>JASTWF010000224.1:220000-242109 GCA_030390025.1 Squalus acanthias
CACCGTCATTCCCTCCCCACCATCATCATTCCCTCCCCACCATCGTCATTCCCTCCCCACCACCGTCATTCCCTCCCCACCATCGTCATTCCCTCCCCACCACCGTCATTCCCTCCCCACCATCGTCATTCCCTCCCCACCATCGTCATTCCCTCCCCACCATCGTCATTCCCTCCCCACCATCGTCATTCCCTCCCCACCACCGTCATTCCCTCCCCACCGTCATCATTCCCTCCCTACCATCGTCATTCCCTCCCCACCGTCATCATTCCCTCCCCACCATCGTCATTCCCTCCCCACCATCGTCATTCCCTCCCCACCGTCATCATTCCCTCCCCACCATCGTCATTCCCTCCCCACCGTCATCATTCCCTCCCCACCATCATCATTCCCTCCCCACCATCGTCATTCCCTCCCCACCGTCATCATTCCCTCCCCACCATCGCCATTCCCTCCCCACCATCGTCATTCCCTCCCCACCACAGTCATTCCCTCCCCACCACTGTCATTCCCTCCCCACCGTCATCATTCCCTCCTCACCATCGTCATTCCCTCCCCACCACTGTCATTCCCTCCCCACCATCATCATTCCCTCCCCACCATCGTCATTCCCTCCCCACCATCGTCATTCCCTCCCCACCATCGTCATTCCCTCCCCACCACTATCATTCCCTCCCCGTCACCGTCATTCCCTCCCCATCACAGCCGCTCCTCTCCCCATCGCTATCATTCCCTCCCCATTGCCACCACTTCCAGCCTCGAACCCTGATCTCCCCCAATCCTGGCCTCCAATTTCCCTCCCCTGACCCCCGACCCCCGCTGCCCGGCTCCTGCAATCCCCAGCTCCACGATTCTCCGACCCAACCCACGGTTCCAATCCACAACCCAAGCCCCCGGCCCCAACCCCGATCCCCGATTCCAGACCCGAACCCCGGCCCCACTTACTGGAGGGCTGCTGCAATGCTAGCAGCTGTTCGACCTTGAAATGAGGCTCGAAGACCAATACCCATGGAGCCTCGGGCCTGCCCATTCTTGAGCTTTACTTTCACAAAATGGCCTCCAGTATACAAAAAACGGATTGATCCTGAGCCAAGGTTAATTGCAGTTTCACATTCTTCGGTAAATATCTTGGTAATGAATGGAGCTTGAATGATCGGAGGGCTTTAACCTTTAATAATGCCTTGTCACTGTGATTGGTAACCCTCATTAGATCTTTTTATTGTAATTTCTCCTGTTTTTTGATTCTTAGGGGGAAAAATTCGGTTGCTTTGCACCTTCCGTTAGCGGGGCACTAATGGGTCGCAAAGCAACTAACGCTCGGGCGTGGCGATGTTTGCGCTGCTCGCGAAATTAACCAGACATTTTGCGGCGGCGCTAAACACTACCACCACAATCTCCTGCGCCCACAGATCGTGCCGTTAGTCGAGCGTGCAACGCCCCGGTAGCGCCCCGGACCGGATATTGAGTGGCGCCCCCTGCCTTACCGCCTGTCGCTAGCAACGACAGGTTGAGGGGAACGTTTTGTAGTCGGGGAGGGACTGTGGGAGCGCTATTTAAAGGCAACCGCTTCCTGACTTTTTTTATCGGCAACATTTTTGCACCACGCATTCTGAGAGAGAGAGAAAGAGACTTCTGGAGAGATCCAATGCTGTGCGAAGGAGTTTTGGGTACTGAGCTGCACTTTGCAGGTTCATTTTGATTTGTCCTTCCTTGCATCGATTTAGAAGAGACTTTTGGGGGCTGCACTCTGAGCTCTTTCCTTGGTCCTCTCCATTGTTCTCTCCAGCAGAATTGATGTACAGATCTCTCCAGGCCAAGATTCAAGGCTGCAATGAGTAGGGTGTGGATGGAGAGCAAGATCGACCCTAACCCTTTAAGAACTGGCCGGCGCCAGTGTGTCTGTGTTCTATTGCTGACTGACATCACATGAGCTTTGCCAGCGCTCTGAGGTAGCGCCTCGCTCCTCGGCGTTAGTGCCTTAAGAGAGGTGTGTAGTGTCTAATTTAGCGCTCCAATCACCTCCTGGGGCGATAGAAGCCAAGATTGCAGTTGGAGGCGATAATTAGCACCAGGCATTAAACTTTGCGCCCGGCTGATAATTGCTCCCTAAACGGAACGATATCAAATTTCTCCCCCATAGTTTTTGATCTGTTTTCTAATTTTTTTTCTTTATTCCTTTTTATTTTTTCTCTTCTTTAATTGTTATTATTCCCATTCTTTATTTTTGTATTGAATTTTCTGTCATTCCTATTTTCTTGTTCCCTTTCTATTTTATCCTTTCGAGTGTTTCCTCTTCTTCTGCGGGCTTCCTGTGGCATTGCTCATAGTGAGTCTTGTTCTGTAACATCGTGACTCAAGGCCTGAACTCACAGTGACCTTATGCAACATATGTGGAAATCACCAATCACCAATCAAATACCTACAAACTTTTATATAGATGAGCTGAGGAATGTGTTAATGAAGCTTCAATTTCATTCATTCGTCCACTGGCCATTGGCTTTATTCCCCCTGGTAGATCAACTCTTTCTGTCAGTGAGTTTTTTCTTAAGGGAATTACTTTCCTTAATTGTTTGTAGTGGGATCAAGTTTGGAGTTTTGCAGTTTATTGAGTTGAAGTTTGTCTGCATTGTGCCTGTTCTTTGGGTGTAAAATGGGCATAAAGCACACCAGTTATACAGTGGGATGGCTTGCCCCCAAAATGCATAGGCGTTGGTCCCACTACTAAATTCATGGGGTAAAAGCAAAATACTGCGGATGCTGGAAATCTGAAATAAAAACAGAAATTGCAGGAAACACTCAGCAGGTCAGGCAGCATCTGTGGAGACAGAAACAGTTAACGATTCAGGTTGATGACCTTTTGTCAGAACCATATTTTAAGTGTCCCAGGCGGTTGCTAAAACAGGCGTTAGGCCCCTTGAATATGTTAATTAGAGGCCTAATGCCTGTTGAAGGACCCCTTGCTGAAATTAGTCAACAATGAGCGGGGAAGACATTGGGTCCTTCAGCAATCTGCGTGGCCACCAACGAAAGGTAAGTTTCAGAATGATTGTTTTTTAAGAAATGCTTCCTGTGGAGTCAGAAGTAGCAGGACGACTTCCCCGACTCACAGGTGTCCTGATCGTGTGTTTCCCGCCCGCCCCCCTCTCCATTGCCACTACCAGACCCAAATGCTCAATTTTAGCCAATCTCAGGCCTCCTGGTTGGGGGCCACTAATTATGTGCCTTGAAACGGGCCATAACCAATTTCTAGGCCAAAGTTTGGCAGGGCTCAGAGAATGGTGAGGTTTGATTGGGGCTGAGTGTGTTGGGAGGATTGAGGCTGTAGGTGAAGTTGGGTTATCTGTCAGAGCCGTGCATGGAGGTCCATGTGATGGTGCTTTGGTTTATGTGTGCGCATAACATGGCTGCATTGGTTCTAACTGATTTATATTTTTCTTTAATTTTCTTTCATCAGTTTCTATATTTATTTCTGTTTCTGAAATTCTTTTTGGGATGTTTAGGCATATTTTAGTTTTTCTACTTTATTCACCAGATTATTTCTGCTGAAATGATTCCGTTCTTTGTCTCTCTTTAAGCTGCCCTTTCCTCTCTGTTTCCATTTACTCTCCTTATTCCATTCATGTTGTTCTGCTTTCATTATTCTCTATTTGATTAATTCTGACCTACTTATTTTGTTCGGTTTGCTTCTTTTCATCCTGCCTTTTATCATTTCCTTGTGATATAATTTGTTCTTTCAAGTATTTGCCTTTCATTTCTTTCTGTCTACAATTTTGTTTCTTTCTTTCCATTTTCATAGGAAGATAGGAACAGGAGTAGGCCATTCAGCCCCTCGAACCTGTTCCACCATTCAATGAGATCATGGCTGATCTGTATCCTAACTCCATTTACCTGCCTTGGCTCCATATCCTTTTATTCCCTTGTCTAGCAAAAGTCTATCGATTTCAGATTTAAAATTATTAATTGAGCGAGCATCTACTGCTCTTTGTGTGAAACTACCGCACTGCTCCCATCCTTTGAATGAAGAAGTTTCCTAACTTCTCTCCTGATTGGTCTGTCTCTGATTTTACAGTTATGTCCCCTTGTTCTTGACTCCCACTCCTCTATCTCTCTATCTACCCTATCAATTCCTTTGAATATCCTAAAAACCTCAATCAAATCATCCCTTAACCATCGATTTTTCAGGGAATACAAGCCTAGTTTATGTAATCTCTCCACATAAGGAGACCTGGTACCATTCTGGTGAATCTGCGTTGCATTCCTTCCAAGGCCAATATATTGTTTCTAAGGTGTGGTGCCCAGACCGCTGCACAATACTCCAGATGTGATCTAACCAGGTCTGTGTACAGCGATAGCAGAACTTCCTCCCCTTTATATTATAGCCCTCTGGATATAAAGGCGAGCATTCCATTAGCCTTTTTGATTATTTGTTTTACCAATTCAAGTACATATCCATTATCCCTACTCTCTGTCTTGTACCGCCTAACCAATCTCCTAACCATGTCAATAATTTGCCATCAATTCCATGAGCTTTAATTTTAGCTAACAGTCTGTTATGTGGAATCTTATCAAATACCTTCTGGGAGTCCATATAAGATACATCCATAGACATTCCTCTATCTACTACTTTAGTTACTTACTCAAAAAATTCAGTTAGGTTCATTAGACACGACTTTACAAATCCATGTTGGCTTTCTCTAATTAGCTCAAATTTTGCTAAGTGCCCAGTCACTCTGTCCTTAATTATAGATTCCAATAACTTCCCCACAATGTTAGACTAAAAGGTCTATAATTTCCTGGTTTCTCTTTTATCTTTCCATTCTTTTAGTTCTTTTATTGCACAGTTCTCTTCTGCCCTCCTGCCTCTCCTGTAGTTATTCACCTCTTGCTGGGTTTGATTCGATGGGATCTGATTGCCCCTCCTGTAGTTATTCACCTCTTGCTGGGTTTGATTCGATGGGATCTGATTGCCCTCCTGCACCTCACCCAGTTGATTATTATTCACATGTGATCCTTGTCAGCAGGTGTTAATCCTGCCCCTTCCTTGTCCTGTACCCTTACACAGGCAGAGATGGCTACTTGCAATGAGGAATGGGAAATGGGAATTGTGTATTATTTTCTACTTCATAATTCAAAGACACTGACACAACTTTTAGTGTCCTTGCCACCACTTTGGCTGAAATCAGCTAATTGAATACAGATTTGGGATTAAATCTGGGATTGTCCTAGTCTCTATGGCCCGATTTTAAAGGTGAGGGTTGTTACATTGCTCGTGAGCGCTGAATCAGGCAGTGAATCCGGGGGGTCCGGGGAAAGTGGAGGCCTGGCCGATCTTAATGGCCAGGCCTCAGTTCAGGGACTTGTCATCTCTCGAAACTTAAATCTGGGTCTTAGAACCACTGTCAGTAAAACACTCCTTCTATACTTAACAATCTACAACATGGATATAGATATAAATATAAGTATAGGTTCTGTATCAACTCGTTAACACACACGTTGGGCACCAACTGAAGGGATAATTACAAGTCCTAGCCCTTTCGGACTACCCCAGATCAGGCGTATTCCCCAGACGTTTACCCTCAACTAAAGTTAGTGGTAACCGGATCCCATAAGATGCTTAATTGGGTCGAAAGGTCAGACTACCTCTCCCTAAAGGAAATAAATGATCGAAAGATGTTACCATCCTCCAGATAGTACTTTTAATAAGTTTAACTAGACTGTAACCTTCCGGATATTATAATACCCCCCAGAATTCTGCAACTCCTTTGAGTGTACAGAATTTGAGTTTGCAAGATGATACAGAAATACTCTTTGAGACTATTCTAAAAATATATAGATTTATTACAGAACTGACATTCAGTTAACATTATGGCAATCGCAACTTTAATCGTTCAAAATACAAATAGCTTACATTTTCTTATTCTCAGAGATCCTTATTCTCAAATCTTAATTTTGTTATATTTCCACACTTCTACTTATTTCTTAATCCAGAATATCCACCAAAATCAAATAAGAGTACTTTGATCCCAGAGACTCAAAAGTTAAAAACTTACAGAGAATGTCTGTTAAGTTGAGAAACGCTTGCCTTCCCTGCAACTTCTGACTTTTCTGTCTGAAAAGGTCTATTTTTTACACTCTTTTTTGGGTGGTTTATCCTTTGAAGTTTTCGTGCTTGTGTAAGCTAATTGTATCAAGTCATTCTTTGCTGACTTTGTTCTATTCTTTATTGATATCTCTGTTGAATGCTTTTAGACTTGTGTCCTGTTTCGGTGTTTCCAAAACCATCATAAACACAATGACAGCAATGGTTTCTGTTTGATGCAATTCTTATCGAAGTCTTTCTACTGTATTTCTAATACTACTTTAACTGGTTATTCTCAGACGTTGTGACTCCGTGGTATTCCAAGTTCAATACAAGAACAATGTGATTGCTTGGTGTATCCATTGAAGTAATATTTTCAAAGTCGTCTTGTTTGTGTACTTTTTACAACTTGTAAATTAAAACCACTTCTCTAGTATCTTCATGCATTTCTAATTTACTTCAATTGGTTTTTATCAGACCTTGGGACTCCATCTTTCAAGCTTAACATTAAAACTATTTGTTCAGCAGGCATTTCTTTTACTTGATGTCATTTCTTCATATTTCTTGCATATTTAATCATGTTTCCTGTCTTTAAGTTTAACATAAAACTATTTTACGACAGGTATTTCTTACTTGATGTCATTCTTTCAAAGGCACTTGGTTTTTTTAATGTTCTGTGCACCAGTTCGACGTGTTAGATTATAACACTTTACTTGGGTCATTCCATTGTTTGGATTCCAATGTTCAGACGCCCTGGAAGCAAACCTTTGCTTTATCAATAGGGCTTGTTTTAGCATTTTTAACTAATTCCCATATCAAAGCTTGTGTTCACAGCTTTGTGTTAACAAACCATCTTATCTATTAAGCCTGTATTCTGTTTGCAGCCTGTGTCTGCTAAGGCTTGTGTCTTTTAAACCCAGTATGCTTTTTATTAATAATTTCAGAAATCTGTTAGTAGTATCGCGTATTTTTCTGAATCCTGGCTATTCCTTCACAGGACAGGGCACTTAGAAAATAACAATAGGATTGGGCAGAGTCAACACGGATTTATGAAAGGGAAATCGTGTTTGACAAATCTGTTGGAGTTTTTTGAGGTTGTAATTAGCAGAATAGATAAAGGGGAACCAGTGGATGTGGTGTATTAGGATTTTCAGAAGGCATTCGATCAGGTGCCACACAAGAGGAAATGATCTTGAGGAACTGTAAGTTGCCGCTCAAATTCCACTCAACTGCCAACGTGTGGACAGCTGTAAGTGTGATGAATGGTGAGTGCCTTCACCGCTGACTGCAAAATCCAGCCCCATGTACTTGAAAAGGACTAATTTGCAGGGTTATGGGGCAAAAAATGGTGTGTGGGATTAAATTTGACAGTACTTTCAAAGAGCATGATGGGCCGAATGGCCTCCTCCTGTGCTGTAAGATTCTATGATTCTATGATTTGTTAACTGGTTTCAGCGTGGAAGGCCATTGGAAACATAATTTACCCCATTAACAGGGTCCTTGCACCGTTGCATAGCGGCCTGAACTTTCTGCAGTGAGTTTAATTCATCCTTACAGCACAAATGAAATAATTTCTTCACACTCATGGGGAGGTTGACGGTGAGCTCTGGTTTTTGCAAAGCTAATGGCGGAGCAGCGCAAGTTGTCCAGCAATTCGTGGCGATTCATAACTCTCGGTGTATCTCTTCCTTGCCGCAAATTGTTCTTTTTTTTACGCATAAGTAACGGCTTGTGCCATGAACTCACTGTCATTTTTGCAACATATTTTGGGCCATTGTAACACCATCCCAGTGGTCTGGTCCACTGTAACCCAAGTGGTGGCATGGGCTTCATTATATTATCTCTCTGTTGCAGTCTGGGAGTTCTAAATTGGTGTAATGAGCCATGGGAACAATTAGCCCTGGTTTCCGAAGAGTCATCAGACACAATGTTGTCTCCTTCAAACAAAGGGAGGAGTGTGGACTGCTGCAGCAGGAAGGAATCATGAGTGTTCCCATGTAGGGTGACATCTTTGTGTTGGGACAGGCCCTGTACATTGAAGGATTGGAAACCTTTCCTATTCATCTGTGTGTTCAGAATGTGATGCAAGTCCCTGATGGCAACATGCATGCCGTCAGTAATGTTCTCAACTCTTTTTTGATTCATTCTCAGGATGTGGTTGTCGCTGGCAAGGCCGGCATTTATTGCCCAGCCCTAGTTGCCCTAAGAATGTAATGGTAAGCCACCTTAACTGGTTTTGTACATCTAAGTAGATTAACAGGCCACTTCACAGGACAGTTAAGAGTCCCATAGACATAGGACTGAAGTCACATATAGGCCAACCTGACTTGGATATGTTTGACACCCAGGCATGCCTGTAGCATTGCTCTTAAAAAAGACCCCAAATCTTCTGAACAACTGTTTCACTGAAATTACTGGCTTGATTTCTCTTCCCATGGGACTGGTGCTAATTCAGAGTGCACAAAAACATTTCTCCACAGTTTCCGACATTCTGCAAAACCAGCTCTGTTTTCTGGGTCCATTGTAGACTAATTGATAGAGATTAATTGTTATGATCAGTCAACAACTCCATTATTGTTGTAGTGTGCAGCTTCCAGGATGGTAGAGGTGAACTAGATGGATCTTATTTTGTTTAGAAATTCCGATGTTCCTGTTTCCCATGTAAAACTGGAATCATTCCCTCCAAAAATAGCACAGTGCAGGTTTAAGCTTTAATCTTCATGACTTTGTGGTACTCTATATGTAAATGTATTTAAAAGTCGGAGGCTTGGGAAAGAACAGAAATGAGCAGTGTATCTCTGTTGCTGGTAGTTAGTGACAAGGTTGAGCATGCTGGCACTGATAACCTTTCTTTATATTCTTGTTGATACTTTGAATATCACAACTCAACTTCAACAACAAAAACTTGGATTTGTATAGAGCCTTTAATGTAGGGTGACTATAAGTCCCCGTTTTCGAGGAAAGTCCCCGGGCGAGGAACTGTGTCCCCGGAGGAGGAACTGTGTCCCCGGGCGAGGAACTGTGTCCCCGGTCGAGGAACTGTGTCCCCGGAGGAGGAACTGTGTACCCGGAGGAGAAACTGTGTCCCCGGGCGAGGAACTGTGTCCCCGGAGGAGGAAATGTGTCCCCGGAGGAGAGACTGTGTTCCCCAGGCGAGGAACTGTGTCCCCGGGCGAGGAAATGTGTCCCCGGAGGAGGAACTGTGTCCCCGGAGGAGGAACTGTGTCCCCGGAGGAGGAACTGTGTCCCTGGGCGAGGAACTGAGTCCCCGGAGGAGGAAATGTGTCCCCGGAGGAGGAACTGTGTCCCCGGGGGAGGAACTGTGTCCCCGGGGGAGGAACTGTGTCACCGGGCGAGGAACTGTGTCCCCGGAGGAGAAACTGTGTCCCCGGGCGAGGAACTGTGTCCCCGGGCGAGGAACTGTGTCCCCGGGCGAGGAACTGTGTCCCCGGAGGAGGAAATTTGTCCCCGGAGGAGGAACTGTGTCCCCGGGCGAGGAAATGTGTCGCCGGAGGAGGAACTGTGTCTCCGGGGGAGGAACTGTGTCCCCGGGGGAGGAACTGTGTCCCCGGGCGAGGAACTGTGTCCCCGGGTAAGGAACTGTGTCCCCGGAGGAGGAACTGAGTCCCCGGAGGAGGAAATGTGTCCCCGGGCGAGGAACTGTGTCCCCGGGCGAGGAACTGTGTCCCCGGGCGAGGAACTGTGTCCCTGGGTAAGGAACTGAGTCCCCGGAGGAGGAACTGTGTCCCCGGAGGAGGAACTGTGTCCCCGGAGGAGGAACTGTGTCCCCGGAGGAGGAACTGTGTCCCCGGGCGAGGAACTGTGTCCCCGGAGGAGGAACTGTGTCCCCGGAGGAGGAACTGTGTCCCCGGAGGAGGAACTGTGTCCCCGAGGGAGGAAAGGTGTCACCGGGCGAGGAACTGTGTCCCCGGGCGAGGAACTGTGTCCCCGGGCGAGGAACTGTGTCACCGGAGGAGGAACTGTGTCCCCGAGGGAGGAAGTGTGTACCTGGGTGAGGAACTGTCCCCCCGGAGGAGGAACTGTGTCCCCGGAAGAGGAACTGTGTCCCCGGGCGAGGAACTGAGTCCCCGGGCGAGGATTTGTGTCCCCGGAGGAGGAACTGAGTCCCCGGAGGAGGAACTGGGTCCCCGGGCGAGGAACTGTGTCCCCAGAGGAGGAACTGTGTCCCCAGAGGAGGAACTGTGTCCCCAGAGGAGGAACTGTGTCCCCGAGGGAGGAACTGTGTCCCCGGGCGAGGAACTGTGTCCCCAGAGGAGGAACTGTGTCCCCAGAGGAGGAACTGTGTCCCCAGAGGAGGAACTGTGTCCCCAGAGGAGGAACTGTGTCCCTGGGCGAGGAACTGTGTCCCCGGAGGAGGAACTGTGTCCCTGGGCGAGGAACTATGTCCCCGGGCGAGGAACTGTGTCCCCGGAGGAGGAACTGTGTATCTGGAGGAGGAACTGTGTATCCGGAGGAGGAACTGTGTATCCGAAGGAGGAACTGTGTCCCTGGGCGAGGAACAATGTCCCCGGGCGAGGAACTGTGTCCCCGGGCGAGGAACTGTGTCCCCGGAGGAGGAACTGTGTCCCCGGAGGAGGAACTGTGTCCCCGGAGGAGGAACTGTGTCCCCAGAGGAGGAACTGTGTCCCCAGAGGAGGAACTGTGTCCCCGGGCGAGGAACTGTGTCCCCGGGCGAGGAACTGTGTCCCCGGGCGAGGAACTGTGTCCCCGGGCGAGGAACTGTGTCCCCGGGCGAGGAACTGTGTCCCCGGAGGAGGAACTGTGTCCCCGGAGAAGGAAACGTGTCCCCGGAAAAGGAGCAGTGTCCCCGGAGGAGGAACTGTGTCACTGGGCGAGGAACTGTGTCCCCGGGTGAGGAACTGTGTCCCCGGAGGAGGAACTGTGTCCCCTGGCGAGGAACTGTGTCCCCGGAGGAGGAACTGTGTCCCGGGGCGAGGAACAGTGTCCCCGGGCGAGGAACTGTGTCCCCGGAGGAGGAACTGTGTCCCCGGGCGAGGAACTGTGTCCCCAGAGGAGGAACTGTGTCCCCGGAGGAGGAACTGTGTCCCCGGAGGAGGAACTGTGTCCCCGGAGGAGGAACTGTGTCCCCGGGCGAGGAACTGTGTCCCCGGAGGAGGAACTGTGTCCCCGGGCGAGGAACTGTGTCCCCGGGCGAGGAACTGTGTCCCCGGGGGAGGAACTGTGTCCCTGGGCGAGGAACTGAGTCCCCGGAGGAGGAACTGTGTCCCCGAGTGAGGAACTGTGTCCCCGGGGGAGGAACTGTGTCCCCAGAGGAGGAACTGTGTCCCCGGGCGAGGAACTGTGTCCCCGGGCGAGGAACTGTGTCCCCGGGGGTGGAACTGTGTCCCTGGGCGAGGAACTGAGTCCCCGGAGGAGGAACTGTGTCCCTGAGAGAGGAACTGTGTCCCCGGAGGAGGAACTGTGTCCCCGGAGAAGGAAACGTGTCCCCGGAAAAGGAGCAGTGTCCCCGGAGGAGGAACTGTGTCACTGGGCGAGGAACTGTGTCCCCGGGCGAGGAACTGTGTCCCCGGAGGAGGAACTGTGTCCCCTGGCGAGGAACTGTGTCCCCGGAGGAGGAACTGTGTCCCCGGGCGAGGAACAGTGTCCCCGGGCGAGGAACTGTGTCCCCGGAGGAGGAACTGTGTCCCCGGGCGAGGAACTGTGTCCCCAGAGGAGGAACTGTGTCCCCGGAGGAGGAACTGTGTCCCCGGAGGAGGAACTGTGTCCCCGGAGGAGGAACTGTGTCCCCGGGCGAGGAACTGTGTCCCCGGAGGAGGAACTGTGTCCCCGGGCGAGGAACTGTGTCCCCGGGCGAGGAACTGTGTCCCCGAAGGAGGAAATGTGTCCCTGAGCGAGGAACTGAGTCCCCGGAGGAGGAACTGTGTCCCCGAGTGAGGAACTGTGTCCCCGGGGGAGGAACTGTGTCCCCAGGGGAGATACTGTGTCCCCGGGCGAGGAAATGTGTCCCCGGGGGAGGAACTGTGTCCCCAGGGGAGGAACTGTGTCCCCGAAGGAGGAACTGTGTCCCTGGGCGAGGAACTGAGTCCCCGGAGGAGGAACTGTGTCCCCGAGTGAGGAACTGTGTCCCCGGGGAGGAACTGTGTCCCCAGGGGAGATACTGTGTCCCCGGGCGAGGAAATGTGTCCCCGGGGAGGAACTGTGTTCCCGGGGGAGGAAATGTGTCCCCGGAGGAGGAACTGTGTCCCCGGGCGAGGAACTGTGTCCCCGGGGAAGAACTCTGTCCACGGGCGAGGAACTGTGTCCCCGGAGGAGGAACTGTGTCCCCGGAGGAGGAAGTGTGTCCCCGGAGCAGGAACTGTGTCCCTGGAGGAGGAACTGTGTCCCCGGGGAGGAACTGTGTCCCCGGAGGAGGAACTGTGTCCCCGGGCGAGGAACTGTGTCCCCGGGCGAGGAACTGTGTCCCCGGAGGAGGAACTGTGTCCCCGGAGGAGGAACTGTGTCCCCGAGGGAGGAACTGTGTCACCGGGCGAGAAACTGTGTCCCCGGGGGAGGAACTGTGTCCCCGGGCGAGGAACTGTGTCACCGGAGGAGGAACTGTGTCCCCGAGGGAGGAAGTGTGTCCCCGGGTGAGGAACTGTGTCCCCGGAGGAGGAACTGTGTCCCCGGAGGAGGAACTGTGTCCCCGGGCGAGGAACTGAGTCCCCGGGCGAGGATTTGTGTCCCCGGAGGAGGAACTGAGTCCCCGGAGGAGGAACTGGGTCCCCGGGCGAGGAACTGTGTCCCCGGAGGAGGAACTGTGTCCCCGAGGGAGGAACTGTGTCCCCGGGCGAGGAACTGTGTCCCCAGAGGAGGAACTGTGTCCCCAGAGGAGGAACTGTGTCCCCAGAGGAGGAACTGTGTCTCCGGAGGAGGAACTGTGTCCCTGGGCGAGGAACTATGTCCCCGGAGGAGGAACTGTGTCCCTGGGCGAGGAACTATGTCCCCGGGCGAGGAACTGTGTCCCCGGAAGAGGAACTGTGTATCTGGAGGAGGAACAGTGTATCCGGAGGAGGAACTGTGTATCCGAAGGAGGAACTGTGTCCCTGGGCGAGGAACTGTGTCCCCGGGCGAGGAACTGTGTCCCCAGAGGAGGAACTGTGTCCCCAGAGGAGGAACTGTGTCCCCGGAGGAGGAACTGTGTCCCCAGGCGAGGAACTGTGTCCCCGGAGGAGGAACTGTGTCCCCGGAAAAGGAGCAGTGTCCCCGGAAAAGGAGCAGTGTCCCCGGAGGAGGAACTGTGTCACTGGGCGAGGAACTGTGTCCCCGGGCGAGGAACTGTGTCCCCAGAGGAGGAACTGTGTCCCCGGAGGAGGAACTGTGTCCCGGAGGAGGAACTGTGTCCCCGGGCGAGGAACTGTGTCCCCGGAGGAGGAACAGTGTCCCCGGGCGAGGAACAGTGTCCCCGGGCGAGGAACTGTGTCCCCGGGGGAGGAACTGTGTCCCCGGGGGAGGAACTGTGTCCCCGGGGGAGGAACTGAGTCCCCGGAGGAGGAACTGTGTCCCCGAGTGAGGAACTGTGTCCCCGGGGGAGGAACTGTGTCCCCGGGCGAGGAACTGTGTCCCCGGGCGAGGAACTGTGTCCCCGGGCGAGGAACTGTGTCCCCGGGCGAGGAACTGTGTCCCCGGGGGTGGAACTGTGTCCCTGGGCGAGGAACTGAGTCCCCGGAGGAGGAACTGTGTCCCCGAGTGAGGAACTGTGTCCCCGGGCGAGGAAATGTGTCCCCGGGCAAGGAACTGTGTCCCCGGGGGAGGAACTGTGTCCCTGAGCGAGGAACTGAGTCCCCAAGTGAGGAACTGTGTTCCCGAGTGTGGAACTGTGTCCCCAGGGGAGGAACTGTGTCCCCGGGCGAGGAACTGTGTCCCCGAAGGAGGAAATGTGTCCCTGGGCGAGGAACTGAGTCCCCGGAGGAGGAACTGTGTCCCCGAGTGAGGAACTGTGTCCCCGGGGGAGGAACTGTGTCCCCAGGGGAGATACTGTGTCCCCGGGCGAGGAAATGTGTCCCCGGGGGAGGAACTGTGTCCCCGGGGGAGGAACTGTGTCCCGAAGGAGGAACTGTGTCCCTGGGCGAGGAACTGAGTCCCCGGAGGAGGAACTGTGTCCCCGAGTGAGGAACTGTGTCCCCGGGGGAGATACTGTGTCCCCGGGCGAGGAAATGTGTCCCCGGGGGAGGAGATGTGTCCCCGGGGGAGGAGATGTGTCCCCGGGGGAGGAGATGTGTCCCCGGGGGAGGAGATGTGTCCCCGGAGGAGGAACTGTGTCACTGGGCGAGGAACTGTGTCCCCGGGTGAGGAACTGTGTCCCCGGAGGAGGAACTGTGTCCCCTGGCGAGGAACTGTGTCCCCGGGCGAGGAACTGTGTCCCCGGAGGAGGAACTGTGTCCCCGGGCGAGGAACTGTGTCCCCAGAGGAGGAACTGTGTCCCCGGAGGAGGAACTGTGTCCCCGGAGGAGGAACTGTGTCCCCGGGCGAGGAACTCTGTCCCCGGGCGAGGAACTCTGTCCCCGGGCGAGGAACTCTGTCCCCGGGCGAGGAACTCTGTCCCCGGGCGAGGAACTCTGTCCCCGGGCGAGGAACTCTGTCCCCGGGCGAGGAACTCTGTCCCCGGGCGAGGAACTCTGTCCCCGGGCGAGGAACTCTGTCCCCGGGCGAGGAACTCTGTCCCCCGGGCGAGGAACTCTGTCCCCGGGCGAGGAACTCTGTCCCCGGGCGAGGAACTCTGTCCCCGGGCGAGGAACTCTGTCCCCGGGCGAGGAACTCTGTCCCCGGGCGAGGAACTCTGTCCCCGGGCGAGGAACTCTGTCCCCGGGCGAGGAACTCTGTCCCCGGGCGAGGAACTCTGTCCCCGGGCGAGGAACTCTGTCCCCGGGCGAGGAACTCTGTCCCCGGGCGAGGAACTCTGTCCCCGGGCGAGGAACTCTGTCCCCGGGCGAGGAACTCTGTCCCCGGGCGAGGAACTCTGTCCCCGGGCGAGGAACTGTGTCCCCGGGCGAGGAACAGTGTCCCCGGGCGAGGAACTGTGTCCCCGGAGGAGGAACTGTGTCCCCGGGCGAGGAACTGTGTCCCCGGAGGAGGAACTGTGTCCCCGGAGGAGGAACTGTGTCCCCGGAGGAGGAACTGTGTCCCCGGAGGAGGAACTGTGTCCCCGGGCGAGGAACTGTGTCCCCGGAGGAGGAACTGTGTCCCCGGGCGAGGAACTATGTCCCCGGGCGAGGAACTGTGTCCCCGGGGGAGGAACTGTGTCCCTGGGCGAGGAACTGAGTCCCCGGAGGAGGAACTGTGTCCCCGAGTGAGGAACTGTGTCCCCGGGGGAGGAACTGTGTCCCCAGAGGAGGAACTGTGTCCCCGGGCGAGGAACTGTGTCCCCGGGCGAGGAACTGTGTCCCCGGGGGTGGAACTGTGTCCCCGGGCGAGGAACTGAGTCCCCGGAGGAGGAACTGTGTCCCCGAGAGAGGAACTGTGTCCCCGGGCGAGGAAATGTGTCCCCGGGCGAGGAACTGTGTCCCCGGGGGAGGAACTGTGTCCCCGGGCGAGGAAATGTGTCCCCGGGGGAGGAACTGTGTCCCCGAGTGAGGAACTGTGTCCCCGGGGGAGGAACTGTGTCCCCAGAGGAGGAACTGTGTCCCCGGGCGAGGAACTGTGTCCCCGGGCGAGGAACTGTGTCCCCGGGCGAGGAACTGTGTCCCCGGGGGAGGAACTGTGTCCCTGGGCGAGGAACTGAGTCCCCGGAGGAGGAACTGTGTCCCCGAGTGAGGAACTGTGTCCCCGGGGGAGGAACTGTGTCCCCAGAGGAGGAACTGTGTCCCCGGGCGAGGAACTGTGTCCCCGGGCGAGGAACTGTGTCCCCGGGGGTGGAACTGTGTCCCCGGGCGAGGAACTGAGTCCCCGGAGGAGGAACTGTGTCCCTGAGAGAGGAACTGTGTCCCCGGGCGAGGAAATGTGTCCCCGGGCGAGGAACTGTGTCCCCGGGGGAGGAACTGTGTCCCTGGGCGAGGAAATGTGTCCCCGGGGGAGGAACTGTGTCCCTGGGCGAGGAACTATGTCCCCGGAGGAGGAACTGTGTCCCCGGGCGAGGAACTGTGTCCCCGGGCGAGGAACTGTGTCCCCGGAGGAGGAACTGTGTTCCCGGTGGAGGAACTGTGTCCCCGGAGGAGGAACTGTGTCCCCGGAGGAGGAACTGTGTCCCCAGAGGAGGAACTGTGTCCCCAGAGGAGGAACTGTGTCCCCGGGTGGGAACTGTGTCCCCGGAGGAGGAACTGTGTCCTCGGATGAGGAACTGTGTCCCCGGGGGAGCAACTGTGTCCCCGGAGGAAGAACTGTGTTCCCGGTGGAAGAAATGTGTCCCCAGAGGAGGAACTGTGTCCCCAGAGGAGGAACTGTGTCCCCGGGTGGGAACTGTGTCCCCGGAGGAGGAACTGTGTCCTCGGATGAGGAACTGTGTCCCCGGGGGAGCAACTGTGTCCCCGGAGGAAGAACTGTGTTCCCGGTGGAGGAACTGTGTCCACGGGTGAAGAAATGTGTCCACGGAGGAGGAACTGTGTCCCCCGAGGAGGAACTGTGTCCCCGGGTGGGAACTGTGTCCCCGGAGGAGGAACTGTGTCCTCGGATGAGGAACTGTGTCCCCGGGGGAGCAACTGTGTCCCCGGATGAGGAACTGTGTCCCCGGGGGAGCAACTGTGTCCCCGGAGGAAGAACTGTGTTCCCGGTGGAGGAACTGTGTCCCCGGGTGTGGAACTCTGTCCCCGGAGGAGGAACTGTGTCCCCGGAGGAGGAACTGTGTCCCCGGAGGAGGAACTGTGTCCCCGGAGGAGGAACTGTGTCCCCGGAGGAGGAACTGTGTCCCCGGGTGGGAACTGTGTCCCCGGAGGAGGAACTGTGTCCCCGGATGAGGAACTGTGTCCCCGGGGGAGCAACTATGTCCCCGGAGGAAGAACTGTGTTCCCGGTGGAGGAACTGTGTCCCCGGGTGTGGAACTCTGTCCACGGAGGAGGAAATGTGTCCCCGGAGGAGGAACTGTGTCCCCGGGCGAGAAACTGTGTCCCCGGGGGAGCAACTGTGTCCCCGGAGGAAGAACTGTGTCCCCGGTGGAGGAACTGTGTCCCCGGGTGTGGAACTCTGTCCACGGAGGAGGAAATGTGTCCCCGGAGGAGGAACTGTGTCCCCGGGCGAGAAACTGAGTCCCCGGGCGAGGAACTGTGTCCCCGGAGGAGGAACTGTGTCCCCGGAGGAGGAACTGTGTCCCCGGACGAGGAACTGTGTCCCCGGGGGAGCAACTGTGTCCCCGGAGGAAGAACTGTGTCCCCGGTGGAGGAACTGTGTCCCCGGGTGTGGAACTCTGTCCACGGAGGAGGAAATGTGTCCCCGGAGGAGGAACTGTGTCCCCGGGCGAGCAACTGTGTCCCCGGGGGAGCAACTGTGTCCCCGGAGGAAGAACTGTGTTCCCGGTGGAGGAACTGTGTCCCCGGGTGTGGAACTCTGTCCACGGAGGAGGAAATGTGTCCCCGGAGGAGGAACTGTGTCCCCGGGTGGGAACTGTGTCCCCGGAGGAGGAACTGTGTCCCCGGACGAGGAACTGAGTCCCCGGGCGAGAAACTGAGTCCCCGGGCGAGGAACTGTGTCCCCGGGCGAGGAACTGTGTCCCCGGGCGAGGAACTGTGTCCCCGGGCGAGGAACTGTGTCCCCGGGCGAGGAACTGTGTCCCCGGGCGAGGAACTGTGTCCCCGGGCGAGGAACTGTGTCCCCGGGCGAGGAACTGTGTCCCCGGGGGAGGAACTGTGTCCCCGGGGGAGGAACTGTGTCCCCGGGGGAGGAACTGTGTCCCCGGGCGAGGAACTGTGTCCCCGGGGGAGGAACTGTCTCCCCGGGGGAGGAACTGTGTCCCCGGGCGAGAAACTGAGTCCCCGGAGGAGGAACTGTGTCCCCGGGGAGGAACTGTGTCCCCGGGCGAGGAACTGAGTCCCCGGGCGAGGAACTGTGTCCCCGGGCGAGAAACTGTGTCCCCGGGCGAGGAACTGTGTCCCCGGGCGAGGAACTGTGTCCCCGGGGGAGGAACTGTGTCCCCGGGGGAGGAACTGTGTCCCCGGGGGAGGAACTGTGTCCCCGGGGGAGGAACTGTGTCCCCTGGAGAGGAACTGTGTCCCCGGGGGAGGAACTCTGTCCCCGGGCGAGGAACTCTGTCCCCGGGCGAGGAACTCTGTCCCCGGGCGAGGAACTCTGTCCCCGGGCGAGGAACTCTGTCCCCGGGCGAGGAACTGTGTCCCCGGGGGAGGAACTGTGTCCCCAGGGGAGATACTGTGTCCCCGGGCGAGGAAATGTGTCCCCGGGGGAGGAACTGTGTCCCCAGGGGAGGAACTGTGTCCCCGAAGGAGGAACTGTGTCCCTGGGCGAGGAACTGAGTCCCCGGAGGAGGAACTGTGTCCCCGAGTGAGGAACTGTGTCCCCGGGGGAGGAACTGTGTCCCCAGGGGAGATACTGTGTCCCCGGGCGAGGAAATGTGTCCCCGGGGGAGGAACTGTGTTCCCGGGGGAGGAAATGTGTCCCCGGAGGAGGAACTGTGTCCCCGGGCGAGGAACTGTGTCCCCGGGGAAGAACTCTGTCCACGGGCGAGGAACTGTGTCCCCGGAGGAGGAACTGAGTCCCCGGAGGAGGAATTGTGTCCCCGGAGCAGGAACTGTGTCCCTGGAGGAGGAACTGTGTCCCCGGGGGAGGAACTGTGTCCCCGGAGGAGGAACTGTGTCCCCGGGCGAGGAACTGTGTCCCCGGGCGAGGAACTGTGTCCCCGGAGGAGGAACTGAGTCCCCGGAGGAGGAACTGTGTCCCCGAGGGAGGAACTGTGTCACCGGGCGAGAAACTGTGTCCCCGGGGGAGGAACTGTGTCCCCGGGCGAGGAACTGTGTCACCGGAGGAGGAACTGTGTCCCCGAGGGAGGAAGTGTGTCCCCGGGTGAGGAACTGTGTCCCCGGAGGAGGAACTGTGTCCCCGGAGGAGGAACTGTGTCCCCGGGCGAGGAACTGAGTCCCTGGGCGAGGATTTGTGTCCCCGGAGGAGGAACTGAGTCCCCGGAGGAGGAACTGGGTCCCCGGGCGAGGAACTGTGTCCCCGGAGGAGGAACTGTGTCCCCGAGGGAGGAACTGTGTCCCCGGGCGAGGAACTGTGTCCCCAGAGGAGGAACTGTGTCCCCAGAGGAGGAACTGTGTCCCCAGAGGAGGAACTGTGTCTCCGGAGGAGGAACTGTGTCCCTGGGCGAGGAACTATGTCCCCGGAGGAGGAACTGTGTCCCTGGGCGAGGAACTATGTCCCCGGGCGAGGAACTGTGTCCCCGGAGGAGGAACTGTGTATCTGGAGGAGGAACTGTGTATCCGGAGGAGGAACTGTGTATCCGAAGGAGGAACTGTGTCCCTGGGCGAGGAACTGTGTCCCCGGGCGAGGAACTGTGTCCCCAGAGGAGGAACTGTGTCCCCAGAGGAGGAACTGTGTCCCCGGACGAGGAACTGTGTCCCCGGGCGAGGAACTCTGTCCCCGGGCGAGGAACTCTGTCCCCGGGCGAGGAACTCTGTCCCCGGGCGAGGAACTCTGTCCCCGGGCGAGGAACTCTGTCCCCGGGCGAGGAACTCTGTCCCCGGGCGAGGAACTCTGTCCCCGGGCGAGGAACTCTGTCCCCGGGCGAGGAACTCTGTCCCCGGGCGAGGAACTCTGTCCCCGGGCGAGGAACTCTGTCCCCGGGCGAGGAACTCTGTCCCCGGGCGAGGAACTCTGTCCCGGGCGAGGAACTCTGTCCCCGGGCGAGGAACTCTGTCCCCGGGCGAGGAACTCTGTCCCCGGGCGAGGAACTCTGTCCCCGGGCGAGGAACTCTGTCCCCGGGCGAGGAACTCTGTCCCCGGGCGAGGAACTCTGTCCCCGGGCGAGGAACTCTGTCCCCGGGCGAGGAACTCTGTCCCCGGGCGAGGAACTCTGTCCCCGGGCGAGGAACTCTGTCCCCGGGCGAGGAACTGTGTCCCTGGGCGAGGAACTGAGTCCCCGGAGGAGGAACTGTGTCCCCGAGTGAGGAACTGTGTCCCCGGGCGAGGAAATGTGTCCCCGGGCGAGGAACTGTGTCCCCGGGGGAGGAACTGTGTCCCTGAGCGAGGAACTGAGTCCCCGAGTGAGGAACTGTGTTCCCGAGTGTGGAACTGTGTCCCCGGGGGAGGAACTGTGTCCCCGGGCGAGGAACTGTGTCCCCGAAGGAGGAAATGTGTCCCTGGGCGAGGAACTGAGTCCCCGGAGGAGGAACTGTGTCCCCGAGTGAGGAACTGTGTCCCCGGGGGAGGAACTGTGTCCCCAGGGGAGATACTGTGTCCCCGGGCGAGGAAATGTGTCCCCGGGGGAGGAACTGTGTCCCCGGGGGAGGAACTGTGTCCCCGAAGGAGGAACTGTGTCCCTGGGCGAGGAACTGAGTCCCCGGAGGAGGAACTGTGTCCCCGAGTGAGGAACTGTGTCCCCGGGGGAGATACTGTGTCCCCGGGCGAGGAAATGTGTCCCCGGGGGAGGAGATGTGTCCCCGGGGGAGGAGATGTGTCCCCGGGGGAGGAGATGTGTCCCCGGGGGAGGAGATGTGTCCCCGGAGGAGGAACTGTGTCACTGGGCGAGGAACTGTGTCCCCGGGTGAGGAACTGTGTCCCCGGAGGAGGAACTGTGTCCCCTGGCGAGGAACAGTGTCCCCGGGCGAGGAACTGTGTCCCCGGAGGAGGAACTGTGTCCCCGGGCGAGGAACTGTGTCCCCAGAGGAGGAACTGTGTCCCCGGAGGAGGAACTGTGTCCCCGGAGGAGGAACTGTGTCCCCGGGCGAGGAACTGTGTCCCCGGAGGAGGAACTGTGTCCCCGGGCGAGGAACTATGTCCCCGGGCGAGGAACTGTGTCCCCAGGGGAGATACTGTGTCCCCGGGCGAGGAAATGTGTCCCCGGGGGAGGAACTGTGTCCCCGGGGGAGGAACTGTGTCCCCGAAGGAGGAACTGTGTCCCTGGGCGAGGAACTGAGTCCCCGGAGGAGGAACTGTGTCCCCGAGTGAGGAACTGTGTCCCCGGGGGAGGAACTGTGTCCCCAGGGGAGATACTGTGTCCCCGGGCGAGGAAATGTGTCCCCGGGGGAGGAGATGTGTCCCCGGAGGAGGAACTGTGTCACTGGGCGAGGAACTGTGTCCCCGGGTGAGGAACTGTGTCCCCGGGTGAGGAACTGTGTCCCCGGGTGAGGAACTGTGTCCCCGAAGGAGGAACTGTGTCCCCTGGCGAGGAACTGTGTCCCCGGAGGAGGAACTGTGTCCCGGGGCGAGGAACAGTGTCCCCGGGCGAGGAACTGTGTCCCCGGAGGAGGAACTGTGTCCCCGGGCGAGGAACTGTGTCCCCAGAGGAGGAACTGTGTCCCCGGAGGAGGAACTGTGTCCCCGGAGGAGGAACTGTGTCCCCGGAGGAGGAACTGTGTCCCCGGGCGAGGAACTGTGTCCCCGGAGGAGGAACTGTGTCCCCGGGCGAGGAACTATGTCCCCGGGCGAGGAACTGTGTCCCCGGGGGAGGAACTGTGTCCCTGGGCGAGGAACTGAGTCCCCGGAGGAGGAACTGTGTCCCCGAGTGAGGAACTGTGTCCCCGGGGGAGGAACTGTGTCCCCAGAGGAGGAACTGTGTCCCCGGGCGAGGAACTGTGTCCCCGGGCGAGGAACTGTGTCCCCGGGGGTGGAACTGTGTCCCCGGGCGAGGAACTGAGTCCCCGGAGGAGGAACTGTGTCCCCGAGCGAGGAACTGTGTCCCCGGGCGAGGAACTGTGTCCCCGGGCGAGGAACTGTGTCCCCGGGGGAGGAACTGTGTCCCCGGGCGAGGAACTGTGTCCCCGGGGGAGGAACTGTGTCCCCGAGTGAGGAACTGTGTCCCCGGGGGAGGAACTGTGTCCCCAGAGGAGGAACTGTGTCCCCGGGCGAGGAACTGTGTCCCCGGGCGAGGAACTGTGTCCCCGGGGGAGGAACTGTGTCCCTGGGCGAGGAACTG
>JASTWF010000224.1:242309-323326 GCA_030390025.1 Squalus acanthias
GAGGAGGAACTGTGTCCCCGGGCGAGGAACTGTGTCTCCGGAGGAGTAACTGTGTCCCCGGAGGAGGAACTATGTCCCCGGAGGAGGAACTGTGTCCCCGGGCGAGGAACTATGTCCCCGGGTGAGGAACTGTGTCCCCGGGCGAGGAACTGTGTCCCCGGAGGAGGAACTGTGTCCCCGGACGAGGAACTGTGTCTCCGGAGGAGGAACTGTGTCCCCGGGCGAGGAACTGTGTCCCCGGGCGAGGAACTGTGTCCCCGGGCGAGGAACTGTGTCCCCGGAGGAGGAACTGTCTCCCCGGGGGAGGAACTGTGTCACCGGAGGAGGAACTGTGTCCCCGGGGGAGGAACTGTGTCCCTGGGCGAGAAACTGTGTCCCCGGGGGAGGAACGGTGTCCCTGCGCGAGAAACTGTGTCACCGGGCGAGGAACTGTGTCCCCGGAGGAGGAACTGTGTCCCCGGGCGAGGAATTATGTACGCAGGCGAGGAATTGTGTACCCGGGGGAGGAACTGTATCCCCGGGCGAGGAACTATGTCCCCGGGCGAGGAACTGTGTCCCCGGTGGAGGAACTGTGTCCCCGGAGGAGGAACTGTGTCCCCGGGCGAGGAACTGTGTCTCCGGAGGAGTAACTGTGTCCCCGGAGGAGGAACTATGTCCCCGGAGGAGGAACTGTGTCCCCGGAGGAGGACCTGTATCCCCGGGCGAGGAACTGTGTCCCCGGAGGAGGAACTGTGTCCCCGGGCGAGGAACTGTGTCACCGGAGGAGGAACTGTGTCCCCGGGCGAGGAACTGTGTCCCCGGGGGAGGAAATGTGTCCCCGGAGAAGAAACTGTGTCCCCGGGCGAGGAACTATGTCCCCGGGCGAGGAACTGTGTCACCGGAGGAAGAACTGTGTCCCCGGAGGAGGAACTGTGTCACCGGAGGAGGAACTGTGTCCCTGGAGGAGGAACTGCGTCCCCGGGGGAGGAACTGTGTCACCGGAGGAGGAATGTGTCTCCGGGGGAGGAACTGTGTCCCCGGAGGAGGAACTGTGTCCCTGGGCGAGGAACTATGTCCCCGGGCGAGGAACTGTGTCCCCGGGGGAGGAACTGTGTCCCCGGGGGAGGAACTGTGTCCCCGGGGGAGGAACTGTGTCTCCGGGGGAGGAACTGTGTCCCCGCGCGAGGAACTGTGTCCCCGGGGGAGGAACTGTGTCCCCGGAGGAGGAACTGTGTCTCCGGGCGAGGAACTGTGTCCCCGGAGGAGGAACTGTGTCCCCGGACGAGGAACTGTGTCTCCGGAGGAGGAACTGTGTCCCCGGGCGAGGAACTGTGTCCCCGGGCGAGGAACTGTGTCCCCGGGCGAGGAACTGTGTCCCCGGAGGAGGAACTGTCTCCCCGGGGGAGGAACTGTGTCACCGGAGGAGGAACTGTGTCCCCGGGGGAGGAACTGTGTCCCTGGGCGAGAAACTGTGTCCCCGGGGGAGGAACGGTGTCCCTGCGCGAGAAACTGTGTCACCGGGCGAGGAACTGTGTCCCCGGAGGAGGAACTGTGTCCCAGGGCGAGGAACTATGTCCCCGGGCGAGGAACTGTGTCCCGGGGGAGGAACTGTGTCCCCGGGGAGGAACTGTGTCCCTGGGCGAGGAACTGTGTCCCCGGGGAGGAACTGTGTCCCCGGGCGAGAACTGTGTCACCGGGCGAGGAACTGTGTCCCCGGAGGAGGAACTGTGTCCCCGGGCGAGGAACTGTGTCCCCGGCGAGGAACTGTGTCCCCGGGGAGGAACTGTGTCCCCGGGCGAGGAACTGTGTCCCCGGGCGAGGAACTGTGTCCCCGGTGGAGGAACTGTGTCCCCGGAGGAGGAACTGTGTCCCCGGGCGAGGAACTGTGTCCCCGGGCGAGGAACTGTGTCCCGGGGGAGGAACTGTGTCCCCGGAGGAGGAACTGTGTCCCCGAGGAGGAACTGTGTCCCCGGGCGAGGAACTGTGTCCCCGGGCGAGGAACTGTGTCCCCGGGCGAGGAACTGTGTCTCCGGAGGAGGAACTGTGTCCCCGGGGGAGGAACTATGTCCCCGGGCGAGCAACTGTGTCTCCGGGGGAGGAACTGTGTCCCCGGAGGAGGAACTGTGTCCCCAGAAGAGGAACAGTGTCCCTGGAGGAGGAACTTGGTCCCCGGGCGAGGCACTGTGTCCCCGGGCGAGGAACTGTGTCCCCGGAGGAGGACCTGTATCCCCGGATGAGGAACTGTGTCCCCGGGCGAGGAACTGTGTCCCCGGGCGAGGAACTGTGTCCCTGGAGGAGGAACTGTGTCTCCGGGCAAGGAACTGTGTCACCGGAGGAGGAACTGTGTCCCCGGGCGAGGAACTGTGTCCCCGGGGGAGGAAATGTGTCCCCGGAGGAGTAACTGTGTCCCCGGGATAAGAACTGTGTCCCCGGGCGAGGAACTGTGTCCCCGGGGGAGGAAATGTGTCCCCGGAGAAGAAACTGTGTCCCCGGGCGAGGAACTATGTCCCCGGGCGAGGAACTGTGTCACCGGAGGAAGAACTGTGTCCCCGGAGGAGGAACTGTGTCACCGGAGGAGGAACTGTGTCCCTGGAGGAGGAACTGCGTCCCCGGGGGAGGAACTGTGTCACCGGAGGAGGAATGTGTCTCCGGGGGAGGAACTGTGTCCCCGGAGGAGGAACTGTGTCCCTGGGCGAGGAACTATGTCCCCGGGCGAGGAACTGTGTCCCCGGGGGAGGAACTGTGTCCCCGGGGGAGGAACTGTGTCCCCGGGCGAGGAACTGTGTCCCCGGGGGAGGAACTGTGTCCCCGGAGGAGGAACTGTGTCCCTGGGCGATGAACTATGTCCCCGGGTGAGGAACTGTGTCCCCGTGGGAGGAACTGTGTCCCCGGAGGAGGAACTGTGTCCCTAGGCGATGAACTATGTCCCCGGGCGAGGAACTGTGTCTCCGGGGGAGGAACTGTGTACCCGGAGGAGGAACAGTGTCCCCGGGCGAGGAACTATGTCCCCGGGCGAGGAACTGTGTCCCCGGGCGAGGAACTGTGTCCCCGGAGGAGGAACTGTGTCACCGGGCGAGGAACTGTGTCCCCGGGCGAGGAACTGTGTCCCCGGGGGAGGAAATGTGTCCCCGGGCGAGGAACAGTGTCCGCGGAGGAGGAACTGTGTGCCCGGGCGAGGAACTGTGTCCCCGGGGGAGGAACTGTGTCCCTGGAGGAGGAACTGTGTCCCCGGAGGAGGAACTGCGTGCCCGGGCGAGGAACTGTGTCCCTGGAGGAGGAACTGTGTCCCCGGAGGAGGAACTGTGTCCCTGGGCGAGGAACTGTGTCTCCGGAGGAGGAACTGAGTCCCCGGGGGAGGAACTGTGTCCCTGGGCGAGGAACTGTGTCCCCGGAGGAGAACTGTGTCCCTGGGCGAGGAACTGTGTCTCCGGAGGAGGAACTGAGTCCCCGGGGGAGGAACTGTGTCCCCTGGGGAGGAACTGTGTCCCCGGAGGAGGAACTGTGTCCCTGGGCGAGGAACTATGTCCCCGGGCGAGGAACTGTGTCCCCGGGGGAGGAACTGTGTCCCCGGGGGAGGAACTGTGTCCCCGGGGAGGAACTGTGTCTCCGGGGGAGGAACTGTGTCCCCGGGCGAGGAACTGTGTCCCCGGGGGAGGAACTGTGTCCCCGGGGGAGGAACTGTGTCCCCGGGGAGGAACTTTGTCTCCGGGCGAGGAACTGTGTCCCCGGGCGAGGAACTGTGTCCCCGGGGGAGGAACTGTGTCCCCGGAGGAGGAACTGTGTCCCTGGGTGAGGAACTATGTCCCCGGGTGAGGAACTGTGTCCCCGGAGGAGGAACTGTGTCCGCGGGGGAGGAACTGTGTCCCCGGGCGAGGAACTATGTACCCGGGGGAGGAACTGTGTCCCCGGAGGAGGAACTGTGTCCCCGGGCGAGGAACTGTGTCCCCGTAGGAGGAACTGTGTCCACGGGGGAGGAACTGTGTCCCCGGGTGACGAACTGTGTCCCCGGGCGAGGAACTGTGTCCCCGGGGAGGAACTGTGTCCCGGAGGAGGAACTGTGTCTCCGGGCGAGGAACTGTGTCCCCGGGCGAGGAACTGTGTCTCCGGAGGAGGAACTGTGACCCCGGAGGAGGAACTGTGTCCCTGGGCGAGGAAATGTGTCCCCGGAGGAGAACTGCGTCCCTGGGCGAGGAACTGTGTCTCCGGAGGAGGAACTGTCTCCCCGGGGGAGGAACTGTGTCACCGGAGGAGGAACTGTGTCCCCGGGGGAGGAACTGTGTCCCTGGGCGAGAAACTGTGTCCCCGGGGGAGGAACGGTGTCCCTGCGCGAGAAACTGTGTCACCGGGCGAGGAACTGTGTCCCCGGAGGAGGAACTGTGTCCCAGGGCGAGGAATTATGTACGCAGGCGAGGAACTGTGTACCCGGGGGAGGAACTGTATCCCCGGAGGAGGAACTGTGTCCCCGGGGGAGGAACTGTATCCCCGGGCGAGGAACTATGTCCCCGGGCGAGGAACTGTGTCCCCGGTGGAGGAACTGTGTCCCCGAAGGAGGAACTGTGTCCCCGGGCGAGGAACTGTGTCTCCGGAGGAGTAACTGTGTCCCCGGGCGAGGAACTATGTCCCCGGGCGAGGAACTATGTCCCCGGGCGAGCAACTGTGTCTCCGGGGGAGGAACTGTGTCCCCGGAGGAGGAACTGTGTCCCCAGAAGAGGAACTGTGTCCCTGGAGGAGGAACTTGGTCCCCGGGCGAGGAACTGTGTCCCCGGGCGAGGAACTGTGTCCCCGGAGGAGGACCTGTATCCCCGGATGAGGAACTGTGTCCCCGGGCGAGGAACTGTGTCCCCGGAGGAGGAACTGTGTCCCCGGGCGAGGAACTGTGTCCCCGGGCGAGGAACTGTGTCCCCGGAGGAGGAACTGTGTCCCTGGAGGAGGAACTGTGTCCCCGGGCGAGGAACTGTGTCCCCGGGCAAGGAACTGTGTCACCGGAGGAGGAACTGTGTCCCCGGGCGAGGAACTGTGTCCCCGGGGGAGGAAATGTGTCCCCGGAGAAGAAACTGTGTCCCCGGGCGAGGAACTATGTCCCCGGGCGAGGAACTGTGTCACCGGAGGAAGAACTGTGTCCCCGGAGGAGGAACTGTGTCACCGGAGGAGGAACTGTGTCCCTGGAGGAGGAACTGCGTCCCCGGGGGAGGAACTGTGTCACCGGAGGAGGAATGTGTCTCCGGGGGAGGAACTGTGTCCCCGGAGGAGGAACTGTGTCCCTGGGCGAGGAACTATGTCCCCGGGCGAGGAACTGTGTCCCCGGAGGAGGAACTGTGTCCCCGGGCGAGGAACTATGTCCCCGGGCGAGGAACTGTGTCCCCGGGGGAGGAACTGTGTCCCCGGGGGAGGAACTGTGTCCCCGGGCGAGGAACTGTGTCCCCGGGGGAGGAACTGTGTCCCCGGAGGAGGAACTGTGTCCCTGGGCGATGAACTATGTCCCCGGGTGAGGAACTGTGTCCCCGGGGGAGGAACTGTGTCCCTGGAGGAGGAACTGTGTCCCTGGGCGATGAACTATGTCCCCGGGCGAGGAACTGTGTCTCCGGGGGAGGAACTGTGTACCCGGAGGAGGAACTGTGTCCCCGGGCGAGGAACTATATCCCCGGGCGAGGAACTGTGTCCCCGGGCGAGGAACAGTGTCCCCGGAGGAGGAACTGTGTCACCGGGCGAGGAACTGTGTCCCCGGGCGAGGAACTGTGTCCCCGGGGGAGGAAATGTGTCCCCGGGCGAGGAACAGTGTCCGCGGAGGAGGAACTGTGTGCCCGGGCGAGGAACTGTGTCCCCGGGGGAGGAACTGTGTCCCTGGAGGAGGAACAGTGTCCCCGGAGGAGGAACTGTGTGCCCGGGCGAGGAACTGTGTCCCTGGAGGAGGAACTGTGTCCCCGGAGGAGGAACTGTGTCCCTGGGCGAGGAACTGTGTCTCCGGAGGAGGAACTGAGTCCCCGGGGGAGGAACTGTGTCCCTGGGCGAGGAACTGTGTCCCCGGAGGAGAACTGTGTCCCTGGGCGAGGAACTGTGTCTCCGGAGGAGGAACTGAGTCCCCGGGGGAGGAACTGTGTCCCCTGGGGAGGAACTGTGTCCCCGGAGGAGGAACTGTGTCCCTGGGCGAGGAACTATGTCCCCGGGCGAGGAACTGTGTCCCCGGGGGAGGAACTGTGTCCCCGGAGGAGGAACTGTGTCTCCGGGCGAGGAACTGTGTCCCCGGAGGAGGAACTGTGTCCCCGGGCGAGGAACTGTGTCCCCGGGGGAGGAACTGTGTCCCCGGAGGAGGAACTGTGTCCCTGGGTGATGAACTATGTCCCCGGGCGAGGAACTGTGTCCCCGGGGGAGGAACTGTGTCCCCGGGGGAGGAACTGTGTCCCCGGGGGAGGAACTGTGTCTCCGGGGGAGGAACTGTGTCCCCGCGCGAGGAACTGTGTCCCCGGGGGAGGAACTGTGTCCCCGGAGGAGGAACTGTGTCTCCGGGCGAGGAACTGTGTCCCCGGAGGAGGAACTGTGTCCCCGGACGAGGAACTGTGTCTCCGGAGGAGGAACTGTGTCCCCGGGCGAGGAACTGTGTCCCCGGGCGAGGAACTGTGTCCCCGGGCGAGGAACTGTGTCCCCGGAGGAGGAACTGTCTCCCCGGGGGAGGAACTGTGTCACCGGAGGAGGAACTGTGTCCCCGGGGGAGGAACTGTGTCCCTGGGCGAGAAACTGTGTCCCCGGGGGAGGAACGGTGTCCCTGCGCGAGAAACTGTGTCACCGGGCGAGGAACTGTGTCCCCGGAGGAGGAACTGTGTCCCAGGGCGAGGAATTATGTACGCAGGCGAGGAACTGTGTACCCGGGGGAGGAACTGTATCCCCGGGGGAGGAACTGTGTCCCTGGGCGAGAAACTGTGTCCCCGGGGGAGGAACGGTGTCCCTGCGCGAGAAACTGTGTCACCGGGCGAGGAACTGTGTCCCCGGAGGAGGAACTGTGTCCCAGGGCGAGGAATTATGTACGCAGGCGAGGAACTGTGTCCCCGGGGGAGGAACTGTATCCCCGGGCGAGGAACTATGTCCCCGGGCGAGGAACTGTGTCCCCGGTGGAGGAACTGTGTCCCCGGAGGAGGAACTGTGTCCCCGGGTGAGGAACTGTGTCCCCGGGCGAGGAACTGTGTCTCCGGGGGAGGAACTGTGTCCCCGGAGGAGGAAATGTGTCCCCAGAAGAGGAACAGTGTCCCTGGAGGAGGAACTTGGTCCCCGGGCGAGGAACTGTGTCCCCGGGCGAGGAACTGTGTCCCCGGGCGAGGAACTGTGTCCCCGGGCGAGGAACTGTGTCTCCGGAGGAGGAACTGTGTCCCCGGGGGAGGAACTATGTCCCCGGGCGAGCAACTGTGTCTCCGGGGGAGGAACTGTGTCCCCGGAGGAGGAACTGTGTCCCCAGAAGAGGAACAGTGTCCCTGGAGGAGGAACTTGGTCCCCGGGCGAGGAACTGTGTCCCCGGGCGAGGAACTGTGTCCCCGGAGGAGGACCTGTATCCCCGGATGAGGAACTGTGTCCCCGGGCGAGGAACTGTGTCCCCGGGCGAGGAACTGTGTCCCTGGAGGAGGAACTGTGTCTCCGGGCAAGGAACTGTGTCACCGGAGGAGGAACTGTGTCCCCGGGCGAGGAACTGTGTCCCCGGGGGAGGAAATGTGTCCCCGGAGGAGTAACTGTGTCCCCGGGATAAGAACTGTGTCCCCGGGCGAGGAACTGTGTCCCCGGGGGAGGAAATGTGTCCCCGGAGAAGAAACTGTGTCCCCGGGCGAGGAACTATGTCCCCGGGCGAGGAACTGTGTCACCGGAGGAAGAACTGTGTCCCCGGAGGAGGAACTGTGTCACCGGAGGAGGAACTGTGTCCCTGGAGGAGGAACTGCGTCCCCGGGGGAGGAACTGTGTCACCGGAGGAGGAATGTGTCTCCGGGGGAGGAACTGTGTCCCCGGAGGAGGAACTGTGTCCCTGGGCGAGGAACTATGTCCCCGGGCGAGGAACTGTGTCCCCGGGGGAGGAACTGTGTCCCCGGGGGAGGAACTGTGTCCCCGGAGGAGGAACTGTGTCCCTGGGCGATGAACTATGTCCCCGGGTGAGGAACTGTGTCCCCGTGGGAGGAACTGTGTCCCCGGAGGAGGAACTGTGTCCCTGGGCGATGAACTATGTCCCCGGGCGAGGAACTGTGTCTCCGGGGGAGGAACTGTGTACCCGGAGGAGGAACAGTGTCCCCGGGCGAGGAACTATGTCCCCGGGCGAGGAACTGTGTCCCCGGGCGAGGAACTGTGTCCCCGGAGGAGGAACTGTGTCACCGGGCGAGGAACTGTGTCCCCGGGCGAGGAACTGTGTCCCCGGGGGAGGAAATGTGTCCCCGGGCGAGGAACAGTGTCCGCGGAGGAGGAACTGTGTGCCCGGGCGAGGAACTGTGTCCCCGGGGGAGGAACTGTGTCCCTGGAGGAGGAACTGTGTCCCCGGAGGAGGAACTGCGTGCCCGGGCGAGGAACTGTGTCCCTGGAGGAGGAACTGTGTCCCCGGAGGAGGAACTGTGTCCCTGGGCGAGGAACTGTGTCTCCGGAGGAGGAACTGAGTCCCCGGGGGAGGAACTGTGTCCCTGGGCGAGGAACTGTGTCCCCGGAGGAGAACTGTGTCCCTGGGCGAGGAACTGTGTCTCCGGAGGAGGAACTGAGTCCCCGGGGGAGGAACTGTGTCCCCTGGGGAGGAACTGTGTCCCCGGAGGAGGAACTGTGTCCCTGGGCGAGGAACTATGTCCCCGGGCGAGGAACTGTGTCCCCGGGGGAGGAACTGTGTCCCCGGGGGAGGAACTGTGTCCCCGGGGGAGGAACTGTGTCTCCGGGGGAGGAACTGTGTCCCCGGGCGAGGAACTGTGTCCCCGGGGGAGGAACTGTGTCCCCGGAGGAGGAACTGTGTCCCTGGGTGATGAACTATGTCCCCGGGTGAGGAACTGTGTCCCCGGAGGAGGAACTGTGTCCGCGGGGGAGGAACTGTGTCCCCGGGCGAGGAACTATGTACCCGGGGGAGGAACTGTGTCCCCGGAGGAGGAACTGTGTCCCCGGGCGAGGAACTGTGTCCCCGTAGGAGGAACTGTGTCCACGGGGGAGGAACTGTGTCCCCGGGTGACGAACTGTGTCCCCGGGCGAGGAACTGTGTCCCCGGGGGAGGAACTGTGTCCCTGGAGGAGGAACTGTGTCTCCGGGCGAGGAACTGTGTCCCCGGGCGAGGAACTGTGTCTCCGGAGGAGGAACTGTGACCCCGGAGGAGGAACTGTGTCCCTGGGCGAGGAAATGTGTCCCCGGAGGAGAACTGCGTCCCTGGGCGAGGAACTGTGTCTCCGGAGGAGGAACTGTCTCCCCGGGGGAGGAACTGTGTCACCGGAGGAGGAACTGTGTCCCCGGGGGAGGAACTGTGTCCCTGGGCGAGAAACTGTGTCCCCGGGGGAGGAACGGTGTCCCTGCGCGAGAAACTGTGTCACCGGGCGAGGAACTGTGTCCCCGGAGGAGGAACTGTGTCCCAGGGCGAGGAATTATGTACGCAGGCGAGGAACTGTGTACCCGGGGGAGGAACTGTATCCCCGGAGGAGGAACTGTGTCCCCGGGGGAGGAACTGTATCCCCGGGCGAGGAACTATGTCCCCGGGCGAGGAACTGTGTCCCCGGTGGAGGAACTGTGTCCCCGAAGGAGGAACTGTGTCCCCGGGCGAGGAACTGTGTCTCCGGAGGAGTAACTGTGTCCCCGGGCGAGGAACTATGTCCCCGGGCGAGGAACTATGTCCCCGGGCGAGCAACTGTGTCTCCGGGGGAGGAACTGTGTCCCCGGAGGAGGAACTGTGTCCCCAGAAGAGGAACTGTGTCCCTGGAGGAGGAACTTGGTCCCCGGGCGAGGAACTGTGTCCCCGGGCGAGGAACTGTGTCCCCGGAGGAGGACCTGTATCCCCGGATGAGGAACTGTGTCCCCGGGCGAGGAACTGTGTCCCCGGAGGAGGAACTGTGTCCCCGGGCGAGGAACTGTGTCCCCGGGCGAGGAACTGTGTCCCCGGAGGAGGAACTGTGTCCCTGGAGGAGGAACTGTGTCCCCGGGCGAGGAACTGTGTCCCCGGGCAAGGAACTGTGTCACCGGAGGAGGAACTGTGTCCCCGGGCGAGGAACTGTGTCCCCGGGGGAGGAAATGTGTCCCCGGAGAAGAAACTGTGTCCCCGGGCGAGGAACTATGTCCCCGGGCGAGGAACTGTGTCACCGGAGGAAGAACTGTGTCCCCGGAGGAGGAACTGTGTCACCGGAGGAGGAACTGTGTCCCTGGAGGAGGAACTGCGTCCCCGGGGGAGGAACTGTGTCACCGGAGGAGGAATGTGTCTCCGGGGGAGGAACTGTGTCCCCGGAGGAGGAACTGTGTCCCTGGGCGAGGAACTATGTCCCCGGGCGAGGAACTGTGTCCCCGGAGGAGGAACTGTGTCCCCGGGCGAGGAACTATGTCCCCGGGCGAGGAACTGTGTCCCCGGGGGAGGAACTGTGTCCCCGGGGGAGGAACTGTGTCCCCGGGCGAGGAACTGTGTCCCCGGGGGAGGAACTGTGTCCCCGGAGGAGGAACTGTGTCCCTGGGCGATGAACTATGTCCCCGGGTGAGGAACTGTGTCCCCGGGGGAGGAACTGTGTCCCCGGAGGAGGAACTGTGTCCCTGGGCGATGAACTATGTCCCCGGGCGAGGAACTGTGTCTCCGGGGGAGGAACTGTGTACCCGGAGGAGGAACTGTGTCCCCGGGCGAGGAACTATGTCCCCGGGCGAGGAACTGTGTCCCCGGGCGAGGAACAGTGTCCCCGGAGGAGGAACTGTGTCACCGGGCGAGGAACTGTGTCCCCGGGCGAGGAACTGTGTCCCCGGGGGAGGAAATGTGTCCCCGGGCGAGGAACAGTGTCCGCGGAGGAGGAACTGTGTGCCCGGGCGAGGAACTGTGTCCCCGGGGGAGGAACTGTGTCCCTGGAGGAGGAACAGTGTCCCCGGAGGAGGAACTGTGTGCCCGGGCGAGGAACTGTGTCCCTGGAGGAGGAACTGTGTCCCCGGAGGAGGAACTGTGTCCCTGGGCGAGGAACTGTGTCTCCGGAGGAGGAACTGAGTCCCCGGGGGAGGAACTGTGTCCCTGGGCGAGGAACTGTGTCCCCGGAGGAGAACTGTGTCCCTGGGCGAGGAACTGTGTCTCCGGAGGAGGAACTGAGTCCCCGGGGGAGGAACTGTGTCCCCTGGGGAGGAACTGTGTCCCCGGAGGAGGAACTGTGTCCCTGGGCGAGGAACTATGTCCCCGGGCGAGGAACTGTGTCCCCGGGGGAGGAACTGTGTCCCCGGGGGAGGAACTGTGTCCCCGGGGGAGGAACTGTGTCTCCGGGGGAGGAACTGTGTCCCCGGGCGAGGAACTGTGTCCCCGGGGGAGGAACTGTGTCCCCGGAGGAGGAACTGTGTCCCTGGGTGATGAACTATGTCCCCGGGTGAGGAACTGTGTCCCCGGAGGAGGAACTGTGTCCGCGGGGGAGGAACTGTGTCCCCGGGCGAGGAACTATGTACCCGGGGGAGGAACTGTGTCCCCGGAGGAGGAACTGTGTCCCCGGGCGAGGAACTGTGTCCCCGTAGGAGGAACTGTGTCCACGGGGGAGGAACTGTGTCCCCGGGTGACGAACTGTGTCCCCGGGCGAGGAACTGTGTCCCCGGGGGAGGAACTGTGTCCCTGGAGGAGGAACTGTGTCTCCGGGCGAGGAACTGTGTCTCCGGAGGAGGAACTGTGTCCCCGGAGGAGGAACTGTGTCCCTGGGCGAGGAACTGTGTCCCCGGAGGAGAACTGTGTCCCTGGGCGAGGAACTGTGTCTCCGGAGGAGGAACTGAGTCCCCGGGCGAGGAACTGTGTCCCCGGAGGAGGAACTGTGTCTCCGGAGGAGGAACTGTGTCCCCGGAGGAGAACTGTGTCCCCGGGCGAGGAACTGTGTCCCCGGAGGAGAACTGTGTCCCCGGGCGAGGAACTGTGTCCCCGGAGGAGGAACTGTTTCTCCGGAGGAGGAACTGTGTCTCCGGGCGAGGAACTGTGTACCCGGGCGAGGAACTGTGTCTCATGGCGAGGAACTGTGTCTCCGGGCGAGGAACTGTTTCTCCGGAGGAGGAACTGTGTCTCCGGGCGAGGAACTGTGTCCCCGGGCGAGGAACTGTGTCCCCGGGCGAGGAACTGTGTCCCTGTGCGAGGAACTGTGTTCCCGGGCGAGTTACTGTGTTCCCGAAGGAGGAACTGTTTCCCCGGAGGAGGAACTGTGTCCCCGGGCGAGGAACTGTGTCCCCGTGGAGGAACTGTGTCCCCGGGTGAGGAACTGTGTCCCCGGGCGAGGAACTGTGTCCCCGGAGGAGGAACTGTGTCCCCGGACGAGGAACTGTGTCTCCGGAGGAGGAACTGTGTCCCCGGGCGAGGAACTGTGTCCCCGGGCGAGGAACTGTGTCCCCGGAGGAGGAACTGTCTCCCCGGGGGAGGAACTGTGTCACCGGAGGAGGAACTGTGTCCCCGGGGAGGAACTGTGTCCCGGGCGAGAACTGTGTCCCCGGGGAGGAACTGTGTCCCGGCGGAGGAACTGTGTCCCCGGGCGAGGAACTGTGTCCCCGGAGGAGGAACTGTGTCCCCGGGCGAGGAACTGTGTCCCGGAGGAGGAACTGTGTCCCCGGGGAGGAACTGTGTCCCCGAGGAGGAACTGTGTCCCCGGGCGAGGAACTGTGTCCCCGGGCGAGGAACTGTGTCCCCGGGGAGGAACTGTGTCCCCGGGGAGGAACTGTGTCCCCGGAGGAGGAACTGTGTCCCGGAGGAGGAACTGTGTCCCGGGGGAGGAACTGTGTCCCCGGAGGAGGAACTGTGTCCCCGGAGAGGAACTGTGTCCCCGGAGGAGGAACTGTGTCCCCGGGCGAGGAACTGTGTCCCCGGGCGAGGAACTGTGTCCCGGAGGAGGAACTGTGTCCCCGGAGGAGGAACTGTGTCCCCGGGCGAGGAACTGTGTCCCCGGAGGAGGAACTGTGTCCCCGGGCGAGGAACTGTGTCCCTGGGCGAGGAACTGTATCCCCGGGCGAGGAACTGTGTCCCCGGGCAAGGAACTGTGTCACCGGAGGAGGAACTGTGTCCCCGGGCGAGGAACTGTGTCCCCGGGGGAGGAAATGTGTCCCCGGAGAAGAAACTGTGTCCCCGGGCGAGGAACTATGTCCCCGGGCGAGGAACTGTGTCACCGGAGGAAGAACTGTGTCCCCGGAGGAGGAACTGTGTCACCGGAGGAGGAACTGTGTCCCTGGAGGAGGAACTGCGTCCCCGGGGGAGGAACTGTGTCACCGGAGGAGGAATGTGTCTCCGGGGAGGAACTGTGTCCCCGGAGGAGGAACTGTGTCCCTGGGCGAGGAACTATGTCCCCGGGCGAGGAACTGTGTCCCCGGGGGAGGAACTGTGTCCCCGGGGGAGGAACTGTGTCTCCGGGGGAGGAACTGTGTCCCCGGGCGAGGAACTGTGTCCCCGGGGGAGGAACTGTGTCCCCGGAGGAGGAACTGTGTCTCCGGGCGAGGAACTGTGTCCCCGGGCGAGGAACTGTGTCTCATGGCGAGGAACTGTGTCTCCGGGCGAGGAACTGTTTCTCCGGAGGAGGAACTGTATCTCCGGGCGAGGAACTGTGTCACCGGAGGAGGAACTGTGTCCCCGGGGGAGGAACTGTGTCCCCGGGGGAGGAACTGTGTCTCCGGGGGAGGAACTGTGTCCCCGGGCGAGGAACTGTATCCCCGGGGGAGGAACTGTGTCCCCGGAGGAGGAACTGTGTCTCCGGGCGAGGAACTGTGTCCCCGGGCGAGGAACTGTGTCTCATGGCGAGGAACTGTGTCTCCGGGCGAGGAACTGTTTCTCCGGAGGAGGAACTGTGTCCCTGGGCGAGGAACTGTGTCCCCGGGCGAGGAACTGTGTCCCCGGAGGAGGAACTGTCGCCCCGGGGGAGGAACTGTGTCACCGGAGGAGGAACTGTGTCCCCGGGGGAGGAACTGTGTCCCTGGGCGAGAAACTGTGTCCCCGGGGGAGGAACGGTGTCCCTGCGCGAGAAACTGTGTCACCGGGCGAGGAACTGTGTCCCCGGAGGAGGAACTGTGTCCCCGGGCGAGGAATTATGTACGCAGGCGAGGAACTGTGTACCCGGGGGAGGAACTGTATCCCCGGAGGAGGAACTGTGTCCCCGGGGGAGGAACTGTATCCCCGGGCGAGGAACTATGTCCCCGGGCGAGGAACTGTGTCCCCGGTGGAGGAACTGTGTCCCCGGAGGAGGAACTGTGTCCCCGGGCGAGGAACTGTGTCACCGGAGCAGGAACTGTGTCCCCGGGCAAGGAACTGTGTCACCGGAGGAGGAACTGTGTCCCCGGGCGAGGAACTGTGTCCCCGGGCGAGGAACTATGTCCCCGGGCGAGGAACTGTGTCCCCGGGGGAGGAACTGTGTCCCCGGGGGAGGAACTGTGTCCCCGGGCGAGGAACTGTGTCCCCGGGGGAGGAACTGTGTCCCCGGAGGAGGAACTGTGTCCCTGGGCGATGAACTATGTCCCCGGGTGAGGAACTGTGTCCCCGGGGGAGGAACTGTGTCCCCGGAGGAGGAACTGTGTCCCTGGGCGATGAACTATGTCCCCGGGCGAGGAACTGTGTCTCCGGGGGAGGAACTGTGTACCCGGAGGAGGAACTGTGTCCCCGGGCGAGGAACTATGTCCCCGGGCGAGGAACTGTGTCCCCGGGCGAGGAACAGTGTCCCCGGAGGAGGAACTGTGTCACCGGGCGAGGAACTGTGTCCCCGGGCGAGGAACTGTGTCCCCGGGGGAGGAAATGTGTCCCCGGGCGAGGAACAGTGTCCGCGGAGGAGGAACTGTGTGCCCGGGCGAGGAACTGTGTCCCCGGGGGAGGAACTGTGTCCCTGGAGGAGGAACAGTGTCCCCGGAGGAGGAACTGTGTGCCCGGGCGAGGAACTGTGTCCCTGGAGGAGGAACTGTGTCCCCGGAGGAGGAACTGTGTCCCTGGGCGAGGAACTGTGTCTCCGGAGGAGGAACTGAGTCCCCGGGGGAGGAACTGTGTCCCTGGGCGAGGAACTGTGTCCCCGGAGGAGAACTGTGTCCCTGGGCGAGGAACTGTGTCTCCGGAGGAGGAACTGAGTCCCCGGGGGAGGAACTGTGTCCCCTGGGGAGGAACTGTGTCCCCGGAGGAGGAACTGTGTCCCTGGGCGAGGAACTATGTCCCCGGGCGAGGAACTGTGTCCCCGGGGGAGGAACTGTGTCCCCGGGGGAGGAACTGTGTCCCCGGGGGAGGAACTGTGTCTCCGGGGGAGGAACTGTGTCCCCGGGCGAGGAACTGTGTCCCCGGGGGAGGAACTGTGTCCCCGGAGGAGGAACTGTGTCCCTGGGTGATGAACTATGTCCCCGGGTGAGGAACTGTGTCCCCGGAGGAGGAACTGTGTCCGCGGGGGAGGAACTGTGTCCCCGGGCGAGGAACTATGTACCCGGGGGAGGAACTGTGTCCCCGGAGGAGGAACTGTGTCCCCGGGCGAGGAACTGTGTCCCCGTAGGAGGAACTGTGTCCACGGGGGAGGAACTGTGTCCCCGGGTGACGAACTGTGTCCCCGGGCGAGGAACTGTGTCCCCGGGGGAGGAACTGTGTCCCTGGAGGAGGAACTGTGTCTCCGGGCGAGGAACTGTGTCTCCGGAGGAGGAACTGTGTCCCCGGAGGAGGAACTGTGTCCCTGGGCGAGGAACTGTGTCCCCGGAGGAGAACTGTGTCCCTGGGCGAGGAACTGTGTCTCCGGAGGAGGAACTGAGTCCCCGGGCGAGGAACTGTGTCCCCGGAGGAGGAACTGTGTCTCCGGAGGAGGAACTGTGTCCCCGGAGGAGAACTGTGTCCCCGGGCGAGGAACTGTGTCCCCGGAGGAGAACTGTGTCCCCGGGCGAGGAACTGTGTCCCCGGAGGAGGAACTGTTTCTCCGGAGGAGGAACTGTGTCTCCGGGCGAGGAACTGTGTACCCGGGCGAGGAACTGTGTCTCATGGCGAGGAACTGTGTCTCCGGGCGAGGAACTGTTTCTCCGGAGGAGGAACTGTGTCTCCGGGCGAGGAACTGTGTCCCCGGGCGAGGAACTGTGTCCCCGGGCGAGGAACTGTGTCCCTGTGCGAGGAACTGTGTTCCCGGGCGAGTTACTGTGTTCCCGAAGGAGGAACTGTTTCCCCGGAGGAGGAACTGTGTCCCCGGGCGAGGAACTGTGTCCCCGTGGAGGAACTGTGTCCCCGGGTGAGGAACTGTGTCCCCGGGCGAGGAACTGTGTCCCCGGAGGAGGAACTGTGTCCCCGGACGAGGAACTGTGTCTCCGGAGGAGGAACTGTGTCCCCGGGCGAGGAACTGTGTCCCCGGGCGAGGAACTGTGTCCCCGGAGGAGGAACTGTCTCCCCGGGGGAGGAACTGTGTCACCGGAGGAGGAACTGTGTCCCCGGGGGAGGAACTGTGTCCCTGGGCGAGAAACTGTGTCCCCGGGGGAGGAACTGTGTCCCTGCGCGAGAAACTGTGTCACCGGGCGAGGAACTGTGTCCCCGGAGGAGGAACTGTGTCCCCGGGCGAGGAATTATGTACGCAGGCGAGGAACTGTGTACCCGGGGGAGGAACTGTATCCCCGGAGGAGGAACTGTGTCCCCGGGGGAGGAACTGTATCCCCGGGCGAGGAACTATGTCCCCGGGCGAGGAACTGTGTCCCCGGTGGAGGAACTGTGTCCCCGGAGGAGGAACTGTGTCCCCGGGCGAGCAACTGTGTCTCCGGGGGAGGAACTGTGTCCCCGGAGGAGGAACTGTGTCCCCAGAAGAGGAACTGTGTCCCTGGAGGAGGAACTTGGTCCCCGGGCGAGGAACTGTGTCCCCGGGCGAGGAACTGAGTCCCCGGAGGAGGACCTGTATCCCTGGATGAGGAACTGTGTCCCCGGGCGAGGAACTGTGTCCCCGGAGGAGGAACTGTGTCCCCGGGCGAGGAACTGTGTCCCTGGGCGAGGAACTGTATCCCCGGGCGAGGAACTGTGTCCCCGGGCAAGGAACTGTGTCACCGGAGGAGGAACTGTGTCCCCGGGCGAGGAACTGTGTCCCCGGGGGAGGAAATGTGTCCCCGGAGAAGAAACTGTGTCCCCGGGCGAGGAACTATGTCCCCGGGCGAGGAACTGTGTCACCGGAGGAAGAACTGTGTCCCCGGAGGAGGAACTGTGTCACCGGAGGAGGAACTGTGTCCCTGGAGGAGGAACTGCGTCCCCGGGGGAGGAACTGTGTCACCGGAGGAGGAATGTGTCTCCGGGGGAGGAACTGTGTCCCCGGAGGAGGAACTGTGTCCCTGGGCGAGGAACTATGTCCCCGGGCGAGGAACTGTGTCCCCGGGGGAGGAACTGTGTCCCCGGGGGAGGAACTGTGTCTCCGGGGGAGGAACTGTGTCCCCGGGCGAGGAACTGTGTCCCCGGGGGAGGAACTGTGTCCCCGGAGGAGGAACTGTGTCTCCGGGCGAGGAACTGTGTCCCCGGGCGAGGAACTGTGTCTCATGGCGAGGAACTGTGTCTCCGGGCGAGGAACTGTTTCTCCGGAGGAGGAACTGTATCTCCGGGCGAGGAACTGTGTCACCGGAGGAGGAACTGTGTCCCCGGGGGAGGAACTGTGTCCCCGGGGGAGGAACTGTGTCTCCGGGGGAGGAACTGTGTCCCCGGGCGAGGAACTGTGTCCCCGGGGGAGGAACTGTGTCCCCGGAGGAGGAACTGTGTCTCCGGGCGAGGAACTGTGTCCCCGGGCGAGGAACTGTGTCTCATGGCGAGGAACTGTGTCTCCGGGCGAGGAACTGTTTCTCCGGAGGAGGAACTGTGTCCCTGGGCGAGGAACTGTGTCCCCGGGCGAGGAACTGTGTCCCCGGAGGAGGAACTGTCTCCCCGGGGGAGGAACTGTGTCACCGGAGGAGGAACTGTGTCCCCGGGGGAGGAACTGTGTCCCTGGGCGAGAAACTGTGTCCCCGGGGGAGGAACGGTGTCCCTGCGCGAGAAACTGTGTCACCGGGCGAGGAACTGTGTCCCCGGAGGAGGAACTGTGTCCCCGGGCGAGGAATTATGTACGCAGGCGAGGAACTGTGTACCCGGGGGAGGAACTGTATCCCCGGAGGAGGAACTGTGTCCCCGGGGGAGGAACTGTATCCCCGGGCGAGGAACTGTGTCCCCGGTGGAGGAACTGTGTCCCCGGAGGAGGAACTGTGTCCCCGGGCGAGGAACTGTGTCACCGGAGCAGGAACTGTGTCCCCGGGCAAGGAACTGTGTCACCGGAGGAGGAACTGTGTCCCCGGGCGAGGAACTGTGTCCCCGGGGGAGGAAATGTGTCCCCGGAGAAGAAACTGTGTCCCCGGGCGAGGAACTATGTCCCCGGGCGAGGAACTGTGTCACCGGAGGAAGAACTGTGTCCCCGGAGGAGGAACTGTGTCACCGGAGGAGGAACTGTGTCCCTGGAGGAGGAACTGCGTCCCCGGGGGAGGAACTGTGTCACCGGAGGAGGAATGTGTCTCCGGGGGAGGAACTGTGTCCCCGGAGGAGGAACTGTGTCCCTGGGCGAGGAACTATGTCCCCGGGCGAGGAACTGTGTCCCCGGGGGAGGAACTGTGTCCCCGGGGGAGGAACTGTGTCCCCGGGGGAGGAACTGTGTCTCCGGGGGAGGAACTGTGTCCCCGGGCGAGGAACTGTGTCCCCGGGGGAGGAACTGTGTCCCCGGAGGAGGAACTGTGTCCCTGGGCGATGAACTATGTCCCCGGGTGAGGAACTGTGTCCCCGGGGGAGGAACTGTGTCCCCGGAGGAGGAACTGTGTCCCTGGGCGATGAACTATGTCCCCGGGCGAGGAACTGTGTCTCCGGGGGAGGAACTGTGTCCCCGGAGGAGGAACTGTGTCCCCGGAGGAGGAACTGTGTCCCTGGGCGATGAACTATGTCCCCGGGCGAGGAACTGTGTCCCCGGGCGAGGAACTGTGTCCCCGGAGGAGGAACTGTGTCACCGGGCGAGGAACTGTGTCCCCGGGCGAGGAACTGTGTCCCCGGGGGAGGAAATGTGTCCCCGGGCGAGGAACAGTGTCCGCGGAGGAGGAACTGTGTGCCCGGGCGAGGAACTGTGTCCCCGGGGGAGGAACTGTGTCCCTGGAGGAGGAACTGTGTCCCCGGAGGAGGAACTGTGTGCCCGGGCGAGGAACTGTGTCCCCGGGCGAGGAACTGTGTCCCCGGAGGAGGAACTGTGTCCGCGGGCGAGGAACTGTGTCCCCAGGCGAGGAACTGTGTCCCCGGGGGAGGAACTGTGTCCCCGGGGGAGGAACTGTGTCTCCGGAGGAGGAACTGTGTCCCCGGGGGAGGAACTGTGTCCCCGGGCGAGGAAATGTGTCTCCGGGCGAGGAACTGTGTCCCCGGGCGAGGAACTGTGTCCCCGGGCGAGGAACTGTGTCCCTGTGCGAGGAACTGTGTCCCCGGAGGAGGAACTGTGTCCCCGGAGGAGGAACTGTGTCCCCGGGCGAGGAACTATGTCCCCGGGCGAGGAACTGTGTCTCCGGGGGAGTAACTTTGTCCCCAGAGGAGGAACTGTGTCCCCAGGCGAGGAACTATGTCCCCGGAGGAGGAACTGTGTCCCCGGACGAGGAACTGTGTCCCTGGGGGAGGAACTGTGTCCCCGGGGGAGGAACTGTGTCCCCGGAGGAGGAACTGTGTCCCTGGGCGAGGAACTATGTCCCCGGGCGAGGAACTGTGTCCCCGTGGGAGGAACTTTGTCCCCGGGGGAGGAACTGTGTCCCCGGGGGAGGAACTGTGTCTCCGGGGGAGGAACTGTGTCCCCGGGCGAGGAACTGTGTCCCCGGGGGAGGAACTGTGTCCCCGGAGGAGGAACTGTGTCCCTGGGCGAGGAACTATGTCCCCGGGCGAGGAACTGTGTCCCCGGGGGAGGAAATGTGTCCCCGGGGGAGGAACTGTGTCCCCGGAGGAGGAACTGTGTCCCCGGGCGAGGAACTGTGTCTCCGGGGGAGGAACTGTGTCCCCGGAGGAGGAACTGTGTCTCCGGGCGAGGAACTATGTCCCCGGGCGAGGATCTGCGTCCCCGGGCGAGGAACTGTGTCCCCGGAGGAGGAACTGTGTCACCGGGCGAGGAACTGTGTCCCCGGAGGAGGAACTGTGTCCCCGGGGGAGGAACTGTGTCCCCGGGCGAGGAACAGTGTCCCCGGAGGAGGAACTGTGTCACCGGGCGAGGAACTGTGTCCCCGGGGGAGGAACTGTGTCCCCGGAGGAGGAACTGTGTCTCCGGAGGAGGAACTGTGTCATCGGGTGAGGAACTGTGTCCCCGGAGGAGGAACTGTGTCCCTGGGGGAGGAACTGTGTCCCTGGAGGAGGAAATGTGTCCCCGGGCGAGGAACTGTGTCCCCGGGGGAGGAACTGTGTCCCTGGAGGAGGAAATGTGTCCCCGGAGGAGGAACTGTGTCCCTGGAGGAGGAACTGTGTCCCCGGAGGAGGAACTGTGTCCGCGGGCGAGGAACTGTGTCCCCGGGGGATGAACTGTGTCCCCGGGGGAGGAACTGTGTCTCCGGAGGAGGAACTGTGTCCCCGGGGGAGGAACTGTGTCCCCGGGCGAGGAAATGTGTCTCCGGGCGAGGAACTGTGTCCCCGGGCGAGGAACTGTGTCCCCGGGCGAGGAACTGTGTCCCCGGGGGAGGAACTGTGTCCCTGGAGGAGGAACTGTGTCCCCGGAGGAGGAACTGTGTGCCCGGGCGAGGAACTGTGTCCCTGGAGGAGGAACTGTGTCCCCGGAGGAGGAACTGTGTCCGCGGGCGAGGAACTGTGTCCCCAGGCGAGGAACTGTGTCCCCGGGGGAGGAACTGTGTCCCCGGGGGAGGAACTGTGTCTCCGGAGGAGGAACTGTGTCCCCGGGGGAGGAACTGTGTCCCCGGGCGAGGAAATGTGTCTCCGGGCGAGGAACTGTGTCCCCGGGCGAGGAACTGTGTCCCCGGGCGAGGAACTGTGTCCCTGTGCGAGGAACTGTGTCCCCGGAGGAGGAACTGTGTCCCCGGAGGAGGAACTGTGTCCCCGGGCGAGGAACTATGTCCCCGGGCGAGGAACTGTGTCTCCGGGGGAGTAACTTTGTCCCCAGAGGAGGAACTGTGTCCCCAGGCGAGGAACTATGTCCCCGGAGGAGGAACTGTGTCCCCGGACGAGGAACTGTGTCCCTGGGGGAGGAACTGTGTCCCCGGGGGAGGAACTGTGTCCCCGGAGGAGGAACTGTGTCCCTGGGCGAGGAACTATGTCCCCGCGCGAGGAACTGTGTCCCCGTGGGAGGAAGTTTGTCCCCGGGGGAGGAACTGTGTCCCCGGGGGAGGAACTGTGTCTCCGGGGGAGGAACTGTGTCCCCGGGCGAGGAACTGTGTCCCCGGGGGAGGAACTGTGTCCCCGGAGGAGGAACTGTGTCCCTGGGCGAGGAACTATGTCCCCGGGCGAGGAACTGTGTCCCCGGGGGAGGAACTGTGTCCCCGGGGGAGGAACTGTGTCCCCGGAGGAGGAACTGTGTCCCCGGGCGAGGAACTGTGTCTCCGGGGGAGGAACTGTGTCCCCGGAGGAGGAACTGTGTCTCCGGGCGAGGAACTATGTCCCCGGGCGAGGATCTGCGTCCCCGGGCGAGGAACTGTGTCCCCGGAGGAGGAACTGTGTCACCGGGCGAGGAACTGTGTCCCCGGACGAGGAACTGTGTCCCCGGGGAGGAACTGTGTCCCCGGGCGAGGAACAGTGTCCCCGGAGGAGGAACTGTGTCACCGGGCGAGGAACTGTGTCCCCGGGGGAGGAACTGTGTCCCCGGAGGAGGAACTGTGTCTCCGGAGGAGGAACTGTGTCATCGGGCGAGGAACTGTGTCCCCGGAGGAGGAACTGTGTGCCCGTGCGAGGAACTGTGTCCCCAGGGGAGGAACTGTGTCCCTGGAGGAGGAAATGTGTCCCCGGAGGAGGAACTGTGTGCCCGGGCGAGGAACTGTGTCCCTGGAGGAGGAACTGTGTCCCCGGAGGAGGAACTGTGTCCGCGGGCGAGGAACTGTGTCCCCGGGGGAGGAACTGTGTCCCCGGGGGAGGAACTGTGTCTCCGGAGGAGGAACTGTGTCCCCGGGGGAGGAACTGTGTCCCCGGGCGAGGAAATGTGTCTCCGGGCGAGGAACTGTGTCCCCGGGCGAGGAACTGTGTCCCCGGGCGAGGAACTGTGTCCCTGTGCGAGGAACTGTGTCCCCGGAGGAGGAACTGTGTCCCCGGGGGAGGAACTGTGTCCCCGGAGGAGAAACTGTGTCCCCGGGCGAGGAACTATGTCCCCGGGCGAGGAACTGTGTCTCCGGGGGAGGAACTTTGTCCCCAGAGGAGGAACTGTGTCCCCAGGCGAGGAACTATGTCCCCGGAGGAGGAACTGTGTCCCCGGACGAGGAACTGTGTCCCGGGGGAGGAACTGTGTCCCCGGGGGAGGAACTGTGTCCCCGGAGGAGGAACTGTGTCCCTGGGCGAGGAACTATGTCCCCGGGCGAGGAACTGTGTCCCCGGGGGAGGAACTGTGTCCCCGGGGGAGGAACTGTGTCCCCGGGGGAGGAACTGTGTCTCTGGGGGAGGAACTGTGTCCCCGGGCGAGGAACTGTGTCCCCGGGGGAGGAACTGTGTCCCCGGAGGAGGAACTGTGTCCCTGGGCGAGGAACTATGTCCCCAGGCGAGGAACTGTGTCCCCGGGGGAGGAACTGTGTCCCCGGGGCAGGAACTGTGTCCCCGGAGGAGGAACTGTGTCCCCGGGCGAGGAACTGTGTCTCCGGGGGAGGAACTGTGTCCCCGGAGGATGAACTGTGTTCCCGGGCGAGGAACTGTGTATCCGGGTGAGGAACTGTGTCCCCGGAGGAGGAACTGTGTCTCCGGGCGAGGAACTGTGTCCCCGGAGGAGAACTGTGTCCCCGGGCGAGGAACTGTGTCCCCGGGCGAGGAACTATGTCCCCGGGCGAGGAACTGTGTCCCCGGGGGAGGAACTGTGTCCCCGGAGGAGGAACTGTGTCCCCAGAAGAGGAACTGTGTCCCCAGAGGAGGAACGTGGTCCCCGGGCGAGGAACTGTGTCCCCGGGCGAGGAACTGTGTCCCCGAAGGAGGACCTGTGTCCCCGGGCGAGGAACTGTGTCCCCGGGCGAGGAACTGTGTCCCCGGGCGAGGAACTGTGTCCCCGGGTGAGGAACTGTGTCCCCGGAGGAGGAACTGTGTACCCGGGAGGAGGAACTGTGTCCCCGGAGGAGGAACTGTGTCCCCGGAGGAGGAACTGTGTCCCCGGGCGAGGAACTGAGTCCCCGGAGGAGGAAATGTGTCCCCGGAGGAGGAACTGTGTCCCCGGGCGAGGAACTGTGTTCCCGGGTGAGGAACTGTGTCCCCGGAGGAGGAACTGTGTCCCCGGGCGAGGAACTGTGTCCCCGGGCGAGGAACTGTGTCCCCGGAGGAGGAACTGTGTCCCCGGAGGAGAAACTGTGTCCCCGGGCGAGGAACTGTGTCCCCGGGGGAGGAACTGTGTCCCCGGGCGAGGAACTGTGTCCCCGGAGGAGGAACTGTGTCCCCGGGCGAATAACTGTGTCCCCGGGCGAGGAACTGTGTCCACGGAGGAGGAACTGTTTCCCCGGAAGAGGAACTATGTCCCCGGGCGAGGAACTGTGTCCCCGGAGAAGGAACTGTGTCCCCGGGCGAGGAACTGTGTCCCCGGGGGAGGAACTGTGTCCCCGGGGGAGGAACTGTGTCCCCGGGCGAGGAACTGTGTCCCCGGGGGAGGAACTGTGTCCCCGGAGGAGGAACTGTGTCCACGGGGGAGGAACTGTGTCCACGGGGGAGGAACTGTGTCCACGGGGGAGGAACTGTGTCCCCGAGGGAGGGGTCAGCTGTGACCTCATTCACTTGAGGCGGGGTCAGGTGTGACCTCAGTCACTGGGGGCGGGGTCAGGTGTGACCTCAGTCCCTGGGGGAGGGGTCAGGTGTGACCTCCGTCACTGGGGTGGGGTCAGGTCTGACCTCAGTCACTGGGGGAGGGGTCAGCTGTGACCTCAGTCACTGGGGGCGGGGTCAGCTGTGACCTCAGTCACTGGGGGCGGGGTCAGGTGTGACCTCAGTCACTGGGGGCGGGGTCAGGTGTGACCTCAGTCACAGGGGGCGGGGTCAGGTGTGACCTCAGTCACTGGGGGAGGGGGTCAGGTGTTACCTCAGTCACGGGGGGTGGGTCAGGTGTGACCTCAGTCACTGGGGGCGGGGTCAGGTGTGACCTCAGTCACTGGGGGCGGGGTCAGGTGTGACCTCAGTCACTCGGGGCGGGGTCAGGTGTGACCTCAGTCACTGGGGGCGGGGTAAGTTGTCACCTCACTCACTGGGGGCGGGGTCAGCTGTGACCTCAGTCACTGGGGGCGGGGTCAGGTGTGACCTCAGTCACTGGGGGCGGGGTCAGCTGTGACCTCAGTCACTCGGGGGGAGGCGGATCAGCTGCCTGAATGTGCTTCAATAGTGTGATTTCACATCCGTGGTAATTATATGCACATTTGTTTTGCATTTGTCGTGTACATGTGCAACTGTTAAAATATAGGCTGTTGGAAATTTTGCCTCACCGCGCTGCGCAACCTCCATTTTCGGTCCAGGCTACTTTGCTGTGCTCCCACCCTGTGTGTCCCCGGATTCGGTTTAGAAAATGTGGTCACCCTACTTTAATGTAGAAAATGTCCCAAGGTGCTTCACCGAGTGTAATAAGTGGAAATGAAAATGGGGAGAGATATATAATGGGCGGCTGATTCGATATTGCTCATTTTACACTGTCACCAAAAGTCAAAATTATCCCCAGGAGATATTAAAGCACTTTCCCGATTTACAATGGCTCATACTTAAATATAATTGATGCAGTAACACAATCATATAACATTGTCTTGTATTGTGATATTTTATATTTACTCAGTGGTAAGTGAAACTTATTACATTATGAGTAGGCCCTGAACAAGTTATTTTGTACTTGCACTGTCTGCAGGTTACTTGCTGCACCTAGATGCATGGGTTAAGTTCTGTATTTAATAATTTGCCAAAAGCAGTTTGATATTGACAAGCCATGAGTAGCCTGTTTGAATGCAAGTTCTAAAAAAGCACATATTTTATCAATTGACACACACGCACGCCAGAATACTGCCAACCAGACTCAGATATGAGCTGGGGTTTTTTTATATGGTGATAGCAGGGATTCTGGATAATAATTGCATTAAATGCACCTTAATTCTCTTTCGTTTATACACATTTACAGTTGGTTAATTGACTTGAATAATGAATGTCCCCGAAACTGATGGGACATTAATCATTCCAAGGACTCTGGTATTCATAATTCCTTCAGTTATTATTTATTCTCGGAGATCTAGTTCACTCCAGTACCTATTGTATGTTATGATGGATTTCAAATATATTTAAAGGTTGCATTTTGCTAGCCATAAAATTATGAAAAGTTTCAAACAACTATTTACATCGTTATAGTTCACATCTCCAAGTAGTTTCCTGGTAAAATATTTAACACGGTTTCAGTATATTTACTAAATAATTGACTTGTGAATTCAATCAGTCTGGCATGGAGTGGATTGTGTAATAAGTACAACTGATTGTTATACAGGTACAGTAATGTTACAAACTGTCAAAATGACGACAGTGGGATGTTATTTATTCAAACAGTTTGGGAAATATCCTGTTTCAATTTCTGAATAATTTGGGTAATTGATTGCATATTGATTCCAATATTGTAAAGTATTAAGCAGTATTGGTTGTGTTCAGAAACTAATATACAATGAATGAACCAATTACACAGCTTTGCCAACACTTACAAGTTCATTTACAATTTATTGATTTTGCATTATTGTTTACACACATGTGATTCAGAATGATAAAAGATAACAATTGGGGCAGATTCTCTTCAGCATCCTGTGTGAGTCAATATCTGGGACATTAGGATGAGGGTATTGGGAAGTGGAAACATGTAACACTGGGTCTCCACCCCCTTTGATGTACATTTGATGACAGATCCGTGGTGGAGACAGGAAGCTTCTGTCTGAATCAGGCAGGAGAATTTACAATTGATGTAAATGATGTGGGTGTGATGTCATTCTGCATCCCGCGTCATTTTCTGGAGGTTTTGCCCAGCATCTGCTAGAGAAGGGACACACCCAGAGAATGTGAATGATCGAGGTTACTGCCAGCCCCTTCCGATTGAAGGATCTGCAAAGGAGCTGCTAGCAACTTCTTTAAACCTCCTGTACTGTAAGTGTAAATGTTAGGGGTGGAGGGCAGTAAGGAGAATAGCAAGGCTGGAAACCACTTACTTGCTGTTTCAGACAGCAAACAGAAGCTGAGAGCCTGTGGGTAATTTCCATTGGTGCAGGCATTTTAGGCCAGCAAAGGTGCACAACACAGCCATTGATAGATGGTATTGCCACTTGGCAAATAACCAGCTCATGCCAATGGCCCAACCATGGGAATTTACCTGGGGTTAGTTACTTTCAAGTTGGGTGAATTTCAAATCATACCACCTGACTTAAGCTGTGGTAAGGGCTGCAGGATAGTCATTCTTACTGTCTCTTTTGCCCTTTTCTCTCATTAAAACAAATAATTATAGATCATTCCAAGGTGGGCATTTTAGTGCTTGTAATCAAGATATCAGAATTTAGAAATTAGAAATGGGCACATGCAAAGGGACCAACTTTAAACATGTAGAAGCATATAATGAAATACAATACAACCAAAATATTTCAATAATAATGGATAAAGCAATACTCACAACTTTTTATGCTAAGTAATAGACATTTCTGCTATGTTAATGTACCATGTAGTAAGATAACCTGGCAGCAAGTGTGTGACAGTGATTTGATAGTTCAAATTCTAATATCCAATTAAATAGATACATCAATCCATATCTGATTGGGTACCAATCTCCTGTTTGTTCTTAATCAAATTACTATTGAACTGGGTGTAGTTTAATTAAGTATAAATGAAGAAACCACCCAGATTTGAATGTGATTTCACTGTTTAGTGGACTTCTGCCGAAAACTAATCAAAACCTGTTTTCCTCTTGCTGATGGGAATGAGAAGCTGAAGCAACGATTTGTAAACACAAGACTAAGGTCAGCTAGCAGAGCTTGTGCAGGGGATGCGTTAGGTGATTTTCTGATGCTTGTCAGGCTGTGATGTTGTACTTTTCCTGAGTCATCTTCACTTGTTTCATTTGAAGTGTAGAAAATATATGAATTAATAAAATCATAAAGAGTACATTTTGAATACATCAGCTCAGAAATATTTCAGAACAAAGAAACAAGATGTCATGTCTTCTGGTAGAGTACTGGTTAACGTATTTCCCATTTTATTTTTTATTTTAAATGGGTTAATGATTATCTTAAAATAGTGCACAAAGGAATTTTATGCAAATACATCAATCACTGCATTACAAAAGGAAATTAAGTCCTCAAGGTCCCTCAAGAAACTAAAACATGTTGAGGAAGGATTCAGATAATGCTTGACTTTAGTTGATTTATTCTTTACAATGTGGCACTGTGCTAGAATACTACCCTTTCTGTTGGGCACTAGGGCACAAGGACAAGGGCACAAGTATCATCCTTGACAGATCAGATAGGGCCTCAATTCATTAACGCTTGAAATTGGGTGTAATTCCGACAGCGCCAGAACGACGAGGCCTAAGCACCACCCCAAATTCAGTGCTTGGGCCCCAGCTATTCACAATATATATCAATGACTTGGATGAGGGAACCAAATGTAATATTTCCAAGTTTGCTGATGACACGAAACTAGATGGGATTGTGAGTTGTGAGGAGGATGCAAAGAGGCTTCAAGGCGATTTAGACAAGTTGAGTGAGTGGGCAAATACATGGCAGATGCAGTATAATGTGGATAAATGTGAAGTTATCCACTTCGGTTGGAAAATCAGAAAGGCAGAGTATTATTTAAATGGTGATAGATTGGGAAATGTTGATGTACAAAGGGACCTGGGTGTACTTGTACACCAGTCACTGAAAGCAAACATGCAGGTGCAGCAAGCAGTATGTTGGCCTTCATTGCAAGAGGATTTGAGTACAGGAGCAAGGATGTCTTACTGCAGTTATACAGGGCCTTGGTGAGACCACACCTGGAGTACTGTGTGCAGTTTTGGTCTCCTTACCTAAGAAAGGATATACTTGCCATAGAGGGAGTGCAGCGAAGGTTCACCAGACTGATTCCTGGGATGTCGTATGAGGAGAGTTTGGGTCGACTAGGCTTGTATTCACTAGAGTTCAGAAGAATGAGAGGGGATCTCATTGAAACATAAAAAATTCTGACGGGGCTAGACAGACTGGATGCAGGGAGGATGTTTCCCCTGGCTGGGTGGTCTAGAACGAGGGGTCACAGTCTCAGGGTATGGGGAAGGACATTTAGGACTGAGATGAGGAGAAATTTCTTCACTCAGAGGGTGGTGAACCTGTGGAATTCTCTGCCACAGAAGGCTGTGGAGGCCAAGTCACTGAATATATTTAAGAAGGACATAGATAGATTTCTAGACGCAAAAGGCATCAAGGGGTATAAGGAGAGCGTGGGAATATGGTATTGAGATAGAGGATCAGCCATGATCATATTGAATGGCGGAGCAGGCTTGAAGGGCCGAATGGCCTACTCCTGCTCCTATTTTCCATGTTTCTATATTTCTAATTTCATCCTCAGGCCTCATCATCCTAATTCAGCCAAGCTGCGTGCACCAATCAGGTCACTGATGCAGCTCACTTGTCGAGAACTAACCAGTTTCAGCCAGTGCCAAAACACACGGGTAAGTCAGGGAGAGTTGTGATTGGGAGGGGGTTGAGGGTGGGCCGCCAGCATTGTGAAACCAAGACCAGCATTCCTACACCTTCCCACTCCACATAAAACAATGGTCTAGAAATTGGGCCGCGTCGTTTTTCAGGTGCGAAGCGGCTTACTAATTCCCCTATATGGTGGGCAGGAAGCGCACGCCACCCACCATATTGGTAGAGGTGGTCATCCTGGTGCAGGAGCGCATACCGGTAGAATTCTAAGTTGAAATTAATAATTATAAATTTAGGATCCTGTGCTTCTTAACGGACATGTTTTCCATTTTGGACTCACCCAGTGCCTCATTCGCCACATGCTGACCTCGCACAGCGCACCATGGCGCTAACCAGCATGAAGTCCTGATTGCCAGTGCTATTTAAAGCCATCATGCTGTACTTACAGGTTAGTTGCAGTTTAGTTTGTGTGGTTACTACTTAACTTTCTCAGTTTTTTTGCTGAATTCCAGCACTCTTGAAAGTTCACTCTGTCTGCACAGGGAGAGGTCTTGCTGCTTTTTCACTGTTGTTGCTCTTTGCCTCACAAATAGTCTGGCTCCAGTCATGGGTGGTCTGGTAGGGCTGCCTTTGGTAATAGAGGACAAGGGGGAGCAGCATTGAAGATATGACAGACCAGGAAAAGCTACCAGAAGAGGGAGGAGGGAGAGGAGGGCACTTAACCGGAAGCCTTATCCATAGAGGGTCTTCAGGGAGCACTTCTCCTACCTCAACTTGATTGAGGAGCAATAAGAGGTGCCTTCGCTTTACCAAGGAGGCTGTCACTAATCTATGTCACCTGCTCTAGCCACAACTCCATCCTAAAACCAGAGCATGGACAGCACTGCCTGTGGCTGTGAAGGTCACCGTCGCACTGAACTTTTATGCCATAGGCTGCTTTCAGGCTGCAACAGGTGAAATTTGCAACATCTCGCAGCTCGCAGTGCATCGATGTCTCAGGGAGGTCAGCGAGGCTCTGTACACAGGAGAAACACCTACATCTCCTTCCCTATTGACAGAGAGAAGCAGGACGAGAGAGCCTGAGGTTTTACACAAATGGCAGACTTCCCCAAGGTGCAAGGTGCCATTGACTGCAACCATATTGCCATGCGCGCTCCTTATAACCAGCCTCGCGTCTTTATCAATTGAAGGTGATTCCAGTCCCTCAGCGTACAACTGGTTTACGACCACAGATGGCACATCATGCAGGTCTGGGCCCGCTATCCTGGCAGCAGTCATGACTTTTTCATCCTGCGACAGTCCTCTATACCACCTTTATTCCAACCAGGATGGGTATTGGGTGACAAGGGTTATCCCCTCTGGACATGGCTCATGACACTGGTCAGGAACCTGCACACACATACACAGCAGACCTACAACGAGAGCTATGCTGCCCCAAGCAACATGAATGAACAAACAATCGGATGCTTAAGGAACCCCTGCATTGCCTGGCCGTTCCGGAGGAACTTTGCAATACACCCCTGAGAGGGTATCCAGATTTGTCATTGTCTGCTGCATGCCTCTCAACTTCGTCATCATGAGATATCAGCCCTTACCACCACCTGGACAGCAACAATTACAGGAGGAGCAAGAAGAGGATGAGGAGGAGGAAGAGGAGGAGGGAGAGGAGGAGAAAGAGGAGCGGTGAGCCAACAACCACAAGAGCCTCTATTTGCTTAAGCTCTAAGTGACAAGATCATCGAGAAATGCTTCAACTAAGCTAGCCCTCTTATTCCTCATTCACCAACAGTTGCATAATCCTTACCACTATTCTTACACCCACCATCCGATTGCCTTCCTGCACTCCAGACTTATTGGTTTTGCCTCACTTTACTAAAAAGACTAAAACCAAAACCAAATCCAGATCTAAAAACAAATATATCAAACAAATCATGTCAGCATTGTGCAAACCCTCTGTGCTTGTCTTGTGTGGTCATTTTCCTATTCTGGTGCTCCTCCCCAGTGACTGGGCCTTGGGAGGTGGAAGGCTGCTGACCTTCCATTGAGGACAGTCCAGATGGCCTTGGAAGATGACCTCAAGCAGCTCTGGGTCTAGAGGGCCTGGCTGCAGACTGCATCATCACGGCCTGGGCTGCAGCAGTCTGGGTCGGCTGGTTGAAGGGCACTGGCAAGGGCACTGTCGGAGTGGCTGGCAGGGTAACTGGCATGATGTCATCCTAAGAGAGAACAGCAAATTCCTCTCCCATGGAGCCAAGGCCATATTCCTGGGATGGCGTCTCCGCACTCCGAGGGCTCTGCTGGAGAACAAAGTGCTGGACTGATGTGATGCCCTGGTTGCCCCTTTCAACAGTAGCTCCCAAGCCAAGGTGGCAGCCGTCTGAGCTTCCATGGCAGCAGTTTGTGCTTCGAAGGAAGCTGTCAGTTCATCATGAGGTACTCCATCATGGTGGGTTCCACTGCATTGCTGATGGAGCTGACCACTCGGTCCATGTTGGACAGAATGGGCTCCATGCTTAGCGCAAAGCCTGAGACAAGTTGGAGGTGGACTATTCCATGTTCCACAAAATTGTGCACAAGCTCTCCAGCAGGCTGCCCATTACACAAAGCATTTCCTGGTGTATGTCCATTAGCCTTCTTCAGTAGCCTGGGCCATTGAAGTCAGCATCTGAGTCCTCTGCAGCAGAGCTAGTATATGCCCTTGCCCTCCAGCAAGCTGGGAGCTGTGGCATCCTAGCCCCAATCCCTCTATCCTACGCACTTGTGTAAGTCACCTTATGCAGATCCCTCTTCTAACCTAGCCTCTACAGTCCGTGTCGTGTCAGTATCCGAGCCGGTGCTTGCGAGAGTCAGATCAAGTGGTGGTGCATCTTCTACAACACTGCGCTCATCTTCCTCCACTGGCTAAGAGGGTCTGACATTCTCAACAGCTGAAATTAAAGAGAGGGACAAGGGTGAGTTTGTTGTGTGAGGGAGAGTAGAGAAAAAGACCTGGATGTTGAAAGCATCTGCAGCTTGCCATGCAGAGTGTGTGGAGTGAGGGAGAAGTCAGAAGAGAAGTCAGAAGAGACAAAGAGGATTAGGTATAAAGAAACCCTGCTCAATATCTCCTCCAGCATCACCAGTGGCCACGGCCTTCATCTGCCCCAACCCATGATGGGCAGCACAATCTCTTCAAGGGGAGAGAGGGTCTGCAGAGGGGTTCTTCCTCTTCCGGTGGCAGCCTGTTGCCCGGTGTTGTGTGTGACCTTCTCCCACAAGAAAGAGTGAAGTGTGTTTGTGAAAGTTGTGAGGTGTTTGGAGAATGGTGGAATAGCTGAGAGTGTGTGTGAGATGTGAGCTGTGGGTAAGTTAAATTTCTAATAGTGCTGAGTGTGTGAGTATGTGGAGAAGGATGTTTAGTGAAGTGTGGTGCAGTGTAGTGGGGGAGGGCAGTGTTGAGAGTGTTGTACTTAATGAGGCTGTGAGTTGCACAGCTATAATCAAATATTTTAGCAATCTTTTTACCGTGACAGCTCTAGTTAGAGCATTGAATTTTTCCAGCACTGTAGCCATGTTCTTGGGCAATGCTCCTGTCATTGATCTCCACAGTAATCTCCTCGCACTGCCTCAGCAGTAGATGCCTGGAGGGCTTTCTGCCATGTGGGGGAAATGGATGTCTCTCCTCTTCTCCACTGCCTGCACCAAGATCTCCAGTGCAGCATCAGAGAACCTTGATGTCTGCTCTCTCCCTCCGTCACTCATTTCCTACAGAGGTTGCAGTACAGGTCTCGCAGCCAGAATGCACCTCCCTTTTAAGTGGTGCTGGCTTCCTTTAAGTAGCTTCCTGGCCTCCCACTATCACCGCACTCCCCCCCCACCCCACCCCAAAAGGCATGCAGCCAATGAATAACATCTGCACGCACAGATCATTATAATGAGCAGGCAGTGGGATATTGCATGCTGCCTGCATTGATTGTAACTGGCGCGGGTAGTCTGTGCCCAGCCCTCACACAGCCGTTTTCAAGCGCTATCCAATTTCTAGGCCAGAATTTCTGAAAGTTTTGGGGCCTTTTTCTGAGCAGTCTCCATCGGTCCCTTTAAGGACTGCTGGTTAGGCCACTCAAGACTTGGATGTACTAGTTGGAGCTTGTGAAGCGCTCTAACATGTATAAACGAATTTACGAATCCAGGTGGAAAGTGGGCGCAGGAGTTTCATTTCAATATTGATTTCAGGCGGCCACGAGGACTGCCTAATAGAAAGCCCTGACCAATTTAGCAGTGGCCCAAACATCCATGCAGATCGGATGGAGGCCTCAGCACTGCTAAATTGGTTATTGTTGCAGCCATTTTATACCCATAAAATGCGAGCAGCAATGTGGAATTTGTGCCCCACGGTGTCCTCTGTCTCCCAAGCACATACAACAGGCTCAAATTAAGCACCAGTGACAGGAATTCAGCAATTTTATGCTGAATGGCTACAAACGAAGTGTGAGATAGAAGTATGGCCTAGATTGGACATGAAGAGCATAGGGTTGATCGGTGTAGAGAAGCTGGTAAGGGAGACTAGGTGACCCCCATTGGCAGACAGGAAAGGAAGTGGCAGATGAGGATAGACAGGGGATTATCTTTGGAGCTGGATTTGTCTAACAGGTATACCTGTGATGTACCAATGATGGACAAGAAAGTGACACAGATGAGGGTAACGATGAGCGACGATGGGGCACTGGAGAGCAAGTGGTTACCCATGGGGGAAACAGTACAGGTAACAATAATAGCTGAGTGGTGATTGTGGGGGATTCTATAGTTGGAGGGGCAGATGGTTTCTTTTGCAGACATGATCCAGGGTCCCGAATGGTATGTTGTTTCCCAGGTGTCAAGATTGGGGACACCTTGAAGAAAATACCAAAGGTTCTGGAATGGAGGGAGAGCAGCCAGAGGTCATGGTTCATGTGGAAACCAATGACTTAGACAGGAGTAGGTTCAAAGTTCTGCAGAATGTTGATGGTGGTGGATGGGGTGCCAATCAAGCGGGTTGCTTTGTCCTGGATGGTGTCGAGCTTCTTGAGTGTTGTTGGAGCTGCACTCATCCAGGCAAGTGGAGAGTATTCCATCACACTCCTTACTTGTGCCTTGTAGATGGTGGAAAGGCTTTGGGGAGTCAGGAGGTGAGACACTCACTGCAGAATACCCAGCCTCTGACCTGCTCTTGTAGCCACAGTATTTGTGACTGGTTCAGTTAAGTTTCTGGTCAATGGTGACACCCCAGGATGTTGATGGTGGGGGATTTCATGATGGTAATGCCATTGAATGTCAAGGGGAGGTAGTTAGATTCTCTCTTGTTGGAAATGGTCCTTTCCTGGCACTTGTGTGGCATGAATATTAGTTGCCACTTAGCCCAAACTTGGATGTTGTCCAGGTTTTGCTGCATGTGGGCATGGGCTGCTTTATTATCTGAGAAATTTCGAATGGAACTGAGCACTGTGCAATCATCAGTGAACATCCCCACTTCTGACCTTATGATGGAGGGAAGGTCATTGATGAAGTAGCTGAAATCGTTTGGCCTTATACACTGTCCTGAGGAACTCCTGCAACAATGTCTGGATTACTCCCAGTGCCACACGCTGGACCAGAGAGGGAGAGAAAGATTGGCATTGTCAACACATGGCTGGATGGGTGGTGCAGAAGGGAAGAGAATTCCTTGGACATTGGGTTCACTGTTGGGACCAGGGAAGGCTGAAGACGGGATGGCATTTACCTAAACCAGAGCATCTGTGTACTTGCTGAAAGTGTAAATTGGGCAGTTGGGAAAGATTTAAACTAGTTAGGGGGCTGGGAGGGGAAAATACACACTGTACGTCAAAAAGTGTGAGAAATAAACCAGAAGGACCTATGGGCAGGGTGAGGACGGTTACCCAGATAAGAGTTCTGTATACAAATGCACGTAGCATAAGAAATAAAATAAGTGAATTAGAAGCTCAAATTCAGCTTAAAGGGCATGATGTAGTAGCTATTACAGAGACCTAGCTACAACCTCAGCATGATTTGCGTGCTAAATATTCCAGGCTATAGAATCTTTAGGAAGGACTGGAAAATTGGAAAAGGAGGGGGAGTAGCAATATTGATAAAAGACACAATTACCACACTAGAAAGAAGGGACTTCAGTAAGTGTGATCGGCAGTGGAAACAGTACAGGTAAAGTTGGAGAACAGCAGCAAAGGATGCAAGACTGTGGTGGAAGTTGTCTACAGATTTCCTGATAGTAGTGATATAGTGAGGGATGTATAAATATGGAGATCAGGGAAGCATGTAGCAAAAACAATGTACAGTAAACTCTTTCTTATCCGGCACCTATGGGACCAGGGTGATGCCTGTTGATGAAAAATTCTGGATAACAGAGAGGTATACCTACCAAGGCAATTTTTAACACAAACAAAAATAAAAACCACTGACTGACTCGGCCACCGTGGGAGACTCGGACTCGGCAAAACGAGTGCTGGATGGATTCGGCAAGATTACCGGTTATCTGTTTTGCCGGTTATTAAAGTATTCCGGATGATTAAGTGCTGTTTAAACAAGAGTTTACTGTAGTTATACTCGGGGATTTTAATTTTCACATAGACTGGGAGAAACGGAACAACTCGAGTAGGAAAGGCAATGAATTTCAGGAAAGTTTTCTGGAACAATATGCTTTAGAACCAAGAACGGTTCAGGCTTCTAGATTTAGTGATGAGTAACAAACCAAAATTAGTTACAATCTGAGGTTGAAAAAATGTCCATAATATGATTGAATTTGATATTAGGTTTGAGAGGGAACAGGGAGAGTCAGAAACCACGTTTTTGAATCTATGTGAGGCAAACTTCGAAGGGATGAGAAATAAATTGACCACAGTAGACTGGGCTGAGCTGTTAATGAATAAACCCTCAAACAAACTTACAAATTTACAAAGAAGTATTTGGTACAATACAAAACCAGTACATACCCCTAAAAGGCAAAGGCTCCACTTGTGTAGTTAATCACCCATGGTAAATAAATGAGGGAAGAGACAGCATCAAGCTAAAAGAAAAGGCTTACAGGAATGCAAAGGAAGTGGAAATCTAGTGGACTTACTGGAAAAAATAATTAGACTGAAGATAAACAAATCCCAAGAAGTTGATGGTTTCCAGCACAGGTTATTAAAATAATTTGCTGAGGAAATTGCAGATGCATTCGTCATATTTTCCAAAGCTCTCTAAATTCTGGAATTGTGCCTTTGAATTGTAAAATTGCAAATGTCATTTCATTATTTAAGAAGGGTGGGAGAGAGAAACAAGTCCTGTCATTTTAACCTGAATTGTAGGGAAGTTATTGGAATCAGTCATCAGAGACAGAGTGACTGAGCACATGGACAAGTATCAGCTGATCAAAGACAGTCAGTATGGATTTGTGAAGGGTAGGTCATGTCTAACTGAACTAGTTGAATTTTTTGAGGAGATCACTAGCATGTTGGATAGGGGAGCGCCTATGGTGCTGTCTATATGGACTTCCAGAAAGTATTTGATAAGTTTCCACACAAGAGATTATTAGGAAAAATGGGAGTGCACCTTGTGACATGGGCTGGTAATTGCTTGGGAAGTAGGAGACAGAGAGTAGCGATAAATGGATTGTACTCTGATTGGTGGGATGTAGCAAGTGGTGTTCCCCAGGGATCTGTACTGGGGCCTCAGCTTTTCACCATATTTAGTCATGAATTGGATGAAGGAATAGAGAGTTGTATATCCAAGTTTGCAGATGACACTAAGTTAGGAGGCACAGTAACTTGTGTGGATGGGAGCAAGAAGTTACAAAGGGACATATACAGACTAAGTGAGTGGGCAAAACTATGGCAGATGGAGTTCAATGTGGGGAAATGTGAGGTCATCCACTTTGGATCTGAGAAAGACAAATTGGCATATTGTCTTCCTGGTGAGAGTCTAGGAGCTGTTGAGGAACAAAGGAATTTGAGTGTCTATGAACACAAACCACTTCAATCTATTGCACAGGTCCAAAAAGTGGGCAAAAAGGCTAATGGAATGTTGGCTTTTATCTCAAGGGGGTTGCAAGTGAGGAACTGATGCTTCAGTTGTACCGAGCCTTGGTCAGACCCATCTGGAGCATTGCGTTCAATTTTGAGCATCGAATCTCAGGAAAGGTATATTGGCCTTGGTAGGAGTACAGCACAGATTCACCAGAATTATACCAGATTTAAAGGGTTAAATGATTAGGACAAGTTGCACAAACTAGGCTTGTATTCCCCTGAGTTTAAAAGATTAAGGCGTCATCTACACTAGGTGTTTAAGTTGATGAAAAGATTTGATAGGGTGGCTAGAGAGAATCTATTTCCTCTGGTGGTGGAGTCCTGAACAAGGGGCAGAACCCTAAAATTAGAGCTAGGCTGTTGAGTGATGTTAGGAAGCACTGAGGACAGTATGGCTTGTATTCCCTAAGTTTAGTAAGTTGAGGGTTGATCTAATCAAGCTATTTAAAACGATAAAGGTATCTGATAAAGTAGATACAAGAAATATTTCCTCTGGTGGAGCAATCCAGAACAAGGGGACACAGTCTTAAAATTAGAGCTCGCTCATTGAAGAGTAAAATCAGCAAACACATAGAGCATTGGAAATTTGCAACTCGTTCCTACAAAAGCCGTGGATGCTGGGGCAATTGATATTTTCAAGACTGAGATGGACAGATTTTTGATTGGTGAGGGTATCAAGGGATAGGGGCCTAGAAATTCGATTGTGCGGGAGAACGTGTACTGGGATCACGGTGCGAAAGTAACCTCCACCTCGCAAAATCTGTGCTGCCTGCTTATTAAAATGATTGCTGCGTGCAGCCAGCACTACCTGCGCTGTTCATTGGCTGAACACATGAATGGGACTGGATTTCAGGAGGCCACGACACAACTGAAAGGCGGCCAGCTCCTCTTAAAGAGGAGGTGCATTGTGGCTGCCGGAAGTGATGTGAATTGTTTCTGCAGTGAGATGGCTGAAGCTGGGAGAATGCAGGCACCAGGGTTTTCTGAGTTGGAATGGAAGTCTTGGTGCAAGAAGTGAACAGGAGGAGGGACATCCTTTATCCCCCAGGGGGCAGGAATCCCTCCAGGCATCTGATGAGGAGGCAGTAAGAGGAGGTTGTGAACGAGGTGAATTTCGGATGCAATGCAGGAAGAAGTTTAATGATTAGACTAGAGTTGTCAATGGAAAAACACTGTTCAATTGGCTTCTCATCACAGCTGCACCACTCACAGTCTCATTGGCAGCAATGCTCACAGCTTGCCCCAGCACTAGCCCTTGTTCCATTTTCATTTCCACTCGATCGAATGTGGAAGTCCCTGAGCCAGCGCTGGCAGAGGAGCAGAGTGGTTGTGAAGATGATTTGATCTAACTCTTGCAACCACCAGCTCAGATGCTAACACCATGCCAGCTTTAGAGGTTAGGGTAGAGGAGGGATCAGCATGTGGTGACTCACCTGCAGGAGCCCAGGCAGGGGGATAGGATGCTACAGGTGCCAGCTCACTGTAGGGTGAAGTTGAATACTAGTTCTGCTGCAGAGGTCTCAGATGCAGATTTTGATGGGCCAGACTATCAAAGAAGGCTAATGGACATACACAGGAAATTCTTTGTGCACTGGGCAGTTTGCAGGAGAGCTTGTGAGCAATGTCACAGAGCGTGAAGGACTTTGCGCAGAGTCCATTCTTTCCAACGTGAAGCAAGTGCTCACTATCGCAGTGGAACCCACCATGATGAAACGTTCCATGATGAATCTGACAGCTACAGTGGCAGCAAATACTGTTGCTATGGAAGCTCAGATGGCTGCCACCTTGGCCCTGTGTGTCACTGTTAAAAGGGGCTTCCAGGTTGTCATGTCACTCCAGCATTCTATTCCCCAACAGAGCTCTAGGAGTGATGAGGGGCAGTCCTAGCATTGGCTCTGTGGGAAAGGAGCCTGCTGTCCCATCTCAGGATGACTGCATGCCTGCTCCCCAGCCAGCCACTCTGCCACTGCCCTTGCTGGTGCCTGTCAGCTAGTTGGCCCAGACCGCTGCAACCCAGCCCTAGTTGGTGCAGTCTGCAGCTTGGTTCTTTGGCCCAGAGCTGTTCAAGGTTGTCCTCCAAGGCCATCAGAAGTTTTGTCAATGGAAGCTCAGCAGCCTTTGAGGAAGCACTTCGTAGGAGCACCAGGCTCGGCAAAGGAACACGAATGACAGACACTAAGGGAATCCACAAAGGTGAATATTGTTTTTTTCTGCGCAGTTTAAGATTTGGATTTGGTGTTGATATTTATCGTTGTAGTCAAATGAGGGCAAGACCAATAAGTGTGGAATGAAAGAGGACAATGGTTGTAAGAAGAAAGGTGAGGATTGCGTGACTGCTGGTGAATGGGCAGTTGGAGTTCTGACTTAGTTCAACTCCTCAATTAGGTCTCTTAGAGCTCGGGCATAAAGAGGGCCTGTTGGTCACTGCCTCGCCTCCTCCTCTTCCTCCTCCTTTTCTTCCTCCTCCTCTCTCTTCCCACAGCTTGTCCTGCTCCATGGTATCTTCCTTCTTGCTCCCAATTGTGCTGTATTGCCAAAGGCAGCCCTACCATAGAAACATAGAATCTAGGAGCAGGAGTAGGCCATTCGGCCCGTCGAGCCTGCTCCACCATTCAATACGATCATGGCTGATCATCCAAATCCAGTACCCTGTCCCTGCTTTAATCCCCACAGTACACATATCCCACCCTACCCCCATAACCCCACGTATTTAATTCCCCCTAACATATCCCATCCTATCCCCATAACCCCACATATTTAATCCCCACCTAACACTAAGGGTCAATTTATCATAGCCAAATCAACCTAACCCGCACATTTTTGGACTGTGGGAGGAAACCGGAGCACCCGGAGGAAACCCACGCAGACACGGGGAGAATGTGCAAACTCCACACAGACAGTCACCCGAGGTCAGATTCGAACCCGGGTCCCTGGCGCTGTGAGACACCAGTGCTAACCACTATGCCACCGTGTTGCCCGTGTTACCAGGCCACCCATGTTTGTAGCCAGATAAGTTGAGGACAATACAACAGTGCAAAAGCAGACAAACCTCTCCCTGTACAGACAAAGTGAAGTGAAGAGTGCTAGAACTCTGCAAAAAAAACTAGAAATTAAACAGCCAGAAGTCCTGCATAATCCCTCTAAAAATCTTTTCACCATGATGGCACACTGTGCACTTCCCGTTGGAAGTATGCACCCACATGTTAGACATCATTTTGGGTCCTTAGATGGCTGCATAGCGCCTGAAAAACAGGCTCTACGCGATCTGATTTCCAAATCATGAAGCATAGGCATGGATTGAATGGTGGAACAGGCGTGAGGGGATGAATGGCCTACTCCTGTTCTTATGTTTCTATGTTTCTGTTAAGAGTTATAAAGGGCAAAAGAAGTGCTTGGCCTTAAAAAATAAATCAAGGGGAATATTCTCAAACCAACCTGTATGAACACTCATTGCACACATAGAATCATGGAATCATAAAATAGTACAGCACAGAAAGAGACCATTTGGCACATCGAGTCTGCGGCAGCTCCTTCAAAGAGCATAATAAATCCCTTGTCCAAGCATTAACCCATAAATATATTCTGAGGCTTCTTGTAGCAGCTTTAATGAGGATAAAGTCACAGGAATTCTATTTAAGAGCTGAGGAGAAAGTGAGGCCAAGGATGTCTACAGATGAATAAGAACTAGGGATGGTGCCATCAAAGATAAAAGGTGGTAGCTGTTGTTACAATAGACATGGGGCCAGAAAACCCACAGACCAGTGATGCCAGCACTCATGATGGGATCAGGCCAATCAGTGTCTACTACCACTGACTCTACTAGAGTATGTGGTGTCAGGGGAAGATCACATCATTTAAATGGCTCCACTGGGTGTCCACACCAGTCAAGACGCATCTCAGGTGCCTGCCTTTCCTCAGACAATACGAACTGTGGCAATGGTTATTGAGGTCAGAAAGAAGTTGACCGCTCCCCCTCAGAAATATCTTCAGAATGTCCCATTGGCCCCCGTTATAAGAGGGCCAAAATATTCTCCAGTTATTTTTCTTTGGGGGTCCAAGCCACATCCCTAGTCTAGGCTTCCAAGGTTTCCACAACCATCAACAGGATGACTGGTATGACTGCTTCTACTGGGCACTGCGCTGAGTAGTTGGGGATGCAGGAACTTACAACTTTGGGAGTCTTCAGCCCTGGTCCTGGTCCTAGTCCCTCCCGTGCCAATGATCTTGTAAGGGGCAGGTGAAGGCTCCACACTTTTCAATGTCCCACAATAACTCCATGTGTATCTGGATCATGGGCTATTTTCCGACCCTTCTGACCCTCTCCCACCATCCTATATGGGCAACACGGTGGCATAGTGGTTAGCACTGGTGCCTCACAACGCCAGGGACCCGGGTTCGAATCTGGCCTCGGGTGACTGTCTGTGTGGAGTTTGCACATTCTCCCCGTGTCTGCGTGGGTTTCCTCCGGGTGCTCCGGTTTCCTCCCACAGTCCAAAAATGTGCGGGTTAGGTTGATTTGGCTATGATAAATTGACCCTTAGTGTTAGGGGGGGATTAAATATGTGGGGTTATGGGGATAGGATGGGATATGTTAGGGGGAATTAAATACGTGGGGTTACGGGGATAGGGTGGGATATGTGTCGGTGCAGGCTCGATGGGGATTCTGTGTGAGAAAGCAGGGACAGGGTACTGGATTTGGATGATCAGCCATGATCGTATTGAATGGTGGAGCAGGCTCGACGGGCCGAATGGCCTACTCCTGCTCCTAGTTTCTATGTTTCTATACTCTGTCCAATATGCCAATTAGTGCTCTTGGCATACAAAACTCTGCAGCGGCTGTGTTAATTCTGGGGGTGCATTACAAAATGGCCTGAGGAGAATTGGCAATGGCAGTGGTATGCCATGTGCTGCACAACATAGCCAGGAGATTAGGCAAAATGCATATTTAAGGAACAGGATCAGCCACAAGCAATGGCACAGAATGAAGAGTGGGATGAGAATGGCAAGGAGCTAATGGAAGCAGAGTTGCGACTGCAGGAAGGAGCACAATGCTCGGAATGAAGATCATTCCTTTGTGGCCTAGATTTAAATTCAATTGGACTACAGTGGAAGAGGAGGTAGTTGAGATACTGGATGCAATAAAAATTGATAAAGCGGAGGTACTAGAAAGGCTGGCTGTACTTAAAGTAGATAAAGTGCCACATAATAGGCTTGCCAGCAAAGTTGAAGCCCATGGAATAAAAGGGACAGTGGCAGCATGGATACAAAATTGGTTCAGTGACAGGAAACAGAGTAGAAGTGAACGGTTATTTATTGGACTGGAGGAAGGTATACAGTGGTGTTCCCCAGGGGTCGGTACTAAGACCACTGCTTTTCTTGATATATATTAATGATTTAGAGTTGGGTGTACAGGGCACAATTTTAAAATTTGCAGATGACACAAAACTTGGAAGTATAGAGAGCCATGAGGAGGAGAGTGATAGACTTCAAGAGGACATAGACAGGCTGGTGAAATGGGCGGACACGTGGCAGATGAAATTTAATGCAGAAAAGTGCAAAGTAATACGTTTTGGTAGGAAAAATGAGGAGAGGCAATATAAACTAAAGGGTACAATCCTAAAGTGGGTGCATGAACAGAGAGACCTGGGGATATATGTGCACAAATCGTTGAAGGTGGCAGGGCAGGTTGAGAAAGCAGTTAAAAAAGCCTACGGGATCCTGGGCTTCACCTGAGGAAGGAGCGATAGTTCCGAAAGCTTGTGATTTCAAATAAAACTGTTGGACTATAACCTGGTGTTGTGCGACCTCTCAATTTCATAAATAGAGGCATAGGACGAGAAATTGATGTCTTTACCGTCACCTGGTAGCGCCAGCATGAAAAATGGCGGCCACCACTCTTGTGCCAGCTGGAGGTGGTCCCGGCGGTGGCCGCCATATTGGTCATCCCTTTTGTGCTGCCAGTAACAAAATGGTGGCGTGGTGAGTCGGCATGCAACACCGACTTAACATCACCTACGCAAACTTTGACCCTAGCGCTCAAGTCAGCGCTGGGGCCTAATCACGTGAGGTTAATCTGGCATGCAAGCAGGCTGACAGATACTGACAGGGGCAATATCTGCAGCTGTTAAAGGGACACACACATCAATCAGGTAAGTTTGAATGGAAGGGTTTGGACTGGTTTTATTTTATTGAAGTGGTGACTTGCTGCAATCGAGGTGAAAAGTTTTTTTAAAGTGTTTTGGGAGTGCTGCTGGATGGTTGCAAGGGCTCGGATGGTATGTGATTGCCTTTGAGAAGTCAGAACATGCTGTGAATACTCAACAGGTCACGCAACATCTGTGGAGTTCACATCTCAGGTCGACATGCTACCTGACCAACTGAGTATTTGCAGCATTTTCTGCTGTCATTTTATATTTACAGCGTCCGCTTGCAGAGGGAAGGGGAAGACACAGAAGAGGAGGAAGCTGAAGAGGAAGATGCAGAAGAGGAAAACGCAGAAGAGGAGGAAGCTGAAGAGGAGCAATCAGACGGAAGGATGCATCTCAGATAGCCCCTTTGTGGCTAGCATATCCAGGATGGAATCATCCATTGTCGGAAATCATGAATTGGAAGAAATTGTGAAATGTAAAAGAAATAATAGTTTTATAAAAGAAATGGTTTTGCCGAGCTCATGACACAGGAGAAACCAATCATGTCAGATAAGGAATAACAACAGAAAACGCTGGAAAAACTCAGCAGGCGAGGCAGCATCCGTGGAGAGAGAAACAGAGTTAACATTTCAGGTCGAAGACCTTTCGTCAGAACTGGAAATAGCAGGAAATGGAATAGATTTAAGGCAAGGATAAAGCTGGGGAAAGGGGGAGGGGATGAAAGAACAAAAGGAGAGATTAAGAGACATTAAGAGACATTAAGAGATATTCAAGGCAAGAGGTGGTGTTAATGTGACAGGTTAAGGCTAAAAGAAGTGTGAAATGCACTGGCAGAATGAAGGACAGCTACCAGCTTCTAGGAGGAAAAAAAAAGGGAGGGGTGGGGCAAACAAAAGGGTGGATGAAAAAATAAAATATAAATGTGATTGGGGCTGAGGTTATGATCTATAATTGTTGAACTCGATATTGAGTCCAGAGGGCTGTAGCGTGCCTAAACGAAAGATGAGATGCTGTTCCTCGAGCTTACGCTGCGCTTCCGTGGAACAGTGTAATAGGCCGAGGACGGTGAGGTCAGAGTGGGAGTGAGAGTATTTCGGATTTCCAGCATCTGCAGTATTTTGCTATCATGTCAGATAAGGAGCTGTACAAAGAGCTGAGGTCGATAAAAGGACATAACGCAGAAACATGCCTTCATGTAGGCATAGCTAGGCCTGATAAGAGGTCAAGTAAGGAGCCTTATGATAAACAAACTGTCTAGGAGAAAGTGCAAAATGTCCAAACAGGAGATAAGCAGAGGAATGACCTCATGAGTCTGGAAGAGCTGGGGTTGTTCTCCTTAGAGCAGAGAAGGTTGAGAGGAGATTTGATAGAGGTATTCAAAATCGTGAGGGGTCTGGACAGAGTAGATAGAGAGAAACTGTTCCCATTGGCGGAAGGGTCGAGAACCAGAGAACACAGATCTAACATGATTGGCAGAAGAACCAAAGGCAACATAAGGAAAAACTTCTTTACGCAGCGAGTGGTTAGGACATGGAATGCACTGCCTGGAAGGGTGGTGGGATTCTATGAACACACTCCATTTGCCCTAATTCATTTCCCTGAACCAGATCCAACACCGTTTCCTTCCTTGTTGGACTGGAGACATATTGATCAAGAAAGTTCTTCTGTACACATGCCTGAATGGATGGTGGAGGCAGATTCAATCATGCATTTCAAAAGGGAATTGGATAAGTATCTGAAGGAAAAAAATTGCAGGGCTACGGGGAAAGAGCAGGGAGTGGGACTAGCTGAAGTGCTCTTGCAGAGAGCCGGCACGGGCTCGACGGGCCGAATGGCCTCCTTCTGTGCTGTAACCATTCGATAATTCTATGATTCTATTTAATAGTTGCAGAATACAATGCTATTTTGGGGATATTTTCTACACCACGATGTAGTTTCCTGCAGGCCTATAGCTCTGGAGTTAACTTGAAGGTCTGCTTGTATGTAAAAAAAATTCCTAAAACATCAAAAACAATTTTGCTCAGAATGAATTTTCTTCCATAAAATTTGAACAAAATGTATTTTTTTCCACCATTTTCTACTTTTTCACTAAAAGTTGTGAATTCAGAGATTTCCCTGGACTTTTCTTCCCTTATAAGTATTGTTTACCCTTTTTAGATGCATTTTCTTTTTATTAGATTTGTGATCACATTTCTGGCATTATATTGTGCAGGATATTTATAGAGTTTGGGCTCCCAATGGAATTAAATACTTCTGAAGCCATTTCCTGTTTATTCAGTTCTAACCGAGAGTAAAATATTCTGTGTAACTGAGGAATGCTGCACATCTTTTTCATTACTGAATAACGCGGTCTTAACAACTTGTAATTGGGTTGTTTTATAACTTTTTGGTTTGATATTTGGAGCAACAATCAGAAAGCCACCAAACACAGTAATGGTTTCTATCTCCATTCCACCCGTTACAACTCACTTCTTCACTAAAAGTAGTGAATTCAGGGATTTCTTACTTTCCTCCTAAGTTCCTATTTAACTTTTGAGCCTGTTACTTCTACAGGGTGGAATATGCCTTTTGCATACAACCTGCAAACAGGCAAAAGGGCCAATTCCACAAGCAGCTGATTGACCCAGCACGGTTGGATAGCACGTTTCTAGAGGTGGTCACCCCGCAGCAAAGGAGTGTGCAGGCAGAGAGGTAGTGCAGGAGTCCCCTGAGTGCATCGCGCTCTCCAACCAGTATTCTGTTGTGAGTACTGGTCAGGGCGATGGTCCCTCTGGGGAGTACAGCCAGAGCCAAGTCCACGGCACCACAACACAAAGAAAATACTGCAGATGTTGGAAATCTGAAATAAAAACAGAAAATGCTGGAAATACTCAGCAGGTCAGGCAGCATCTGTGAAGAGAGAAACAGAGTTAACGTTTCAGGTCGATGACCTTTCGTCAGAACTGGAAAAAAGCAGGAAATGGAACAGATTTTTAAGCAAGTGTAGAGGCTGGGAAAGAGGGGAGGGGATGAAAGAACAAAAGGGAAGGCCTGAGTTAGGATAGAAGGCAGGAAAGGTTAAGAGACATTGAGAGACATTAAGAGATATTCAAGGCAAAAGGAGATGGTAATGGGACAGGTTAAGAAACAAAGGATGGCTCTAGATGAAGTGTAAATTGTGCTGGCAGAATGAAAGACAGCTGCCATGTGGGAGAGAAGAACAGAACAAAAGTGTGGATAAAAAATATATATATGATAGGGGCCGGGGTTATGATCTGAAATAGTTGAACTCTATGTTGAGACCAGAAGGCTGTAAAGTGCCTAATCGAAAGATGAGGTACTGTTCCTCGAGCTTACGCTGAGCTTCCGTGGAACAATGCAAGAGGCCAAGGACGGTGAGGTCTGAGTGGGAGTGGAGCGGTGAATTAAAGTGACAGGCGACCGGAATCTCGGGGTCCCCCTTACGGACTGAACGGAGGTGTTCCGCAAAGCGGTCACCCAATCTACATTTGGTCTCCCCAATGTAGAGGGGACCACATCGTGAGCAGCGAATACAGTATACTAAATTGCAAGAAGTACAAGTAAATCGCTGTTTCACCTGGAAGGGGTGTTTGGGGCCCTGGACAGTGGGAAGTGGGGAGGTATAAGGGCATGTGTTGCATCTCCTGCGCTTGCACGGGAAGGTGCCGGGTGAAGGGGAAGGGGTGTTGGGGGTGATAGAGGAGTGGACTAGGGTGTCGCGGAGGGAGTGGTCCTTACGGAATGCTGAAAGGGGAGGCGAGGGGAAGATGCGTTTGGTGGTGGGATCACGCTGGAGGTGGCGGAAATGGTGGAGGATGATCCGTTGAATGTGGAGGCTGGTGGGGTGAAAGGTGAGGACAAGGGGAACTCTATCGTGGTTCCTGGAGGGAGGGGCAGGGGTGAGGGCAGAAGTGCGGGAGATAGAACGGACACGGTTAAGGGCCGTGTCAACCACGGTAGAGGGGAATCCTCGGTTGAGGAAAAAGGAAGACATGTCGGAAGCACTGGTATGGAAGGTGGCATCGTCAGAGCAGATGCGGCGGAGACGGAGAAACTGGGAGAATGGAATAGAGTCCTTACAGGAGGTGGGGTGGGAGGAAGTGTAGTCTAGGTAGCTGTGGGACTCAGTGGGCTTGTAGTGAATGTTTGTCAATAACCTATCCCCAGAGATGGAGACGGAGAAGTCGAGGAAGGGAAGCACAGGTGGCTCAGCTGTACGGGGTGGGTGGGGGAGGAAGAAGAGTGGAAGAGCAATAGCGGTAGGGAATTCGATTGTTAGGGGAATAGACAGGCATTTCTACGGCCGCAGACCTGACTCCAGGATGGTATGTTGCCTCCCTGCTGCCAGGGCCAAGGATGTCACTGAGCGGTTGCAGAACATTCTGAGGGGGGAGGGTGAACAGCCAAAGGTTGTGGTCCATATCGGTAGCAACAACAAAGGCAGAAAGAGGGATGAGGTCCTGCAGGCAAATTTTAGGGAGCTAGGAAAGAGATTAAAAAGCAGGACCTCAAAGGTAGTAATTTCCAGATTAATCCTGGTGCCACGAGCCAGTGAGTAAAGAAATAGAAGGATAGAGCAGATGAATGCGTGGCTGGGGAGATGGTGCAGGAGGGAGGGCTTTAGATTCCTGGGGCATTGGGACTGGTTCTGGGGGAGGTGGGACCTGTACAGGCCGGACGGGTTGCACCTCAACAGGGCCAGAACCAATATCACGGGAAGGTTTGCTAATACTGTTGGGGAGGGTTTGAACTCATTTGGCAGGGGGATGGGAACCAAAATGTAACATTAGAAAGGGGAAATAAAGTGCTCAAAGGATTGGGAGAGGCAGAGAGTACTAAAATAAGGAATAATAAGGTATTAGGTGGGGTCAAACTAAGAGAGAATACAGTATATGTATGTGAACGCACGAAGTGTAGTAAACATGGTAAGTGAGCTGCAGGCACAAATAGCCACATGGAAATATGATGTTGTGGCAATAACTGAGACCTGGCTCAAAAAAAGGGCAGGATTGGATATTAAATATTCCTGGTTATAAGGTGTTCAGGAAAGATAGGAGGTGGGGTGGCAGTATTGGTTAAGGAGAATGTTGCAGTGCTGGAGAGGGATGATGTCCTGGAGGGGTCAAGGACAGAATCTAAATGGCTAGAGTTAAGAAATAATAGAGATGCCATTACACTACTAGGTGAATTCTATAGACCACCAAATAGAGGAAAAGATATGGAGGAGCAAATTTGCAGAGAAATTACAGAGAGGTGCAAGAACTATAGAGTAGTAATAATGGGGGACTTCAACTATCCTAATATAGACTGGGATCAAAATAGTGTAAAGGGCAGAGAAGGGGAAGAATTTCTGAATTGTGTTCTGGAGAATTTTCTTGATCAGTATGTTTCTGGCCCGACGAGGGAGGAGGCATTGTTGGATCTGGTTCTGGGGAATGAGGTGGTTCAAGTGGAGCAAGTGTCAGTAGGTGAACATTTAGGGAACAGTGATCATAATATCATAAGGTTTAGATTAGCTATGGAAAAGGACAGGGAGCAATCTAGAGTAAAAATGTTTAACTGGGGGAAGGGTAATTTCAGTGGGATGAGAATGGATCTGGCCCGGGTAAACTGGAATCAAAGATTGGCAGGCAAAACTGTAGTGTAACAATGGGTTGCCTTTAAAGAAGAAATAGTTTGGGTACAGTCGAGGTACATTCCCACGAGGGAGAAAGATAGGGCAACTAAAGTCAGGGCTACCTGGATGACGAAACAGATAGAGAATATGATGAAGCAGAAAAAGAGCGTGTATAACAGATGTCAGGTTGCAAATACATCTGAGAATCAGGCTATATATAGAAAGGTCAGAGGAGAAGTGAAAAAGAAAATAAGAGGGGAAAATAGAGGATATGAGAATAGAATGACAGCCAACATAAAAGGTAATCCAAAAGTCTTCTATAGGCATATAAATAGTAAAAGGGTAGTAAGAGGAGGTGTGGGGCCGATTAGGGACCAAAAAGGAGACCTATGCATGGAGGTAGAGGGCATGGCTGAGCTACTAAATGAGTACTTTGCAGCTGTCTTCACCAAGGAAGAGGATGCTGTCATAGACATAGTGAATGAGGAGGTCGTAGAGACACTTGATAGGATAAAAATTGATAAAGAAGCAGATGGGACGCATCCTAGGATGCTGAGGGAATTGAGGGAGGAAATCGTGGAGGTACTGACCATAATATTCCAATCCTCCATAGCTACGGGGGTGGTGCCAGAGGATTGGAGAATTGCAAATGTTACACCATTGTTCAAAAAAGGGTGTAAAGATAAACCCAGCAACTACAGGCCAGTCAGTTTAATCTTGGTAGTGGGGAAGCTTTTAGAAACAGTAATCAGGGACAAAATCAACAGTCACTTGGAGAGGTGTGGATTAATTAAGGAAAGCCAGCATGGATTTGTTAAAGGCAAATCGTGTTTAACTAACTTGATTGCACTCTTTGATGAGGTAACAGAAAGGGTTGATGAGGGTAATGCAGTTGACATAGTGTATATGGATTTCCAAAAGACATTCGACAAAGTGCCCCACATAATAGGCTTGCCAGCAAAATTGAAGCCCATGGAATAAAAGAGACAGTAGCAGCCTGGATACGAATTTGGCTAAGTGACAGGAAACAGAGTAATGGTGAACGGTGGTTTTTCAGACTGGAGGAAGGTATACAGTGGTGTTCTCCAGGGGTCGGTTCTAGGACCACTGCTTTTCTTGATATATATTAATGACTTGTACGTGGGTGTACAGGGCACAATTTCAAAATTTGCAAGTGACACAAAACTTGGAAGTATAGTGAACAGTGAGGAGGATAGTGATAGACTTCAGGAAAACATAGACAGGCTGGTGAAATGGGCAGACATGTGGCAGATGAAATTTAACGCAGGAAAATGTGAAGTGATGCATTTTGGTAAAATGAGGAGAGGGCATATAAACTAAATGGTACAATCCTAAATGGGGTGCACGAACAGAGAGACCTGCATAAATCGTTGAAGGTGGCAGGGCAGGTTGAGAAAGCTGTTAAAAAGGCTTATGGGATCCTTGGCTTCATAAATAGAGGTATAGAGTACAAAAGTGTGGAAATTATGATGAACCGGTCTTAAACAGTGGTTTGGCCCCAACTGGAGTACTGTGTCCAATTCTGGGCACCACACTTTAGGAAGGATGTGAAGGTCTTAGAGAGGGTGCAGAAAAGATTTACGAGAATGATTCCAGGAATGAGAGACTTTAGTTACGTTGATAGACTGGAGAAGCTGGGGTTTTTCTCCTTAGAGCAGAGAAGATTGGGAGGAGATTTGATAGAGGTGTTCAAAATCATGAGGGGTCTGGACAGAATAGATAGAGGGAAAATGTTCCCATTGGCGGAAGGGTCGAGAACCAGAGGACACAGATTTAAGGTGTTTGGCAAAAGAACCAAAGGCAACGTAAGAAAAAAAATTTACACAGAGAGTGGTTAAGATCTGGAACGCACTGCCTGAAAGGGTGGTAGAGGCAGACTCAATTTTATCTTTCAAAAAGGAGTTGGATCTGAAGGAAAAAAAAATGCAGGGCCATGGGGAAAGGGCGGGGGAGTGGGATTAGTGAGAGTCGGCACGAGCTCGACAGGCCGAATGGCCTTCTTCCGTGCTGTAACCATTCTATGATTCTATTCTATGACCCGCACTCTCAGTGCTCACAAGCACACCTGCACTACTTGAGTGGCTGACCGACGCCAGTGGTCACCGTGGGTTGGGTAATTTAAATCATTTGAATAAGCATCTTGTGCAAATAGTTCTGTGTTAGCTGGGGAATGGTGGTAGATAAGGGAGTGTCTATGGATGTTATTTAAATTGACTTCCAGAAGGCATTTAATAAGGTTTCACATAAGAGACTGTTAACAAAAATGTAAGCACATGGAATTGAAGGTAATCTATTGACATGGGTAGGGAATTGGTTAGGAGGTAGGAGACAGAGAGTAGAGATAATGGGCTAGATTTTCATTGACCCGTGGAGGCGGGTTTGGAGGCATGTGGGGGGTTAAAGTTGCAGATTCGGGGGTCCCGAACCCATCCCGCCCCCAACCCGCCTCCATGCCAGTTTCGCTGGAGGCGGGTACCCGACCTGTGCTGGGACCCGCCTCCCCGAGGCGGGAAGGGGATTAATGGCAATAAACTGCCTGCTAACAGGTAGTTAACAGGCAGTTTTTTGCCTAATCCCTATTTTGATGCATGAAATGTGGGTTTCCCGACAGGTCCCAACCATGCCAAATTAGTGAGGCGGACCGTGGGTCTCTGGGGTTGAAGGGGTCAAGATGTCCAGTGGGCAGGTGAGTGATGAGTGCATGTGTGCAGAGGTAAGTATGTAAGGTAAGTGTAAAGTGTGGGAAAAAGTTTTACTTACCTTAACTTCCTCCTGCAGGTGTCAGCTCTTCAGGTCTCGGGAGTCAGAAATCTCACCGGCACAGAAAGCAGAATGGCCGTGGTTCTGTCAAAAACTGCAGCATCTGTTTTCTGTGCTGGAATGATTTCTAACTCAGCCTGAGAGGAAGGACTCAAGTTAGAAGACAGATTGTCAGTGTTTGACAGCTTCACAGAGCTGTCAAACGCTGATATTTCATCTGCCAAAAGCTCTTGACAGATGAAATGTCAATCTGTGACGTCACCTGTTGCCGGGTGGCCCTTAATTGGCCTGCTGAGCTCACTGGGCGGGCTCAACAAGGTCAATCAAGTGAAAATGCAGTGGGTTGGCCACAAGTCGATGGAGGCGGGACTACAACCCAAAAAGTGGGAGTCCCGCTTCCATCACGTCCCCAGTATCAAAATCCAGCCCAAAGGGTATGCACTCAAATGGCAGGATGTGACTTATGGTGTCCCCCCAGGAACCTGTACTGGGGCCTCAGCTTTTCCCTATATTTATAAAGGATTTGGATGAAGGAATAGACAGCCGTATATCTAAGTTTGCTGATGACACCAAGTTAGGTGGCACAGTAAATAGTGTAGATGGGAGCAGAAAGTTGCAAAGGGACATTGAGGGGGTGATTTTCTGACGCTGGAGGAGGCGGGTTTGGAGTCGGGAAAGGCGGGAAAATTCGAATTACTGAGGTCGGGTCAGAAACCCGACTCCAACCCGCCTCCGTGGGATTTCGCCGGGGCCGGTTTTGGCGGTCGGGAAACGCTCCCGCCTCCAGCTGGCCATAGCGTTAATTAACTACTGCAAATGCTTGTTAAGGGCCTCTCTAATCCTATTTTGAGAGGCCCTCGTGAATTTACCATCATTTCGGCGTGCTTCACGCAACTTCTGAACCACGCCAGGTAAACCTGGCGGGTTGACTCGTGGGTGGCCTCCTCACTGCTGCAGGTCTAACAAGACCTCCTTCACTGCAGCAAGGCTTACTTGCAGGTGCCAAACTTGGCTTTAATAGGTCTCTGAGCACTTTTAGAAGGCCTTCCGAAGTCGGAGGTACTACAGCTTGACTCCATCAACTGTGGGACCTCCTGGGAAGAACCTCGCCCCGCTTGCAATGAGCACTTCCCCAGAGGAGGCATCTGCAAGCAAAATGAGAAACATTCATTTCCTTTCACCTTGGACCTCAGATGAGGATGAGGAAGAGAAGGAGGAGGCTGAGGAGGAGGAGGAGGAGGATGATCTGGAGGAGGAGGATCTGAAGGAGGAGCAGGAGGAGGTCAGCGCGCCGGTGTTTTGACCAGCGGCAGTGGCAGCACGCGAGCACATGGCTGCCAGGGATGCAAGGGATTAACTTATCATGGCCAGATTTGTATAGGTTGGCCAAGTTGGCACATGTCCTTGGCTCCATGCCAGGACTTCATCGACAATGGACATGACTCTCTGGCCTCCTTTCAGTCAGGCCACCAACCTGACAACGCAAGTGTGGCGTTGCCCGCAATGTGGAGCTGCCTAAGGCTAAGTAACAGATGGCATAACGCCAACATTTTGGCATCAAATCATGTTAATGCTTTCCAACAGGGATGATATTTCATCAATACACAGAAACAGTCTCCCAATCGGCACACAGATCTGGAGGTTATATCCCTTGCCAGCTGTACCCACACAGCCTTGGTTTCTTTGGCAGGCCTCTTCCTCCGAGATGAGTGGATGAGCACCTCCATGCTAGCTGTCACCCCCTCCAACAACATTTGCAACGCCTCATCCAAGAGCTTCGGGTAGACCCTTGCCTTGGAATTGGACATAGTGGTTTCTCAAAAGATGTTGGAGGTGGTGCAGGAGATGCAGAAATGCTGTGGAATGAGCCAAGGGAGCAAGAAGCCATAAAATCAGACTGGAAAAGTGCTGTCAACAGAGGCGAGTTTCAGTCCCAAAAGACTAATTGAGCAAGGCATCCCACACCTCTGAAATCAAGTGGCCAATCATGGGAAAATCTCAATTTTTTGAAAACTATCAGTGGAGGCGAGTTTCTGATACACCCAAGCCGAAACCCGCCTCCATCTCGCCTCCAGTGAGAAAATCGCCCCCTGATAGATTAAGTGTATGGGCAGAACTGTGGCAGATGCAGTTTAATGTGGGAAAGTGCGAAGTCACCACTTTGGACCAGAGAAAGATAAATCAGAGTATTTTCTAACTGGTGAGAAGCTGTGGATGGGCAGAGAGATTTAGGGGTCCAGTTACAGAAATCACGAAAAGCTGGTGGACAGGTACAAAAAATAATGAAAACGGCTAATGGAATGTTGACCTTTATCTCGAGGGGGCTGGAATACAAAGGGGTGGAAGTTATGTTACAGTTATCTAAAGCTCCGGTTAGACCCCATCTGGATACTGCATTCAGTTCTGGGCACCACACCTCAGGAAGGATATATTGGCCTTGGAGGGGGTGCAGCGCAGATTCACTAGAATGATATGGGGGGTGGGGATGACTAAAAAAATAATAAAGAGGGAGAAGATAGATTATGAGAGTAAACTAGCAAGAAATATAAAAACAGGCAGTAAGAGCTTCTACAGGTATATAAAAAGGAAGAGAGTAGCTAAAGTAAATGTTGGTCCCTTAGAGGATGAGACTGGGGAATTAATAATGGGAAACAGGGAAATGGCAGAGACTTTGAACAAATATTTTGTATCAGTCTTCACGGTAGAAGACACTAAAAGCATTCCAATAATAATATATAATCAAGGGGCTATAGGGAGGGAGGAACTTAAAACAATCACTATCACTAGAGAAAAAGTACTAGGCAAACTAATGGAACTAAAGGTGGACAAGCCCCCTGGACCTGATGACCTGCATCCTAGGGTCTTAAAAGAAGTGGCTGCAGAGATAGTGGATGCATTGGTTGTAATCTACCAAAATTCCCTGGATTCTGGAGAGGTTGGAAAACCACAAATGTAACACCCCTATTCAAGAAAGGAGAGAGACAGAAAGCAGGAAACTATAGACCAGTTAGCCTAACATCTGTCAATGAGAAAATGCTGGAGTCCATTATTAAGGAAGTAGTCGCAGGACATTTAGAAAATCATAATACAATCAAGCAGAGTCAGCATGGTTTTATGAAAGGGATATCATGTTTGACAAATTTGCCAGAGTTCTTTGAGGATGTAACGAGCAGGGTGGATAAAGGTGAACCAGTAGATGTAGTGTATTTGGATTTCCAGAAGGCATTCAATAAGGTGCCACATAAAAGGTTACTGCACAAGATAAGAGCTCATGGGGTTGGGGGTAATATATTACCTTGGATAGAGGATTGGCTAACTAACAGAAAACAGAGAGTCGGGATAAATGGGTCATTTTCAGGTTGGCAATCTGTAACTAGTGGCGTGCCACAGGGATCAATGCTGGGGCCTCAACTATTTACAATCTATATTAATGACTTGGATAAAGGGACTGAATGTAATGTAGCCAAATTTGTTGATGATACAAAGATAGGTGGGAAAGCAATTTGTGAGGAGGACACAAAGAATCTACAAAGGAATATAGATAGGTTAAGTGAGTGGGCAAAAATTTGGCAGATGGAGTATAATGTGCGAAAATGTGAGGTTATCCACTTTGGTAGGATGAATAACAAAGCAAATTATTATTTAAATGGGGAGAGATTACAAAATGCTGCAGTAGAGGGATCTGGGGGTCCTTGTACATGAAACACAAAAAGTTAGCATGCAGGTACAGCAAATAATTAGGAAGACAAATGGAATGTTGGCATTTATTGCAAGGGGGATGGAGTATAAAAGTAGGGAAGTCTTGCTACAACTATACAGGGCGTTGTTGAGACCACACCTGGAGTACTGCGTACAGTTTTGGTCTCCTTATTTAAGGAGGGATATACTTGCATTGGAGGCAGTTCAGAGAAGGTTCACGAGGTTGTGTTACGAAGAAAGGTTGAGCAGGTTGGGCCTATACTCATTGGAGTTTAGAAGAATGAGAGGTGATCTTATTGAAACATAGAAGATTCTGAGGGGGCTTGACAGGGTAGATGCAGAGAGGATGTTTCCCCTCGTGGGGGAACCTAGAACTAGGGGGCATAGTTTCAGAATAAGGGGCCGCCCATTTAAAACGGAGATGAGGAGGAATTTCTTCTCTCAGAGGGTCGTGAATTGTTGGAATTCTCTACCCCAGAGAGCTGTGGAGGCTGGGTCATTGAATATATTTAAGGTGGAGATAGACAGATTTGTGAACTATTGGGGAGTCAATGATTATGGGGAGCGGGCAGGAAAGTGGAGTTGAGGCCAAGATCAGATCAGCCATGATCTTATTGAATGGTGGAGCAGGCTCGAGGGGCCAAATGGCCTACTCCTGCTCCCATTTCTTATGTTCTTATATAAATTATGAGGTGCATTGACTAGGCTTGTATTTCCCCGAATACAGAAGATCAAGGGGTGATCTAATTGTGGTGTTTAAGATGATTAATGGAGTTGATAGGGCAGAGAGAGAGAAACTATTTCCTCTCGTGATCTAGATCAAGGGGGCATAACCTTAAAATTAGAGCTAGGCTATTCAGGGGTAATGTCAGGACACACTGCTTGACACAAAGTGTAGTGGAAATCTGAAACTCTCTCCCTCAAAGGCTTTGTTGCTATGTCAATTCAAAGTTTCAAAACTGAAATTGATAGATTTTTGTTCGGCAAATGTATTTAGGGTTATGGAATGAAAGCGGGTAGATTGAGTTAATATATAGATCAGCCTTGATCTAACTGAATGGTGGAACAGATTTGAGGGGCTAAATGGCCTACTGCTATTCCTATGAATCCAGAGTCAGCAGCTGTTTAAGGGCTGCTGCACTCAAAGGGAAACAGCATCTATTTTAATGAATCCTGGTTGCTGGGGAAGTAAACATGTCTGCCCCCTTTAACCCAGATAGCCTGTAAATCTGCATTGAGAAGGTGGTACAGAGCAAAGTGGCCAGCTGTGGGTTTGAGGAGAATCCTCCAATTAGAGCCAATGTGCAGCAAGCATGGCAGAAGGTGGCCAACGGCGCTGAGGCAGTCTCAAATGTGTATGGGAGAAAAGACTGAGTAAGAGTGCCAAGTTACCCACTCAAAGGAAAGGAACGCCTGTAGTAAGCACTCAGCCCACATCAACAAGGCAGTCCAAACCACTGGCCCTACTGTTCACATCCTTCACCCCATAAATACCTGTCGGTGAAGTTGAAATTCCAGCTTGGTAGTTGACAAAAGCCAAGCCTACCTTCACCTCACATAACTGTTACACGTGCTCTCATTTACTCACTGTGGTTCCTCAAACACCTTATTTGCTCGGTTCTCATTCTTTCACACCTGTTAGAATATAGGCTACTTTTTGGGATGCCCCTTGTGTTGTTTGCTAATGATGTGGAGATGCCGGTGTTGGACTGGGGTGGACAAATGTGAGAAGTCGCACAACACCAGGTTATAGTCCAACAGCTTTATTTGAAATCACAAGCTTTCGGAGCGCTGCTCCTTCATCACCTGACGATGGAGCAGCGCTCCGAAAGCTTGTGATTTCAAATAAAGCTGTTGGACTATAACCTGGTGTTGTGCGACTTCTCACATTTGTTTGCTAATGTTATTTGTTCTGCATATCAAACAGTGAGCAGCCCACTGCTTTAGAAAGAGATTCCACAATGGTGGCAGAGCAACCAACCTGCAACGCCACACTCATCTGGAGGGGTAGGCCTTGCAAATTATAAAGGGAATAGGCAAGGGAGAGCTTGGTGGACTGGTGGCAGCCCAACAAAATAATCTCAGCTTCAACTTCTTCTGCTATCTCTTTGAACTCAATCACTGAGGAACAGGGACGTATATCTTCCCATCAGTAACATGGCACCCCATTGGCCTTGCTACTGCTTGTCTATGTGCTACATTCCCCATCCTACCACATATCACTTTTATTTTGGGTATGAGGCTCTCATGATTACAAAGCTGACACTATGGAGGAGCAGGAAGCTGCTCCAGCACACTATTATCTATTAAGCAGTCGAGACCCCACAAGCACCAATGCAGTTACACCCATGTTGGGAGATCAAATAGGGAGAGGCAGCAGGGAGCATTTGGTGATGTACTGAGCACAGGTGACCAGGAGCAATGGAAGATGGTAGCAAAGGAGCATTAACAAGATGAATGGAGTGGGGGGGGGGCGGTGGAGGGCAGATTTGCAACTGCTGCAGGTTCCACTGATTCATGCCTGAAAGGGGCTGGATACTGAGCTGTACTGGTTAATCACCAGAAGCTCTACAGGCGGTCCTTCGAGATTATTCACAGCTCCCTGCAAGCAATGGCAGAGAATATGCACTACTGCTGATCTGACATCTGTAAAGGAATGCAAGAGGGTGTAGGGATCCCGCAGAGCACCATGGTGTGTATGACAACACTAGAGTGACTTTATGGGAATCCCCAAGAACAGCGTAACTCCAGTACAGGTACAGGTTTGCTAGCCGTCACTGTGTGTGCTGTTCCTATGTTTCTATACATTGTCACTGCCTTGTGCCATATGTACCCAAGTGAAACAGTGTCCTTATCCCTCCTGTCCCTTAACCATACACAGAAATGGAAACTTACTCAGAAAATTCTATCAATTATTCTCCAAAATCTTCTCAATCAATTTCATCACCCAGGGGGCTTTAGGGTCCAGACAAACTTTCCTATTGGATTTAAGTGTGACTCTGAAAAGAATTGTAAAATTATTTCAAATTCTCAGTTATCTACCCACACTGTAAATAAAATCTATCTATATAGAAACTTCTTTGCATCCAACTTGTCTGTATGGATTTTTCTGTGGGTGCTGGTTGATTACGTATCAACCAATCATATGCCACAAAAAAATAGATTGCTTGAGCTATCAGCCAAGGAAATAGCAAGTGAGGAAGGGAATAAAAACAGTAAACACTGGAAACACTCAGCAGGTCAGGCAGCATCTGTGGAGAGAGAAACATAGTTACTGGGCCAGAAATTCGGCTCTTGTCGGGTGAGTACACGCTGGGTACTCACCCGTAAGGCCACCTGAAGTGCCGGTTTCCTGCATGCACTGCGCATGCGCGGGAAACCGGAACTTCCGTTCCCCTGAAGGAAGGGGTTCAGAAGTCGAACGTGTGCGTGGGAGAGGCAGTGCACACGCAGCAAACTTCGTTTTTTTTCAGGTTTCTCCGTGAGGGTAAGTATGGAGAAGCTGCACATTTAAAAAGGAGGCGCAAGGCCTGTTTTTAACAAGGTAAGTGGTTAATTAAATACAATTTAAACATTTTTTCAACAGGTTTATCTTTTTTACATACTTTATCGAAAGGTAAGTTTATTTTTAGCACCGTTAAAAAGTTGAATTAATTTTTTCAAAAATTTAGCTTTTTGTTTAACGTAGTTAATTTATGTAATTTATAGTTATTTTAAAAATGTGATGGTTTTTAAAAAATTTATTTGAAGTTTTAGTGAGGTTTTGGGGCCGATCTCTATTCACAGATCTGACAGGTCTCCCTGTCAAATCTATGAATGAAAATTCCCTGCTAGGATTGGCTCTCCATGGCCCACGTGATCCCAGGGGATGCTTCGAACTAACTGCGCCCCTGGGATACGCAAGCACTGCGCGCCGGCAGCTGCAGGAGGCCCAGGACCCGAATTCCTCGTGGACCCGAAGCACAATGGCAGGCGCGGTAGGTATGAATGCGCGCGATGCTTACACCCACAGGAAGCCGGAGAGCCGAATTTCTGGCCCAATGTTTCAGATCGATGACCTTTCGTCAGAACTGGAAAAAGTTAGAGATGTAACAGGTTTTAAGCAAATGCAGGGGCAGGGAAAGGGGGTGGGGAGGAAAGAACAAAAGGGAAGGTCTGTGATAGGGTGGAAGGCAGGGGTGATTAAATGACAAAAGGGATGATTGTAGAAAGCAAAAGGAGATGGTAATGGGACCGGTAAAGAAACAAAAAACCCGGGAGAGTTCAAAAGCAGCGGGAGCAGAGCGAGAGCGCCAAAACCCGGTAGAGTTCAAAAGCAGCGGGTGCAAAGCGAGAGCACCAAAACCCGGGAGAGTTCAAAAGCAGCGGGAGCAGAGCGAGAGCGCCAAAACCCGGGAGAGTTCAAAAGCAACAGGAGCAGAGTGAGAGCGCCAAAACCCGGGAGAGTTCAAAAACAGCGGGAGCAGAGCGAGAGCGCCAAAACCCGGGAGAGTTCAAAAACAGCGGGAGCAGAGCGAGAGCACCAAAACCCGGGAGAGTTCAAAAGCAACAGGAGCAGAGTGAGAGCGCCAAAACCCGGGAGAGTTCAAAAACAGCGGGAGCAGAGCGAGAGCGCCAAAACCCGGGAGAGTTCAAAAACAGCGGGAGCAGAGCGAGAGCACCAAAACCCGGGAGAGTTCAAAAACAGCGGGAGCAGAGCGAGAGCGCCAAAACCCGGGAGAGTTCAAAAACAGCGGGAGCACGCTGAGATACAAAGGACCGGTGAGTGTAAAGAAGTAATAGGTAATTGAAGTGTGACATCACCATAAAGCAGGTAAGTGATTGGTTGGTGAGTATTTCTCGCTTTTTTTCCCCAAACTTGAGCGTCTAAATTTAAGTGCCTTGGTGTAGATTAAAAGATATAAGTGTTCCAAATTTTAAAACTAATTAATTCATTGAGATGGGAGACCAGGCAATGTGTTGTTGTTGTTGCATGTGGGAGCTGGTGGACACTATTGAGGTCCAAGGCGACCACATCTACAGCAAATGTTGGCAGCTCGAGGAACTTCGGCTCAGAGTTGATGAGCTGGAGTCCGAGCTTCAGGCACTGCGACACATTAGGGAGGGGGAGCGTTACCTGGACACTATGTTCCAGGAGGCAGTCACACCCACTAGAATAATTACTTCCAATTTGGCCCATGGTCAGGGACAGGAGGGTGTGACTACAAGCAAGGCAGATATTGGGATCCAGGAGGTAGTGGTGGAGGAGCCTCAGCCCTTGGCCTTGTCCAACAGGTACGAGATTCTTGCTCCCTGTGTGGACGAGGCCAGGGACTGCAGGGAGGATGAGCAAACTGACCACAGCACTGTGGTACAGGGAGACATTCAAATGGGGGGAGCAAAACGAAATGTTGTAGTGATTGGGGACAGTATAGTAAGGGGCATAGATTCTGTTCTCTGCAGCCGAGAGCGTGAGTCCCGAAGGCTGTGTTGCCTGCTGGTGCCAGGGTTAAGGACATCTCCTCTGGGCTGGAGAGAAACTTGAAGTAGGAGGGGGAAGATCCAGTTGTCATGGTCCACGTAGGAACCAATGACATAGGTAGGACAAAGAAAGAGGTTCTGCTGAGAGAGTATGAGCAGCTAGGGGCTAAATTAAAAAGCAGAACCACAAAGGTTATAACCTCTGGCTTACTACCTGAGCCACGAGCGAATTTGCATAGGGTAAATAAGATCAGAGAAATGAACGAGTGGCTCAAAGACTGGTGGGAGAAATGGGTTTCATTTTGTGGGGCATTGGCACCAGTACTGGGATAAGAGGGAGCTGTTCCATTTGGACGGGCTTCACTTGAACCATGCTAGGACTAGAGTCCTGGCAAATCGAATAACTAGGGCTGTAGAGAGGGCTTTAAACTAAATAGTGGGGGGGAGGATCCAGGTGAGCGGGAATTTAAAAAGTCAATGAGAAATGAGAAAGCAATAGAGCAGGCTAGAGATGGGAGAAATAATAACCAGAGTGTGACAGGAAGGGACAGAATGTTTAAAAATAAGAGTGCAACAGAAAAAAAGGCCAAAACAAGGAAAAATGGTAAAATGACAAAGTTAAAAGCTCTATATCTGAATGCACGCAGCATTCGTAACAAGATAAATAAGTTGACGGCACAAATAGATACAAATGGGTATGATCTGATCACCATTACAGAGACGTGTTTGCAAGGCAACCAGGGCTGGGAACTGAATATTCCAGGGTATATGATAATTCGGAAGGATAGACAGAAAGGAAAGGGAGGTGGGGTGGCTTTGTTGGTAAAAGATGGGATCAGTGCAGTGGTGAGAAGTGATATTGGCTCAGAAGATCAAGATGTAGAATCAGTTTGGGTGGAGATAAAAATAATAAGGGAAAAAAGTCTCTGGTGGTCGTAGTCTACAGGCCCACGAACAGTAGCAATGCTGTTGGATAGAGTATAAATCAACAAATAATGGAGGCCTGTAAAAAAGGTACGGTAATAATCATGGGTGATTTTAATCTCCATATCGATTGGACAAATCAAATTGGCCATAGTAGCCTGGAGGAGGATTTCATAGAGTGCATCCGGGATGTTTTCCTAGAACAGTATGTAATGGAACCAACCAGGGAGCAGGCTATCTTGGATCTGGTACTATGTAATGAGACAGAATTAATAAATGATCTCATAGTAAAGGATCCTCTCGGAAAGAGTGGTCATAGCATAGTTGAATTTCAAATTCAGTTGGAGAGTTGTATCCCAAACCAGTGTCCTGATCTTAAACAAAGGCAATTATAATGGCATGAGGGCAGAAATGGCTAAAGTGGACTGGAAAAACAAATTAAAGGGTGAAATGCAGTGGCGGACATTTAAGGAGATATTTCATAACTCTCAACAAAAATATATTCCAGTGAGAAAGAAAGATTTTAAGAGAAGGGAGCACCATCCGTGGCTAACTAAGGAAGTAAAGGATGGTATCAAATTGAAAACGAAGACATACAATGTTGCCAAGATTGATAGGAGACCAGAGGATTGGGAAATTTTTAAGAACCAGCAAAGGATGGCTAAAAAAAAAAAATAATGAGAGAGAAGATGAATTATGAGAGTAAGTTGGCAAGAAACATTAAAACAGATAGTAAGAGCTTCTACAGGTATATAAAAAGGAAGAGGGTAGCTACAGTAACGTTGGTCCCCTTAGAGGATGAGACTGGGGAATTAATAATGGGGAGCGGGGAAATGGCAGAGACTCTGAACAAGTATTTTGCATCTGTCTTCACTGTAGAAGACACTAACAACATAGAAGCATAGAAGATAGGAGCAGGAGTAGGCCATTCGGCCCCTCGAGCCTGCTCCGCCATTTAATGAGATCATGGCTGATCATCCCAATAATGGATAATCAAGGGGCCACAGGGAGTGGGGAACTAAAGACAATCACTATCACTAAGGAAATAGTACTCGGTAAAATAATGGGACTAAAAGATGACAAGTCCCCTGGACCAGATGGCCTTCATACCAGGGTCTTAAAAGAAGTGGCTGCAGAGATAGTGGGTGCATTGGTTGCAATATACCAAAATTCCCTGGACTCTGGAGAGGTCCAAGCAGATTGGAAAACCGCAAATGTAACACCCCTATTTAAGAAAGGAGGGAGACAGAAAGCAGGAAACTATAGACCAGTTAGCCTAACATCTGTCGTTGGGAAAATGCTGGAGTCCTTCATTAAGGAAGCAGTAGCAGGGCATTTAGAAAAACATACTGCAGTCAAACAGAGTCAGCATGGTTTTTGGAAAGGGAAATCATGTTTAAAAAATTTGCTGGAGTTCTTTGAGGATGTAACAAGCAGGGTGGACAAGGGTGAACCAGTGGATGTGGTATATTTGGATTTCCAGAAGGCATTCGATAAGGTGCCACATAAAAGGTTACTGCATAAGATAAGAGCTCACGGAGTTGGGGGTAATATATTAGCATGGATAGAGAATTGGCTAACTAACAGAAAGCAGAGAGTTGGGATAAATGGGTCATTTTCTGGTTGGCAATCTGTAACTAGTGGGGTGCCACAAGGATCGGTGCTGGGGTCCTAACTATTTACAATCTACATTAATGACTTGGATGAAGGGATCGAGTGTAATGTAGCCAAGTTTGCAGATGATACAAAGATGGGTGGGAAAGCAAGTTGTGCAGAGGACTCAAAGAATCTGCAAAGTGATATAGACAGTCTAGGTGAGTGGGCAAACATTTGGCAGATGGAGTATAATGTGGGAAAGTGCAAGGTGATCCACTTTGGCAGGAAAAATAAAAAAGCAAACTATTATTTAAATGGAGAGAGATTACAAAATGCTACAGTTCAGAGGGACTGGGGGTCCTTGTGCATGAAACACAAAAAGTTAGCATGCAGGTACAGCAAGTAATCAAAAAGGCAAATTGGAATGTTGGCCTTTATTTCAAGGGGGTTGGAGTATAACAGCAGGGAAGTTCTGCTACAACTGTACAAGGTATTGGTGAGACCACACCTTGAGTACTGCGTACAGTTTTGGTCTCCTTATTTAAGGAAGGATATACTTGCGTTGGAGGCAGTTCAGAGACGATTCACTAGGTTAATTCCAGAGATGAGGGGTTTGACTTATGAGGAAAGGTTGAGGAGGCTGGGCCTATACTCATTGGAATTTAGAAGAATGAGAGGTGATCTTATCGAAACATATAAAATACTGAGGGGGCTCGACAGGGTAGATGCAGAGAGGATGTTTTCCCTCATGGGGAAATCTAGAACTCGGGGGCACAGTCTCAGAATAAAGGGTCGCCCTTTTAGAACTGAGATGAGGAGGAACTTCTTCTCTCAGAGGGTCGTAAATTAGTGGAATTCTCTGCCCCAGAGAGCTGTGGAGGCAGGGTCATTAAATACATTTAAAGTGGAGATAGACACATTTTTGCAAGATAAGGGAGTGAAGGGTTATGAGGAATGGGCAGGGAAGTGGCTTTGAGCCCTAGATCAGCCACGATCTTATTGAATGGTGGAGCAGGCTCGAGGGGCCAAGTGGCCTATTCCTGCTCCTATTTCTTATGTTCTTATGTTCTTAAAAGATGGGTCTCGAGGAGGTGTAAATGGGAATAGCAGAATCATTAGCAACAGCTGCCATCCCAAAAAAGTGGGGGCAGAGGTTATGATCTGAAATTGTTGAACTCAGTGTTGAGTCCGGAAGGCTGTAAAGTGCCTAATCGAAAGATGAGCTGTTGTTCCTCGAGCTTACATTGAGCTTCATTAGAACAGTGAAGGAGGTCGAAGACAGAGAGGTCAGAGTGGGAGTCGGGCGGAGAATTAAAACGACAAGCAAACTTTTTCCAGTTCTGATGAAAGGTCATCGACCTGAAACATTAACTCTGTTTCTCTCTCCATAGATGCTGCCTGACCTGCTGAGTATTTCCAGCATTTTCTGTTTTTATTTCAGATTTCCAGCATCTGCAGTATTTTGCTTTTGTATAGGTGGGGAAGGGAACTTGCTGCATTTCATTTTGTATAATAATGGCAACAGTCCAGAAACCCCCAGTTTCAATACCAGCCATGCAACTCTGCCCAGTTCTGGTCTCCACTTTCAGTACCTAACTCGGCCCTGAGAAGACTTACATTCTTGGCCTTAACCCACTAACACCGTCGCTCACTGCATAATTATGACTCATTGAAACATACAAGATTCTGAGGGGGATTGACAAGGTAGATGCTGAGAGGTTGATCCCCTGGCTGAGAGTCTAGAACTAGGGGGCATAGTCTCAGGATAAGGGGTAGGCCATTTAAGACCAAAATGAGGAGGAATTTCTTCACTCAGAGGGTTGTGAATCTTTGGAATTCTCGACCCGAGAGGGCTGTGGATGCTGAGTCGTTGAGCATATTCAAGGCTGAGATAGATAGATTTTTGGACTCTAGGGGAATCAAGGGATATGGGGATCGGGCAGGAAAGTGGAGTTGAGGTCGATGATCAGCCATGATCTTATTGAATGGCGGAGCAGGCTCGAGGGGCCGGATGGCCTACTCCTGCTCCTAATTCTTATGTTCTTCTGACTTTACCAATCCCAGTTCAGAGTTGGCATCAAACAGATTCCAAGAAAAACCTCACACACTGCTTCAACCCCTTTCCAGCTTTAAGTTGTTATGCTCTCCTGCCCTGTTTTCCCTTGCTCGCATGACTCCTTCATTTCTCTAGATCCTGTCCCACTCTCCACCCAATCACCCACTGTACTGCCTGTGCCCTGGAGTACCCATGAACAATGGCAAAATAAACATACTCGTAATTGATAAATAACAATATATACAGAAACAGTTAGTTCATCAATAAGACTTACATCACTTCTACATTTGAACAATGGGGACTGCTTCGAAAAATGTCAATATCCTTCATTTTATTTGGATGGATGAAGTGAGAAGTAGTTTTGATGCACTGGCAGCGTGGTTCACTGTGACAGATGTGTCTGTACAAAGAAAATATTACAGAACCTTAATCATTGTAATAGGTATTTTGGTTTCACATATGTACCTATTTATCTTTTTTCTGAGGACATATAATGTCCTTTGAATGTATATGCCCTTTTTTCTCAATTTTTCCCTCAGAAGTTTTCCCCAGGACATGAATTTCCTCCTGTGTCTAATATGATGGTGTGGTCTCCAGCTACTGCCAGTAGTGTGGTTAGCCGATCAGCAGTGGATATAAAAGAGAGGCCCCAGGGAACTCATTTTTGATTTTGTTGAGTCAGAACTCCCCTGCTTTTATTTGAAATAGAGCCGTGGGATCTTTTACATCCACCTGAGAGAACAGACAGGACCTTCATTTAATGTCCTATTTTTCTATGTTTCTATGTCTCATCTGAAAGACAGCACCTCTGACAGTGCAGCACTCCCTCAGCACTGCACTGGAGTGTCAGCCTAGCTTTATGTGCTCAAGTCCCTGGAGTGGGACTTGAACCCACAACCTTCTGACTCAGAAGCAAGTGTGCGACCCATTTTAAAAAAAAATATCATTTATTGAACATTAAGAACATTTACAACATTGTGATCATTCCATTGTATCATTCAAATCAATTCCACCGCTCTGCACAGCCATTCCTCCACCACATATGAACATCAAAACCTGAAGTATAATTTTTCTCCCATAACAATATTAATCGATTGTACTTTTAAAATTGATCATAAAATACTATCTTTAAATTCCTTTATGAATAAAACATCCACAGAGCCTTATAACGATCTTTTAACTTATATTTAAAATACTCTTTTAGATCGATTCTCCTCCCCTTAAAAACCAGAGCATTCCTTCTTTGCACAATCACGAATCTAGCCAATCTGAACATTAAATTAATTGTCGCTCCGCTAGACTCGGGCAGACTCTCCTGCAATCCCCAACTCAAAATTGAGTCCCACGGGATTCCCATTCTCGCTCTTAGGTCCCCACCCGGCAAAAAACCTCGCACAACTGTCTAACATAGCACTTAAAATCATTTAACTGCGGACATAACACCAGTAAATGGGACAGAGTCTCATCCCGTGTCCCACACACTGGGCAAGTTGCCCCCTCCACTCGCCCAATCTTACACAAGACTGTCATGGTAAAAATCCGGTTATGAGGCAATTTGAAATCCAGTTCAATCCACTCTGGACATTTAAAATTCGCCCACACTCCCTTCCAAATCCTGTTGAAGTCCAGCTGTCTTGAATCTCCATTCTCTAAATACCTCATAGAAATCTCGAGTATTACTGTTGTCAAATTGGACCAAATCTCCCACTTTCTCCAGCAGAAAGCTTGGAAAGGCGGGACGCATTTTACTTCCTTTGGAGATTTCTGCATTTATTTCTTCCATCCAATCCTGTGGCATTGCCCTCACAATCTTCTCATACATGATCATAATTGCTTTTTCCTCTACCTCCTGATCCTCCTCCCACACCAGGTCCCTCACTATCGCTTCCGGCAACCAACCTGGAATTACCTCATATAATACATCTTTCACACATATAATACCAGTTTTTATAAAAGCTTGATTAAATAATACCTCTCCTTCAATGTTGACCCACCTGTTCAAAAATAAGGGCTGTTCTAAAAATTCCTCAGCACCCTTGGGATAAACAGCACACTTTTTAAAAATTGGGCCCAAGTCTCTACAACCCCCTTATAAAACCTAGGGAGAGGTTTAATCGTTTTCAAAAACATATTATTGTATTCCATATTCAATATCCCCTGCCCTCCTATCCCACTTCGTTTTAAAAAAATGCTCAAACAACTCTTCCAAAAACTTGTATTTGACTTCTGAAGAAATCTCTTCACCCATTTGATTCTAAAGGATTTTTTCTTCAAATCAATATCTGGGAAATTGAGTCCTCCCTGATTTCTCCATCCAATTGTAAGCAACCAAGGCTGGTTTCCCTTCCCATAAAAATCTCACACAAGCCTCTCGGATGGACTTTTCCGCCCACTCAGGAATATCCTCCACCATCAATAAGTACCATAGCTCAGATAGCAGGAGAGCGGACACCACTGTCGCTCTTCCTTGCACTTTCAACCACCTTCTTTCCCATCTTCCCAAAATCTTTTTCATAACCTTTGGTTCCCAATTTAATCAATCCACTTCATCCCTGTCTTTCTTGCACCCCATAAACTTCCAAAACCTCCACCACCTTAAAGAGACTTTCCTTCAACCATTCCCCCCTACCCCTTCCTGCAACCAGGCATTGGGACTTACTATGATTCACTCTGGCTCCTGAAGCTCTACAATATTCCTCCACTACGTCCATAGCTTTCCTTACTGACTCCCCATTTCTCAATGTTAAGGTTGTGTCATCTGCATATTGGTGTATCACCGGCACCAGCCCGGAACTGGGAACCTCAATCCCAACTACACTTTGTTTCTTTCGGATCATGTAACCTAATGGTTCTGCTACCAATGTGTACAACAATGGGGACAGGGGACAACCATGTCTCACTGACCTCTGTATCGGAAAATACTTGGATAAAAAACCATTACATTTAACGCAGCTAAATATGTTTGAATAAAAAATCCTTAACCACTCAATGAAATTTTCCCCGAAACCAAATGCTTCCAAAACCATCAATAAAACCTCATGAGAGACCCTATCAAAGGCTTTCTCTTGATCTATCTTTAACACATAAGCCTCCCTCCCACTCTCTTCCATGAGCTCTATCGAATCTCGGATTGAGACCACAGAGTCTGCGATGTCCCGGCCTATGACTCCATAGGACTGAGATGGCAAAACTATCTGCGGCAACACCTCCTTCATACGATTTGCCATAACCCTCGCCAAGATCTTATAATCCACATTTAATAATGTGATGGGCCTCCAATTCTTCAGATCCCTTCTATCCCCTTTATTTTTATAAGCTAAGCTTATGACACCTCTCCTCATAGATGGGGCCAGGCTTCCCTCAATTTTAATCTCCTTAAAAACCTCTAAGAGCAATGGACTTAAAATCTCAAAAAATTCTTCATAAAATTCTGCACTTAGTCCATCGGACCCTGGGCTTCCTCCCCCCACCCCTTCATTCTACTTATTGCTACTTTTATTTCCGCTAATCCTACTTCTTTGTCACACATGCTTCTCTCATCCTCCTTTAAACCCTCTTCAATAAAAGCACTAACCTTCTCCATCGTCAAATTGGAAATGTCTTCTTTTGTATATAACTCTTGATTAAAAGCTGCTAGCCGCCTTTACAATCTCCCCACTTTCATTAATGATCTTCCCCCCAACCTTCAACTCTCCAATTAATGATAATCTCTGTCGCAGCTTCTCTTGCTCTAGAAAATATCTAGTGCATCTTTCACCCTCCAATGCATCTTTAGTCTTTGCACGGAGAATGGTCCCCTTGCATTTTTCAGCTTGCAGTAATTCCCACTCTTCCTTTAAAACCCGGAACTTAGACTCAGCTCTCTTATCCCTTCCGTCAACTGCTTTACAGGCATCCGTAAACCTTTTGGGGGAGAAATTCAGTATCGCCCCATTTGGGGCGCAATTATCGGCCGGGCGCAAAAATTAGCGCCTGGCGCTAATTATCGCCTCCGACTGCAAACTTGACTTTTATCGCCCCTGGAGGTGATTGGAGCACTAAATCAGGCGCTACACATCTGTCTTAAGGCGCAAAGGCCGAGGAGCGAGGCGCTAACTCAGAGCACTGGCGAAGCTCATGTGATGTCAGTCAGCAATGGAACACACACACAATGGCACGGGCCAGTTCTTAAAGGGGAGGGTTGATCTTGCTTTCCATCCACACCCTGCTCATTGCAGCCTTGAATCTCGGCCTGGAGAGACCTGTACATCAAATCTGCTGGAAAGAACAATGGAGAGGTCCAGGGAAAGAGCTCAGAGTGCAGCCCCCACAGTCTCTTCTAAATCGATACAAGGAAGGGCAAATCAAAATGAACCTGCAAAGTAATGCTCAGTACCCAAAACTCCTTCACACAATGTTGAATCTCTCCAGAAGTCTCTCTCTCTCTCAGAATGCGTGGTTCAAAAATGTCTCCAACAATAAAAGGCAGGAAGCGGTCGCCTTTAAATAGCGCTCCCCCAGTCCCTTCCTGACTGCAAAACACTCCCCTCAACCTGTCGTTGCTAGCGGCAGGTGGTAAGGCAGGGGGCGCCACTCAATATCCGTTCCGGGGCACTACCGGGGCATTGCGCACTTGACTGACGTCATGATCTGCCGGCGTAGGAGATCGTGGCGGTAGTGTTTAGCACCGGCGCAAAATGTCTGGTTAATTTCGCGAGCGGCGCAAACATCGCTGCGCCTGGGCGCTAGTTGCTTTGCGCCCCATTAGCGCCCTCTTAAGGCGCTAACGGGAGGGGCAACCAACTGAATTTTTCCCCCTTTGTTTATATTATCTTCTCGACGTCGGTTAGCTGCCGCTCTCTCTTTCCCATAATGTACCGAAAAACTTTAACCTCATATTTGAAATTGTCCCACCAAACTCTTCTTTCTTTCAAGAACAAAGGTTCCTTCCGAGCATTCTTTATTATATTTAAAATCCCTTCTTTTGAGCAATTTCTTTCAGGTATTGATTGTTTAAAATGCACACCCCTGGACCGATCTTAACTCTGCTGTTCCTAATTCTAAGAGTCAAAGCCGAGTGGTCACTAAAAAATACTTTTTATAATAAATCTCCATCACCTCAGAGCTTAACCCTTCCCACATTAACACAAAATCTATTCGGCTCTGTTTTAAAACATCACCCACCCAATCTGCTCTGGTGAACTCCCTTTTTATGGGGTTCCGATCCCTCCATAAATCTCTCAAATTTAAATTTGCCATCATTTTTACAATCATCCCTCTGGAGTTATCATCCTTAAAGTTCATCTGGGCTGAAATGTCCATCCGAGATAAAAATACATTAAAATCCTCCACTATACAAGGGTTTTCCACCTCTGCCACTTCAGTGAATAACCACCGAGAAAACTCGCGCCGCTTGCAATGGTCGTTCGGTGCATAGATATTAAAGAGATCGCAATTAAATTCCTCCATTTTTTACCTTAGCTGTAAAAATCTCCCCTCAGTGTCCTTATCCACCAAGGCAACGTTCTCTTTTATGGACGGACTCACCAAAACAGCCACCCCTCTACGGTTATTGTTTGCACAACTTGCAAACACCTCTCCCTTCCAAACCTTCCGAACTCTTTCTAGGATATCCTCATCCCAAAAGGTTTCTTGCTGACACAACAAGTCAGTGCCTTTAAAACACTGCAACAACTGCTGCAATTTCTTCTCACCCCTCAGTCCGTTCACATTAATCGAGACCAATGTAATCATGGCTCCGAATAAGGGAAGTATGCCTGATAATCTCCCCATCAATTAATCTCTGGCCCTTCCCTCCTCTCATGCTCCTTCCCAACTTTTCGGGCACCTGTTGCTTTTTCCTGCAGCCTCCGGCTCTTTTTCACCTCCTGTTTGAACCTTCCCTGCTGTTTCAGCCTCTTCCTTGCATTAGGTTTGGGCCGAGGAGCTGCCCCTTCTCCCTCCTTCTCCCCCTCACTAACCTTTCCCTTTCCACACGATGCCACCCCACCCCCCACTTCCATGTCTCTGTCCCTCTCTAATTCCTCACTCTCGAGCTCTTCTGTAACCTCCTGTTCCTGCTCCCCATCAGATAAATAATCCTGCTCCCCATCAGATAAATAATCCTGCTCCCCGTCAGATACATCGGGCTGGATTTTGCCAGGCCCGAGGAGACGGGATTGGAGGCGTGTGAGGTGTTAAAAATCGCAAAAAATGGCGGGTAGATCCATTCCTGCCTCCAGCCCGCCTCTGAGCAATTTTCTCAGAATTGGGGTTTCAGACCCTGTTTCCATCCCGCCTCCAAGAGGTGGGTTAGGCCCTTAATGCCCTTAACAACCAGCCTCTATAATCCCATTTTGAGAGGCCTTTCTGAATTTAACACATTTCCCCGTGCTGCACGTCTCCTCTGGAACACGCCACTTAATCCTGGTGGCCTCACAAGTGGATTGCTTACTAACAGCTGCAGCTCCACCATTAAAAAGGATTTTTCAGCAATCATCATTTGCAGGTGGCAGAACTTTGTTGTCTCAGGTCTGGGAGAACTTTTAGCAGGCCTACTCATTGTTGTGGAAGTTTGGAGCCTGAGACCCATCTCTAGTGTGACCTCATGGGAAATCCCTCTCCCCACCTTGACTGAGTGCTTCCTCAACTGAGACATATACCAGAAGTATGGGAAACATTTATTTCCTTTCCTCCTGGACATCAGATTCGGACGAAGACCAGCCGCGGCAGCAGCAGAACCCTGAACAACAGCAGCACCAACAGCAGGAGCAACAACAGGAGCGCCAAGCTGCTGCTCACCCACCTGAAGCTGCACAGGCCAGAAGGCGCCAGCGCATGGAAGCATGTCGCCGCAGGAGATACCCCAAAACAGGGTTTACAAACAGAGGATGAGCTACCTCAACATAACTGAGCAGCAGTGCCAAAGGAGGCTCAGACTGTCACGAGAGGTAGTCGGTGACATCTGTGCAATGCTGCAGCAAGACCTGGAGCCCAGAGGAGCGGGTGGACACCCCTTACCAGTGGCCATCAAGGTCACCACTGCACTCAACTTTTTTGCTTCAGGCTCATTCCAGGGATCAACAGCAGACATCAGCGGTGTCTCCCAGGCGGCCGTACGCACTTGCATCACACAGGTAACCAATGCCCTCTTTGCCATCGCGTACAATTACATCAACTTCTCCAAGGATCAAGCAAGTGTAACCGCACGTGCGGTTAGATTTGCTAATCCGACAGGCTTTCCAAGGGAGCAGGGCGTCATTGACTGCACACATGTGGCCCTTAAGGTGCCCTATCACAATCCAGGTATTTTTGTCAACCGCAAGGGCTTCCACTCCCTCAACGTGCAGCTGGTGTGTGACCACAAGAAGGAAATTTTGCATGCTTGCGCCAACTACCCTGGCAGTTGCCATGACTCCTTCATCCTGCGGCAGTCTAGTGTGCCTCTGCTCTTCAGTCTGCCAGACCAACTTTTTGGATGGCTACTTGGAGACAAGGACTATCCCCTGTAGACATGGCTAATGGCGCCGTTCAGGATGACATCGAACGAAGCTGAGGAGCGCTACAATTCCAGCCACATTTTGACCAGATCCATAATTGAGCAAACCATCGGCTTGCTGAAGATCCGATTCAGATGCTTGATAGATCAGGTGGAGCCCTGCAGTACTCAGCAGCCAGGGTCTCCAGAATTGGCGTGGTCTGCTGTGCACTTCACAACATAGTTTGGGTACAGAGTAGTCACATTCCCATGAGGGGGAAAGGAAGGGCATCCAAAGTTAGAGCTACCTGGATGACTAAAGATACAGGCCGGCATTTTCAGGGGTGGTAGCGGGCGCGATCGGTGGCGGGTCGGGTGAGAAAGTTGTTATTTTTAACAGTGGGTCGGGAACCCACTGTCATCTCGCTCCCACGCGCCTTTCCCCCAGGAGCCTCTGTCATCGCGGAGCCAAGTCGGCCAGCAGCGGCGGGGAACCCAATTGAAATCATTATCAGGTAGTTTACAGGCACTTAAGGGCCTTTTTCACTTACTTTATACATTTCCCTGCATGGCCACAGGATTCACGCAGCTCGGGAACCACGTCTGTCAACCTGAGGCGGGAGTTCCGTGTCCACTGCTCCAGCTGATTACTTGACAGCATCAAATGGACAGTAAAAGCTCCCACCTGACAAATGATCACTTTCCTCAGGCAGAAGCTGTTTCTCACTGCATTCCCAGCAAAGATTCTGCAGACTGCAAGTCTTTCCAGCAAAGTCTCCATCCAGTGTCACCTCATTGGAAGAACTCTCTCACCACTAACAGATTGCTTCTGTCATCTGTACTTCACCTGCCATCTATTTCATCAACATAGGTGCCGTTTATACTATCTCACCTTGGTCCTCAGAATCCGACCACGATGAGCCCCAACACCAGCATCACCAGGCACACCAGCAACACCAACAATAACACCAACCTTCTCCGCAATCACCTGATGCTGCACAGGACACAGGGCATCAACGCCCGAGCACATTCCTGCCCGGGACACCAGATTTATTTCACTTGACGCTGTACACCCTGGCTGCCACATGATGCGCCAGGTGGGCACCACCCCACACTAACACCATAAAGCATCCCTACAATGTCCAAGCCATTCCTTTCACACTCATCACCATTGTGTGGGGTACCATTATGTCTCACCATTCACTGCAACTCACTAAGCCACTTCCAAAGGTGCACACAAATCAGTCCAAGAAAACAAAGTGTTGAAAATAAAGATTTTTATGTTTCACACCACATAAACAGAAACTTTACATAAACATTGGATAAAACACCCAAGTGGCTTACCTTGTGTGTTGTTAGTTGGTATGATTGCACTCAGATAAGGGTGAGTGTGAGGGGTGGCTAGTGAAATGGGGATGTGATAATGTAGATAGAGAGCGAGGGATGGGTGGAGGTGCTAGGTAAGTTGGTGTGAGTAAGGATGTGCAGGAGTAGGGTAGGGAGGCAGAGTGATGGGGATGTGATGAGAGGCGCAGCAGGATGAGGTTGAGTGTGGCTTTGTACTAACGTTTCCTGATTTCATGAGTTAATTGAAACTTTTGTGGCACTGCATCCAGGTCTTCCTGATCACATCCCTGCTTGTGACCTCCTCTGCAATCTGCAACCAGGCTGTCTTGGTCTCCTGGGGAGGTCTCTTCCGCCCATCAGAAGGGAAGAGGACCTCCCTGCGTGTTCTGACTCCCTCCATAAGCATATGGAGCGAGTCATTGGAGAACCTGGGTGCAGTCCTCTGCCTCTGTGCAGTCATTGTCAGTGTTTGCAGCACTTCAATGCTGTAGTGTACTGACAGCACTATGTTAGATTAAACTTCAAATGTAATGTGGCCATGGTCCCTTTAAAGATCCCAGCTGAAAATGCGTAATGAATGATGTCACCAGACCCGCTCCATCTCATTGGGCCGGGTAACGTGCTGGGTGGGCTTAATAGGCCCCGTTAAGGTAAGTTCATTTTCAGCAGTGGGATGGAGCCAGCAGCGGGGTCGCGACCCCCCCCCCCCCCGACGGACACCGGACCCACCCAGGTCGGTAAAATTCCGGCCATAGAGTTACATTGAGTTATATTTGGGGGAATTTTAATTCCCAAGAGCGAGTGGGTTTGGGAGCAGGTGGGGGGTTAAAAGCGTTGACATTGACAGCACATCGGGTAGCTGGCTTCAAACCATCGACTTCCGCATTTAACTGCAGCACGTTAGGCTGTGAGCGGAAACTCCTCCCGGGAGAGGCGGGTTGCCAATTTAAATATATTTAAATTGAGAGCTATCTTAACAGGGGTTTTGTGATTTAACTGTGGGTGCACGAGTTTTCTGGGCTTCCTGGAACATGCCAGTGAAAGAAAGGCGAGAACACAAGGGCAATTGAAGGGGCTGACGAAATGACAGGCAAAAATTCCCATCAGTACTGAAACCTCACAGCTGCATTCTTGCTTGATTGTGTGAAAGGGTTTTGCTGGCAGTACTTGTGCTAAGAGCTGACTTTCACTACTTTACGGGTGACTTTCACTACTTTGGAGGTTTGTACGTCTGATCTGCACTCTGCAGCTGTGATCTATCAGATCAGCATAGGTGCTGCTTATGCTGTTTTAGCTTAGACCTCAGATGAGGACCAAGATGGCCATCAGCACCAACAACACCAGCAGCAGCAGGAGCAGCAGGAGCACCACCAGCAGGAGTAGCAGCAGGAACAGGAGCAGGAGCACCAGCAGGAGCAGCAGGAGCACCAGCAGGAGCACCAGCAGGAACACCAGCAGGAACAGGAGCAGGAGCAGGAGCACCACCAGCAGCAGGAGCAGCAGCAGCCTGCTCCTCACAGAGCTGCCACTCCACAGGAGAGAGGGGATGTGCAGCTCGCAGGAGGCGATACCCATGACACAGGGTATACAGGCCCCTCCACAATCCATCAACTGTCATCTTTGCAGTGTCCCTTTAAATAGTTCAAGAGAAATCAACTCATGGGTATCGTCATCACGCCCACACACTCTAATTGGCCGGGAAACCCGGACATCAACTTCAAATGCAGTGGCTGGGCTAAAAAGGCGCCGACACAAGTGTTGCACTTACTTCTGGGTTTGCTGCGTGCTACCGATCCCCCTCGCTCCCGGCAGGTCGCCGCGTTAACATTCCCACAATTGAGTTCTTTGATGAAGTAACAGTTGATGAGGGTAGTGCGGTTGATGTTGTGTATATGGACTTTCAAAAGGCGTTTGACAAAGAGCCACATAATAGACTAGTTAGCAAAATTAAAGCCCACGGGATTAAAGGACAGTGGCAGCATGGATATAAAATTGACTTCACAGCCATGCACACACAGCACACAGACAGATACACACGCAGACACACTCACACTCACACACTCACACTCACACACTCACACACACGCACACACACTCACACACACTCAAACTCACACACACACACACACACTCACACACACACTCACACTCACACACACACACTCACACACACACTCACACTCACACACTCACACTCACACACAAACACTCACACACACACACTCACACTCACACACTCACACACACGCACACACACTCACACACACTCACACACTAACAGTCACACACTCACACTCACACACACTCAAACTCACACTCACACACACACTCACACACACACTCTCACACACTCACACACACACACACACACACACTCTCACACATTCACACACACACACTCACACACACACACACACTCACACTCACACACTCACACACACACTCACACACACTCAGACTCACACACTCACACACTCACACTCACACACTCACACTCACACACACTCAAACTCACGCTCACACACACTCACACACACACTCTCACACACTCACACACACACACACACTCACACACACATACTCACACACTCACACACTCACACTCACACACACTCAAACTCACACTCACACACACACTCACACACACACTCTCACACACTCACACACACACACTCACACACTCACACTCACACACTCACACACACACTCACACACACTCAGACTCACACACTCACACTCTCACACACTCACACTCACACTCACTCAAACTCACACTCACACACACTCACACACACACTCTCACACACTCACACACACACACACACTCACACACACACCCTCACACACACACACACACTCACTCACACTCACACAGTCACACTCACACACACTCACACACTCACACTCACACTGACACTCACAGAGTCACACTCACACTCACACAGACACACACACTCACACTCACACACACACACTCACACTCACACTCACACTCAGTCACACACACACTCACACTCACACACACACACTGACACTCACAGAGTCACACACACACTCACACTCACAGTCACACACACACTCACACTCACACACACTCACACTCACAGTCACACACACACTCACACTCAGTCACACACACACTCACACACTCACACACACTCACACAGTCACACACACACTCACACTCACACAGTTACACACACACACACTCACGCACAGACTCACATACACACTAACACACACATGCATCACACACTCACACTCGCACACACACACTCACGCTCACACACACACATCATACACTTACACACACACTCACACACACACACTAACACCCTCACACACACACACACTCACACAAACACAAACTCACACGCACACACTCACACTCACACACACACTGACACTCACAGTCACACACACTCACACAGTCACACACACACTCACACTCACACACACTCACACTCACACACACACACAAACACATGTTCACACACACACACACTCACATCACACACATTCACATCACACACACACACATCACACACTCAAACACACACACTCACACTCACACTCACACTCACAATCACACACACACTCACACACACACTCACACTCACACTCACACACACACTCACACACACTCACTCACTCACACACTCACACACACTCATCACACACTCACACTCACACACACACTCACACACACACACTCATTCACACATCCATCACTCATACACTCACACTCACTCACACGCACTCTCACACACACAAACTAACACACACACTCGCACTCACACACACACAGACACACACTCACACTCACACACATCACACTCACACACACACACTCACACTCACAAACTCACACTCACACACACGCACACATCACCCACTCACACACACTCACACACACACGCTCACACTCACACACACACACATACTCACACATGCACATCACACACACACAAACACTCACACAGAGAATCACTCACACACACTCATTGACACAAACACACACTCACACTGACACACACACACTCACATACACACACTCACACACTCACTGACACAAACACACACACTCACACACTCACACTCACACACACACACACACAAACACATGCTCACACTCACCCACACTCACACACACTCAAACACACACACTCACACACACACACTCACATCACACACACTCACACTCACACACACACACTCACATACACACACTCACACACACACAATCACACACACATCATACACTCACACACTCACACACACTCACACACTCACACACACAATCACACTCACTCACACACACACTCACACACACACAAACTCACACACACACAATCGCACTCACACACACTAACACACACACATCACACACTCACACTCACACACTCACACTCACACACACAAACACTCACACACACACAAAAACACACTCACACACACACACTCACATCACACACACAAACTCACGCTCACACACACACACTCACATACACACACTCACACACACACACACTCACACACACACTCACACAGACACAAACTCACACACGCACAATCGCACTCACACACACACTAACACACACATCACACACTCAACTCACACTCACACACTCACACTCACACACACACTCACACACACTCACACACACACTCACTCACACACTCACACTCACACACTCACACACACACTGACACTCACAGTCACACACGCACTCACACACTAACACACACAACACACACACAACTCACACTCACACACACACACACACACAAACTCACACACACACACTCACACTCACACACACACTCACTCACACACTCACACAGTCACACACACACTCACACTCACTGACACAAACACACACACTCACACTCACACTCACACACACACAAAAACACACGCTCACACACACACTCACACACTCTCACACACACACTCACACACTCTCACTCACACTCACACACACACTCACACTCACACACACTCACTCACCCTCTCACACACACACATCACACACTCACACACACTCACATGCACAAACACACACACACATCACACAGACACACACTCACACTCATACACATCACACACACACACACAGAAACTCACACACACACTCACTCACACAAACTCACACTCATACACACACATCACACACACACACATCACACACTCACACACACACACTCACACTCACACACACTCACAACACACACACTCACACTCACACTCACACTCACAATCACACACACACTCACACACACACTCACACTCACACTCACACACACTCACACACTCACTCACTCACACACTCACACACACTCATCACACACTCACACTCACACACACACTCACACACACACACACTCATTCACACATCCATCACTCATACACTCACACTCACTCACACGCACTCTCACACACACTCACACACACAAACTAACACACACACTCGCACTCACACACACACAGACACACACTCACACTCACACACATCACACTCACACACACACACTCACACTCACAAACTCACACTTACACACACGCACACATCACCAACTCACACACACTCACACACACACGCTCACACTCACACACACACACACATACTCACACATGCACATCACACACACACAAACACTCACACAGAGAATCACTCACACACACTCATTGACACAAACACACACTCACACTGACACACACACACTCACATACACACACTCACAGACACAAACACACACACTCACACACTCACACACACTCACACAAACACAAACTCACACGCACACACTCACACTCACACACACACTGACACTCACAGTCACACACACTCACACAGTCACACACACACTCACACTCACACACACTCACACTCACACACACACACAAACACATGTTCACACACACACACACTCACATCACACACATTCACATCACACACACACACACATCACACACTCAAACACACACACTCACACTCACACTCACACTCACAATCACACACACACTCACACACACACTCACACTCACACTCACACACACACTCACACACACTCACTCACTCACACACTCACACACACTCATCACACACTCACACTCACACACACACTCACACACACACACACTCATTCACACATCCATCACTCATACACTCACACTCACTCACACGCACTCTCACACACACAAACTAACACACACACTCGCACTCACACACACACAGACACACACTCACACTCACACACATCACACTCACACACACACACTCACACTCACAAACTCACACTCACACACACGCACACATCACCCACTCACACACACTCACACACACACGCTCACACTCACACACACACACACATACTCACACATGCACATCACACACACACAAACACTCACACAGAGAATCACTCACACACACTCATTGACACAAACACACACTCACACTGACACACACACACACTCACATACACACACTCACACAGTCACAGACACAAACACACACACTCACACACTCACACTCACACACACACACACACAAACACAGGCTCACACTCACCCACACTCACACACACTCAAACACACACACTCACACACACACACTCACATCACACACACTCACACTCACACACACACACTCACATACACACACTCACACACACACAATCACACACACATCATACACTCACACACTCACACACACTCACACACTCACACACACAATCACACTCACTCACACACACACTCACACGCACACAAACTCACACACACACAATCGCACTCACACACACTAACACACACACATCACACACTCACACTCACACACTCACACTCACACACACAAACACTCACACACACACAAAAACACACTCACACACACACACTCACATCACACACACAAACTCACGCTCACACACACACACTCACATACACACACTCACACACACACACTCACACACACACTCACACAGACACAAACTCACACACGCACAATCGCACTCACACACACAC
>JASTWF010000224.1:323526-676026 GCA_030390025.1 Squalus acanthias
CACACACACACATCACACACACACACACACACTCTCCCTCACACACAGACTCACTCACACTCACACACAGACTCACTCACACACACACTCAAACAGACACTCACACACACACACTCACGCAGACACACTCACAGAAACTCCCACACACAGACATACTCACACACACTCTCACACACACACACTCACTCACACCCACTCACACACACACACAGACACAATCACACACTCACACACACACACAAACCACAGAAACACACCCACACACACTCTCACACTCACACACTCACATACACACACACACTCTCACTCACACAGACTCACACACACGCACACACACTCACACACAAATACTCACACTCACACACACACACTCAGACACACACACAAACCATAAAAACACACCCATACACACTCTCACACTCTCACACTCACATACACACACACACTCACACTCATACACACACATCACACAAACATACACACACTCACACAGACTCACTCACACACAGACTCACTCACACACACTCACACACACACACATTCAAACACACACACACACACACTCTCACGCAGACACACTCACAGAAACTCAGACACACTCACTCATACTCTCACACATACACACACACACTCACACACACACTCACACTCTCTGACATAAACACACACACTCACACACTCACATAGACACACTCACACACATACACAAGCCACAGAAACACACCCACACACACTCTCATACTCACACACTCACATGCACACACATTCACACTCACACACACACTCACACTCACACACACACTCACACACTCACACACACACACACACACTCACACTCGCACACAAATACTCACTCACATACACAGACACACACTCACACACACACACACACACGCACTCACAGTCACACTCACACACACACACACACACACATACACACTCTCACACACACACTCTCACACACACACACAAATACTCACTCACACACACAGACACACACTCACACTCACACACACTCACACACTCACACACACACACTCACACACTCACACTCACACTCACACACACTCTCCCATGCACACTCACACACACACACACCCACACTCACACACTCAGATACACACACACTCACCACACACCACACACTCACACACACACACACACACCACATACTCACACACACACACACTCACACACACACGCATCACACACTCACTCACACTCACACACTCACGCACTCACACACTCACTCACACTCACAGACTCACTCACACACACGGACATACACTCACACTCACACTCACACTCGCATGCACACTCACACACTCACACACACTCTCACACACACTCACACACACACTTACACTCACACTCACACACTAACCCTCACACACACACTCAGATACACACACACTCACACACACACCACACACTCACACACACTCACACCACATACTCACACACACACACACACTCACACACACACAATCACACACACCCTCACACTCACACACTGACACACACACAATCACACACTCACACACACACCACTTACTCACACACACTCACACACACACTCACTCACTCACACTCACACACTCACACTCACACACTCACACACTCACACACTCACACACACACATCACACACACACACACACACTCACACACTCACACACTCACACTCTCACACACTCACATACACATACACACACTCACACATACACACACTCACACGCACACTCACACACTCACACGCACACTCAATCTCCTGCTGATTACCACCTACCGCCCTCCCTCAACTGATGAATCAGTACTCCTCCATGTTGGACACCACTTGGAAGAAGCACTGAGAGTAGCAAGGGCACAGAATGTACTCTGGGTGTGGGACTTCAACGTCCAACACCAAGAGTGGCTCGGTAGCACCACTACTGACCGGGCTGGCCGAGTCCTGATTGACCTAACTGCCAGTCTGGGCCTGTGACAGGTGGTGAGAGAACCAACAAGAGGGAAAAACCTACTTGAACTCATCCTCACCAATCTACCTGTCGCAAATGCATCTGTCCATGACAGTATTGGTAGCAGTGACCACCGCACAGTCGTTGTGGAGACGAAGTCCCGTCTTCACACTGAGGACACCCTCCATCGTGTTGTGTGGCACTACCACTGTGCTAAATGGGTAGATTCATAACAGATCTAGCAGCTCAAAACTGAGCATCCATGAGGCGCTGTGGGCCATCAGCAGCAGCAGAATTGTATTCCACCACAATCTGTAAACTCATGGCCCAGCATATCCCTCACTCTACCATTACCATCAAGCCAGGGGACCAACCCTGGTTCAACAACGAGTGTAGAAGAGCATGCCAGGAGCAGCACCAGGCGTACCTAAAAATGAGGTGCCAACCTGGGGAAGCTGCAACACAGGACTACATGCATGCTAAAAAGTGGAAGCAGCATGCTATAGACAGGGCTAAGCGATCCCACAATCAACGGATCAGATCAAAGCTCTGCAGTCCTGCCACATCCAGTCGTGAATGGTGGTGGACCATTAAACAACTAACGGGAGGAGGAGGCTCCAAGAATATCCCCATCCTCAATGATGGTGGAGCCCAGCACGTGAGTGCAAAAGACAAGTCTGAAGCGTTTGCAACCAACTTCAGCCAGAAGTGCCGAGTGAATGATTCATATCGGCCTACTCCCGAGGTCCCCACCATCACAGAAGCCAGTCTTCAGCCAATTCGATTCACTCCACGTGATATCAAAAAACGGCTGAGCGCACTGGATGCAGCGAAGGCTATGGGCCCCGACAGCATCCCGGCTATCGTGCTGAAGACTTGTGCTCCAGAACTAGCCACGCCTCTAGCCAAGCTGTTCCAATACAGCTACAACACTGGTATCTATCCAACAATGTGGAAAACTGCCCAGGTATGTCCTGTCCACAAAAAACAGGACAAATCCAACCCGGCCAATTACCTCCCCATCAGTCTACTCTCAATCATCAGCAACGTGATGGAAGGTGTCATCAACAGTGCTGTCAAGCGGCACTTACTCACCAATGACCTGCTCACTGATGCCCAGTTTGGGTTCCGCCAAGACCACTCGGCTCCCGACCTCATTACAGCTTTGGACCAAACATGGACAAAGGAGCTGAATTCCAGAGGTGAGGTGAGAGTGATTGCCCTTGACATCAAGGCAGCATTTGACCAAGTCTGGCATCAAGGAGCCCTAGTAAAACTGAAGTCAATGGGAATCAGGGGGAAAATGCTCCACTGGCTGGAGTCATACCTAGCACAAAGGAAGATGGTTGTGGTGGTTGAAGGTCAATCATCACAGCCTCAGGACATCGCTGCAGGAATTCCTCAGGGCAGTGTCCCAGGCCCAACCATCTTCAGCTGCTTCATCAATGACCTTCCCTCCAACATAAGGTCAGAAATGGGGATGTTCGCTGATGACTGCACAGTGTTCAGTGCCATTCGCAACTTCACAGATAATGAAGCAGTCCATGCCCACATGCAACAAGACCTGGACAATGTTCAGGCTTGGGCTGATAAGTGGCAGGTAACATTCGCGCCACAGAAATGACAGGCAATGACTATCTCCAACAAGCGAGAGTCTAACCACCTCCCCTTGACATTCAATGGCATTACCATCGCCAAATCCCCCACTGTCAACATCCTGGGGGTCACCATTAACCAGAAACTGAACTGGACCAGCCACATAAATAATGTGGCAACAAGAGCAGGTCAGTGGCTAAGTATTCTGCAGTGAGTGTCTCATGTCCTGACTCCCCAAAGCCTTTCCACCATCTACAAGGCACAAGCCAGGAGTGTGATGGAATACTCTCTACTTGCCTGGAAGATTGCAGCTCCAACAACACTCAAGAAGCTCGACACCATCCAGGACAAAGCAGCCCGCTTGATTGGCCCCCCATCCACCACCTTAAACATTCAGTCCCTCCACCACCGGCGTACCGTGGCTGCAGTGTGTACCAACTACAAGATGCTCTGCAGCAACCCACCAAGGCTTCTTCGGCAGCACCTCCCAAACCCGCAACTTCTACCACCTAGAAGGACAAGGACAGCAGGCGCATGGGAACACCACCACCTTCAAGTTCCCCTCCAAGCAAGTCACACACTATCTTGACTTAGAAGTATATCGCCGATCCTTCATCGTCGCTGGGTCAAAATCATGGAACGCCCTACCTAACAGAACTGTGGGAGTACCATCACCACACGGACTGCAGCGGTTCAAGAAGGTGGCTCACCACCACCTTCTGAAGGGAAATTAGGGATGGGCAATAAATGCTGTGGCAACAAGAGCAGTCAGAGGCTAAGTATTCTGCAGCGAGTGTCTCATCTCCTGACTCCCCAAAGCCTTTCCACCATCTACAACACACACACACACACACACACACACACTCACAGTCTCACACACACACACACACTCACACACACATACAGTCACACACACACACGGTCATGAGCTACTAAAACAGCAGGAGCCCAGGAGAGAGCGAGAGTTCGGAGCTACTAAAACAGTGGGAGCCCAGGAGAGAGCGAGAGTTCGGAGCTACTAAAACAGCGGGGGCCCAGGAGAGAGCGAGAGTTCGGAGCTACTAAAACAGCAGGAGCCCAGGAGAGAGCGAGAGTTCGGAGCTACTAAAACAGCGGGAGCCCAGGAGAGAGCGAGAGTTCGGAGCTACTAAAACAGCAGGAGCCCAGGAGATCGAGAGTTCGGAGCTACTAAAACAGCAGGAGCCCAGGAGATCGAGAGTTCGGAGCTACTAAAACAGTGGGAGCCCAGGAGAGCGACAGTTCGGCGCTACTAAAACAGCAGGAGCCCAGGAGAGAGCGAGAGTTCGGAGCTACTAAAACAGCGGGAGCCCAGGAGAGAGCGAGAGTTCGGAGCTACTAAAACAGCGGGAGCCCAGGAGAGAGCGAGAGTTCGGAGCTACTAAAACAGCAGGAGCCCAGGTGAGCGAGAGTTCGGAGCTACTAAAACAGCGGGAGCCCAGGAGAGAGCGAGAGTTCGGAGCTACTAAAACAGCGGGAGCTCAGGAGAGCGAGAGTTCGGAGCTACTAAAACAGCGGGAGCCCAGGAGAGAGCGAGAGTTCGGAGCTACTAAAACAGCAGGAGCCCAGGAGAGAGCGAGAGTTCGGAGCTACTAAAACAGCGGGAGCCCAGGAGAGCGCGAGAGTTCGGAGCTACTAAAACAGCAGGAGCCCAGGAGAGAGCGAGAGTTCGGAGCTACTAAAACAGCGGGAGCCCAGGAGAGAGCGAGAGTTCGGAGCTACTAAAACAGTGGGAGCCCAGGAGAGCGAGAGTTCGGAGCTACTAAAACAGTGGGAGCCCAGGAGAGCGAGAGTTCGGAGTTACAAAAACAGCAGGAGCCCAGGAGAGAGCGAGAGTTTGGAGCTACTAAAACAGTGGGAGCCCAGGAGAGCGAGAGTTCGGAGTTACAAAAACAGCAGGAGCCCAGGAGAGAGCGAGAGTTCGGAGCTACAAAAACAGCGGGAGCCCAGGAGAGCGAGAGTTCGGAGTTACAAAAACAGCAGGAGCCCAGGAGAGAGCGAGAGTTTGGAGTTACTAAAACAGCAGGAGCCCAGGAGAGAGCGAGAGTTCGGAGCTACTAAAACAGCGGGAGCCCAGGAGAGAGCGAGAGTTCGGAGCTACTAAAACAGCAGGAGCCCAGGAGAGAGCGAGAGTTCGGAGCTACTAAAACAGCGGGAGCCCAGGAGAGAGCGAGAGTTCGGAGCTACTAAAACAGCGGGAGCCCAGGAGAGAGCGAGAGTTCGGAGCTACTAAAACAGTGGGAGCCCAGGAGAGCGAGAGTTCGGAGCTACTAAAACAGTGGGAGCCCAGGAGAGCGAGAGTTCGGAGTTACAAAAACAGCAGGAGCCCAGGAGAGAGCGAGAGTTTGGAGCTACTAAAACAGTGGGAGCCCAGGAGAGCGAGAGTTCGGAGTTACAAAAACAGCAGGAGCCCAGGAGAGAGCGAGAGTTCGGAGCTACAAAAACAGCGGGAGCCCAGGAGAGCGAGAGTTCGGAGTTACAAAAACAGCAGGAGCCCAGGAGAGAGCGAGAGTTTGGAGTTACTAAAACAGTGGGAGCCCAGGAGAGCGAGAGTTCGGAGTTACAAAAACAGCAGGAGCCCAGGAGAGAGCGAGAGTTCGGAGTTACAAAAACAGCAGGAGCCCAGGAGAGAGCGAGAGTTCGGAGTTACAAAAACAGCAGGAGCCCAGGAGAGAGCGAGAGTTCGGAGCTACTAAAACAGCGGGAGCCCAGGAGAGAGCGAGAGTTCGGAGCTACTAAAACAGCGGGAGCCCAGGAGAGAGCGAGAGTTCGGAGCTACTAAAACAGCGGGAGCCCAGGAGAGCGAGAGTTCGGAGCTACTAAAACAGCGGGAGCCCAGGAGAGAGCGAGAGTTCGGAGCTACTTAAACAGCGGGAGCCCAGGAGAGAGCGAGAGTTCGGAGCTACTAAAACAGCGGGAGCCCAGGAGAGAGCGAGAGTTCGGAGCTACTAAAACAGCGGGAGCTCAGGACAGAGCGAGAGTTCGGAGCTACTAAAACAGCAGGAGCCCAGGAGAGAGCGAGAGTTCGGAGCTACTAAAACAGTGGGAGTCTAGGAGAGAGCGAGAGTTCGGAGCTACTTAAACAGCGGGAGCCCAGGAGAGCGAGAGTTCGGAGCTACTAAAACAGCGGGAGCCCAGGAGAGCGAGAGTTCGGAGCTACTAAAACAGCGGGAGCCCAGGAGAGAGCGAGAGTTCGGAGCTACTAAAACAGCGGGAGCCCAGGAGAGCGAGAGTTCGGAGCTACTAAAACAGCGGGAGCCCAGGAGAGAGCGAGAGTTCGGAGCTACTAAAACAGTGGGAGCCCAGGAGAGCGAGAGTTCGGAGTTACAAAAACAGCGGGAGCTCAGGACAGAGCGAGAGTTCGGAGCTACTAAAACAGTGGGAGCCCAGGAGAGAGCGAGAGTTCGGAGCTACTTAAACAGCGGGAGCCCAGGAGAGCGAGAGTTCGGAGCTACTAAAACAGCGGGAGCCCAGGAGAGCGAGAGTTCGGAGCTACTAAAACAGCGGGAGCCCAGGAGAGAGCGAGAGTTCGGAGCTACTAAAACAGCGGGAGCCCAGGAGAGCGAGAGTTCGGAGCTACTAAAACAGCGGGAGCCCAGGAGAGAGCGAGAGTTCGGAGCTACTAAAACAGTGGGAGCCCAGGAGAGCGAGAGTTCGGAGCTACTAAAACAGTGGGAGCCCAGGAGAGAGCGAGAGTTCGGAGCTACTTAAACAGCGGGAGCCCAGGAGAGCGAGAGTTCGGAGCTACTAAAACAGCGGGAGCCCAGGAGAGCGAGAGTTCGGAGCTACTAAAACAGCGGGAGCCCAGGAGAGAGCGAGAGTTCGGAGCTACTAAAACAGCGGGAGCCCAGGAGAGCGAGAGTTCGGAGCTACTAAAACAGCGGGAGCCCAGGAGAGAGCGAGAGTTCGGAGCTACTAAAACAGTGGGAGCCCAGGAGAGCGAGAGTTCGGAGCTACTAAAACAGTGGGAGTCTAGGAGAGAGCGAGAGTTCGGAGCTACTAAAACAGCGGGAGCCCAGGAGAGAGCGAGAGTTCGGAGCTACTAAAACAGCGGGAGCCCAGGAGAGAGCGAGAGTTCGGAGCTACTAAAACAGCAGGAGCCCAGGAGAGAGCGAGAGTTCGGAGCTACTTAAACAGCAGGAGCCCAGGAGAGAGCGAGAGTTTGGAGCTACTAAAACAGAGGGGACCCAGGAGAGAGCGAGAGTTCGGAGCTACTAAAACAGCAGGAGCCCAGGAGAGAGCGAGAGTTCGGAGCTACTAAAACAGCGGGAGCCCAGGAGAGAGCGAGAGTTCGGAGCTACTAAAACAGCGGGAGCCCAGGAGAGAGCGAGAGTTCGGAGCTACTAAAACAGTGGGAGCCCAGGAGAGAGCGAGAGTTCGGAGCTACAAAAACAGTGGGAGCCCAGGAGAGCGAGAGTTCGGAGCTACTAAAACAGTCAGAGCCCAGGAGAGAGCGAGAGTTCGGAGTTACTAAAACAGTGGGAGCCCAGGAGAGCGAGAGTTCGGAGCTACTAAAACAGTGGGAGCCCAGGAGAGCGACAGTTCGGCGCTACTAAAACAGCGGGAGCCCAGGAGAGAGCGAGAGTTCGGAGCTACTAAAACAGTGGGAGCCCAGGAGAGAGCGAGAGTTCGGAGCTACTAAAACAGTGGGAGCCCAGGAGAGAGCGAGAGTTCGGAGCTACTAAAACAGTGGGAGCCCAGGAGAGAGCGAGAGTTCGGAGCTACAAAAACAGTGGGAGCCCAGGAGAGAGCGAGAGTTCGGAGCTACTAAAACAGCGGGAGCCCAGGAGAGAGCGAGAGTTCGGAGCTACTAAAACAGCGGGAGCCCAGGAGAGAGCGAGAGTTCGGAGCTACTAAAACAGCGGGAGTCTAGGAGAGAGCGAGAGTTCGGAGCTACAAAAACAGCGGGAGCCCAGGAGAGAGCGAGAGTTCGGAGCTACTAAAACAGTCAGAGCCCAGGAGAGAGTGAGAGTTCGGAGCTACTAAAACAGCGGGAGCCCAGGAGAGAGCGAGAGTTCGGAGCTACAAAAACAGCGGGAGCACAGGAGAGAGCGAGAGTTCGGAGCTACTAAAACAGCGGGAGTCTAGGAGAGAGCGAGAGTTCGGAGCTACTTAAACAGCAGGAGCCCAGGAGAGCGCGAGAGTTCGGAGCTACTAAAACAGTGGGAGCCCAGGAGAGAGCGAGAGTTCGGAGCTACAAAAACAGTGGGAGCCCAGGAGAGCGAGAGTTCGGAGCTACTAAAACAGTCAGAGCCCAGGAGAGAGCGAGAGTTCGGAGTTACTAAAACAGTGGGAGCCCAGGAGAGCGAGAGTTCGGAGCTACTAAAACAGTGGGAGCCCAGGAGAGCGACAGTTCGGCGCTACTAAAACAGCGGGAGTCTAGGAGAGAGCGAGAGTTCGGAGCTACTAAAACAGTGGGAGCCCAGGAGAGAGCGAGAGTTCGGAGCTACTAAAACAGCGGGAGCCCAGGAGAGCGAGAGTTCGGCGCTACAAAAACAGCAGGAGCCCAGGAGAGAGCGAGAGTTCGGAGCTACAAAAACAGTGGGAGCCCAGGAGAGAGCGAGAGTTCGGAGCTACTAAAACAGTGGGAGTCTAGGAGAGAGCGAGAGTTCGGAGCTACAAAAACAGCAGGAGCCCAGGAGAGAGCGAGAGTTCGGAGCTACTAAAACAGTGGGAGTCTAGGAGAGAGCGAGAGTTCGGAGCTACAAAAACAGCAGGAGCCCAGGAGAGAGCGAGAGTTCGGAGCTACTAAAACAGCGAGAGCCCAGGAGAGAGCGAGAGTTCGGAGCTACTAAAACAGCAGGAGCCCAGGAGAGAGCGAGAGTTCGGAGCTACTAAAACAGCGGGAGCCCAGGGAGAGCGCTTGAACAGACCAGTGTGGTGACCAGAACGGCACACATTATTCCAGCTGTGGCCTAACTAGCATTTTGTACAGCTCCATCATAACCTCCCTGCTCTTATATTCTATGCCTTGGCTAATGAAGGCAAGTATCCCATATGCCGTTTTAACCACCTTATCTACCTGTCCTGCTGCCTTCAGGGATCTATGTACATGCACACCAAGGTCCTTCTGATCCTCTGTCCTTCCTAGGATCCTACCATTCATTGTGTATTTCCTTGCCTTGTTAGTCCTCCCAAAATGCATCACCTCACACTTTTCAGGGTTAAATTCCATTTGCCACTGTTCTGCCCATCTGACCAACCTGTCTATATCGTCCTGTAGCCTGAGGCTTCCCTCCTCGCTATTTGCCATTCCACCAATTTTCGTGTTATCTGCGAACTTACTGATCATACCTCCTACATTTATATCTAAATCATTAATGTACACTACAAACAGCAAGGGACCCAGCACTGATCCCTGCGGTATACCACTGGGACACAGGCTTCCAATCACAAAACAACCTTCGACCATCACTCTCTGTCTCCTGCCACTAAGCCAATTTTGGATCCAATATGCCAAATTGCGCTGGATCCCATGGGCTCTTACCTTCTTGACCAGTCTCCCATGCGGGACTTTGTCAAAAGCCTTACTGAAGTCCATGTAGACTACATCAACTGCACTACCGTCATCCATGCACCTAGTCACCCTCTCGAAAAATTCAATCAAATTGGTTAGACATGATCTCCCCCTGACAAAGGCATGCTGATTATTCTTGATTAATCCTTGCCTCTCCAAGTGGAGACTAATTCTGTCCCTCAGAATTTTTCCAATAATTTCCCTACCACTGATGTTAGGCTCACTGGTCTGTAATTCCCTGGTTTATCCCTACTTCCCTTCTTGAATAATAATACTACGTTAGCTGTTCTCCAGTCCTCTGGCACCTCCCCTGTGGCCAGAGAGGTTCTGAAAATTTGTGTCAGAGCCCCTGCAATCTCCTCCCTTGCCTCACACAGCAGCCTGGGATACATCTCGTCTGGGCCTGGGGATTTATCCACTTTTAAGCCCGCTAAAACCGCTAGTACCTCCTCCCTCTCAATACTAATTTGTTCAAGTATATCACAATCCCCCTGCCTGATTTCTATGCCTACATCGTCCTTCTCCATAGTGAACACAGATGCAAAATATTCATTTAAAACCTCACCTACATTTCCGGCTCTACACACAGATTGCCACTTTGGTCCCTAATGGGCCCTACTCTTTCCCTGGTTATCCTCTTGCCCTTAATATACTTATAAAACACCTTGGGATTTTCCTTTATTTTGCCCGCCAGTGTTTTTTCATGCCCCCTCTTCGCTCTCCTAATTTCATTTTTAAGTATCCCCCTGCACTTTCTATACTCCTCTAGGACTTCCACTGTTTTTAGTTCTTTGTATCTGCCAAAAGCCTCCCTTTTTTTCCTAATCCATTCTTGTATATCCCTTGACATCCAGGGTTCCCTGGACTTGTTGATCCCACCCTTGACCTTTACGGGAACATGTTGGTGCTGTACTCTCTCTATTTCCTTTCTAAATGACTCCCACTGCTCTGATGTGGATTTTCCTACAAGTAGCTGATCCCAGTCCACTTTGGCCAGATCCTGCCTTATCATAATAAAATCGGCCTTCCCACAATTTAGAACCTTTATTTCCGGTCCATCTTTGTCCTTTTCCATGACTACCTTAAGTCTCACCGAATTATGGTCACTGTCACCAAAATGCTCTCCTACTGACAATTCTACCACTTGGCCGGCTACATTCCCTAGAATTAGGTCCAGTACCGCCCTCTCTCTTGTAGGACTTTCTACATGCTGGCTCAAAAAGCTCTCCTGGATGCACTTTAAGAATTCCGCACCCTCTAAGCCTTTCACACTCTGACTATCCCAGTTAATATTGGGGAAGTTGAAATCCCCTACTATTATTACCCTATTATTTCTACACTTCTGAGATTTGCCTACATATCTGTTCCTCTATCTCCCCCTGACTGTTTGGGGGCCGATAGTACAATCCCAGCAAAGTACTTGCCCCTTTTTTGTTTTTAAGTTCTACCCATATGGCCTCATTAGAGGAACCTGCTAAGATATCATCCCTCCTTACTGCAGTAATTGACTCCTTGATTAATATTGCAACACCCCCTCCTCTTTTACACCCCCCTCTGTCTCGCCTGAAGATTCTATACCCCAGAATATTGAGCTGCCAGTCCTGCCCCTCCCTCAACCATGTCTCTGATAGCAACAATATCATACTCCCTTGTGTTCATCAACACCTTCAATTCATCTGACTTACTCGCAAGACTCCTTGCATTAAAATAAATGCCATCCAGCCTTGCCATACTCCCTTGTGCCATTACATATTTGCTCTGCCTTCCAGACTGACTTGTTTTTTCCTCTATATTTGGCTGTGCATCACCCCCTACTATAGCTCCACTCCCTATCCCATCCCCCTGCCAAGTTAGTTTAAACCCCCCCCAACAGCACTAGCAAACCTCCCCGCAAGGATGTTGGTCCCATTCCAGTTCAGGTGCAACCTGTCTGTCCTGTACAGGTCCCACCTTCCCCAGAAACAGACCCAGTGATCCAGGAAACTAAAGCCCTCCCTCCTGCGCCAACTCTTTAGCCATGCATTCATCTGCTCTATCCTCCTATTCCTATACTCACTAGCACGTGGCACCGGGAATAATCCAGAGATTACAACCTTTGAGGTCCTGCTTTTTAATCTGCTACCTAGCTCCCTAAATTCTTGTTGCAGGACCTCATCCCTCTTTCTACCTATGTCGTTGGTACCAATGTGAACCACGACCTCTGACTGTTCGCCCTCCCCCTTCAGAATGCACTGCAGCCATTCAGTGACATCCTTGACCCTGGCACCAGGGAGGCAACATACCATCCTGGAGTCACGTCTGCGGCCGCAGAAACGCCTGTCTGCACCCCTCACTGTTGAGTCTCCTACCACTATTGCCCTTCCACTCTTGCTCCTCCCCCCTTGTGCAGCTGAGCCACCCACAGTGCCGTGAACTTGGCTCTGGCTGCACTCCCCAGAGGAACCGTCACTTTCACTGTTTTCCAACACAGAAAAGCGGTTGTTGAGTGAGATGCACTCTGGGGCTTTCCTGACTACCTGCACCCCCCCCTTCTTCTGACTGGTGGTCTCCCATTCCCTCTCTGACTGCACTTTCTTAAGCTGCGGGGTGATCACGTCTAAAAACGTGCTATCCACGTAACTCTCAGCCTCGCGGATACACCGCAGTGCCTCCAGCTGACGCTCGAGCTCCGAAAACCGGATCTCAAGTTGGCCAAACCGTCGGCACTTACTGCACATGTGATCATCCTGACTGCAAGAAGCGCCTAGGAATTCCCACATGCTGCAGGCTGTGCATCGCACGGGACTGAGGTCCCCTGTCATACGTTTAATTTAAAAAACTCTTACTTCATATTTAAACTCTCAGAATCGCGCTCTCCCAAAATACCTTAACTATGAACTACCTCAAAAGAAATAGACTTAAAATTGAAGGAAAAAAAAGCACTCACCCACTACTCACCAATCAGCTTCTTCCCCTGTGCTGGCGTCACTTAGGAACACGTATATCTTTTAATCTACACCAAGGCACTTAAATTTAGATGCCCAAGTTTGGAAAAAAGCGAGAAAATAGAGAAATACTCACCAACCAATCACTTACCTGCTTTCTGGTGACGTCACATTTCGATTACTTTTTACTTTTTTACACTCACTTTGTAGCCGCTCTCCTGGGCTCCCGCTGCTGTTTACTGCCGCAGAAGTCTCGCGCTCTCCTGGGCTCCCGCTGCTGTTTACTGCTGCAGAAGTCTCGCGCTCTCCTGGGCTCCTGCTGCTGCAGAAGTCTCGCGCTCTCCTGGGCTCCCGCTGCTGTTTACTGCCGCAGAAGTCTCGCGCTCTCCTGGGCTCCCGCTGCTGTTTACTGCCGCCAAAGTAATGGTATAAACACACCTTGAGTACTGCGTACAATTTTGGTCTCCTTGTTTAAGGAAGGATATACTTGCATTGGAGGCAATTCAGAGACGATTCATTAGGTTAATTCCAGAGATGAGGGGGTTGACGTATGAGGAAAGGTTGAGCAGGCTGGGCCTATATTCATTGGAATTTAGAAGAATGAGAGGTGATCTTATTGAAACATATAAGATACTGAGGGGGCTCGACAAGGTAGATGCAGAGAGGATGTTTCCCCTCGTGGGGAAATCTAGAATACGGGGGCGCAGTTTTAGAATAAAGGGTCCCCCGTTTAGAACTGAGTTTAGGAGGAATTTTTTCTCTCAGAGGGTCGTAAATTTGTGGAATTCTCTGCCCCAGAGAGCTGTGGAGGCTGGGTCATTAAATACATTTAAGGTGGAGATAGACAAATCTTTGCAAGATAAGGGAGTGAAGAGTTCTGGGGAGCGGGCGGGGAAGTGGCTTTGAGCCCAAGATCAGCAATGATCTTATTGAATGGTGGAGCAGGCTTGAGGGGCCAAGTGGCCTATTCCTGCTCCTATTTCTTATGTTCTTATGTACTCACACACCCACACACACACGCACATGGTCATGCATACACACACACACACGCCAGAAACACTCACTGCCATGCACAACACACGCATGGCCATACACCCGCACACACACGTACAGCACAAAAATGTGATCTTACTAAGTTCAACCTTCTAGCTCCCATGTTGAGTAGTCCAGAAGATCAAGGCATCGAGCCCCAACTGAGCTGTTACGTTGGATGAATAAATGATCGTTAAAGATACAACATGATTCTCTGAATCATTTCTTACCTTGTGTGGATGACACAGACAGTACAAAGAGAGCGAGGATGGTGAGGGTAACTTTGCCGTTCATTGTGCTTCAGTTGCAGAATGTTCTTTACTCTCTCACTGTTGTGCTGCAGCGGTCTGCACCTCTCTCCTCACTGCTCGGTTATTATACTTACAGCCAGAATTTCTTGGCTTGAATGCAGGAAATTGTGCAATCGTAAAAGCACTAACAACAAACACAGAATTCATTACTGGCTGATCAAATAAAAATTCTTGTGTCCCAGTCAAACAATGTGTAAACATAGAAACATAGAAGATAGGAGCAGGAGTAGGCCATTCGGCCCCTCGAGCCTGCTCCGCCATTCGATGAGATCATGGCTGATCATCCAAACTCAGTACCCTGTACCTGCCTTCTCCCCATATCCCTTGATACCTTTAGCTTTAAGAAATATATCTAACTCATTCTTGAATATATTTAATGACTTGGCCTCAACTACCTTCTGTGGTAGAGAATTCCACAGGTTCACCACTCTCTGGGTGAAGAAATTCTTCCTCATTTCTGTCCTAAATGGTTTACCCGTTATCCGTAGATTATGACCCCTGGTTCTGGACTCTCTGACCATCGGGAACATTCTTACTGCATCTAGTTTGTCCAGACCTGTCAGAATTTTATATGTTTCGACGAGATCCCCTCTCATTCTTCTATACTCCAGCATGTATAAGCCCAATCGACCCAATCTCTCCTCATATGTCATTCCTGCCATCCCAGGTATCAGCCTTGTGAATCTTCGCTGAACTCCTTCCATGGCAAGAACATCCTTCCTCAGATAAGGCGACCAAAACTGCACACAGTACTCAAGGTGTGGTCTCACCAAGGCCCTGTACAACTGCAGCAGGACATCCCTGTTCCTATACTCAAACCCTTTCGCTATGAAGGCCACTCACACACTTTCCTCTCTCTTGCAGGTCAAGGTGGCTCACAACAGGAGGGAGCAGGAGTGCACAGGCGGGGGACAAGCTGACACCCAACCACTGTCTGCACTGGAGAATTGAGTGCTGCAGATTATTGGGTGCCAGGTGGTGGGCGCCGTGGCCACTGGCGACGTTGATCCCCTTGGGGACAACAATGGTATGTTCATCCCTACTCCTTCTTCTCACATCCCACTTCCCCCTCACCCCACAAGCGTTTCGCACTTTCAAGCTAATCATGCTGTATACATGCATTTTTCCCTTTTTGCCCCCCTCCCTTCACCTTAAACCGACTCTTGTGCCTTTATGCTTTCAGATAATCAGCAAGCACCGGAGCAGCCTGTCCCTGAGGGTATGCTGAGAGCGAGGTGGGAAAAGAGGAGGAGGAAGAACACACCGCGTCACTGCAAGTCTCACCCGCAGGCACCAGCTCAGATACTGGCACTCCGTGTTCTTAGAGGCTAGTATAGTAGCAGGATCTGCACAGGGTGAGGCACTGGGGACGAGTGGGCTGCAGCAAGGCCAGGGGGGAAAGGGAAGCTCGGGGGCCAGCTCCCCGGAGGGCGAGTTTGCGCGCGGGTTCTGCTGCACAGGACTCAGATGAGGACCTCGATGGGGAGGCCTATAGAAGAAGGGTGATTGGCATGCACACGGAGCTGATAGGTACAATGGCAAGGGTGCCCGAGAGCCTCTTGGCAATGGTGAGGAGCATGGAGGAGTCCACCTGCAACATTGCACAAGGCTCTGCGCACACCATGGAGCCCATCATTTCCAGTCTGCAAAGGATGGTAGACTCCCAGAGAGACCGTGGCGACCCAGACCTGATGCCGCGTGTGATGGGCGATCTGGCAACTTTCATTGCAGCATAGGCGAAAGCGACGCAACATCTTAGTGCTGTAAGGCAGTCTATGCTTCGTAGCATTCAATCTCAGACTGCTCTCATGCAGTCTCAGCTTGATGCCACTCAAGCTTTGACTGCTGCCATCGTGGCTGGGTCTTCCACCATCAACCTGGGCTTTCACGGTGTTGCAGCAGGCCAGCGATCTGTGCTCCAGCAGTTTGCTACGGATGCTGAGGTGCTGCCCCGGGGATTGTCAGTGGGTCAGTGGAGCAGGAACCTGCATTCCTGCTCCCACCACTGCCACTCCGTCATTGCCCTTGTTGCTGCCTGTCATTCAGCCAGCCCAGTCTGTTGCCGCCTATGCTACGGTGGTGCAGTCTACAGCCGGGCCTTCCAGGCCCAGAGCTGGTCGAGGGCATCCTGCAAGGCCATCTGAAGTCTCCCGCACTGACACTCAGCAGCCTTCCACCAGCCCTGCTGCAACCACTGGGCCAACACTTCATAGGAGCACTAGAGTAGGCAAAGGTACAGTAACAACAGGCACTAAGGGATTTTTTTTAATTCGTTCATGGGATGTGTGCGTCATTGGCAAGGCCAGCATTTATTGCCCATCCCTAATTGCTCTTGAGAAGGTGGTGGTGAGCCGCCTTCTTGAACCGCTGCAGTCCGTGTGGTGAAGGTACTCCCACAGTGCTGTTAGGTAGGGACTGCCAGGATTTTGACCCAGCGACGATGAAGGATCGGCGATAGGCTTCCAAATCAGGATGGTGTGTGACTTGGAGGGGAACTTGGAGGTGGTGGTGTTCCCATGAGCCTGCTGCCCTTGTCCTTGTAGATGGAAGAGGTCGCTGGTTTGGGATGTGATGCCGAAGAGGCCTTGGCGAGTTGCTGCAGTGCATTCACAAGGGTGAATAGTTAATATTTTTGTTGTAAATATGTGTTCACTGATTTTTGATAAATTGATTAATTCAGTTTGGATTCTTTTGTGGCGTCTCTCATTTCAGCTTTGCGCTGTGAAATGGCCTGTGACAGGGATGGAATGATGGGGATATGGTGAGCAACGGAGATCTGGGGTTTAATTAATTGGTACCGCAGTCTGATGAGGCGATCACAGACCGCCCTTCAGGAAGGCCAATTGAGTGGCTGCCTCCTTCCTCACTCCTGTTCCTCCTCCTCCTCATCCTCCTCGTCGGCCTCCTCATCTTCCTCTTCTCCTCCTCCATCTCCTGTCCTTCTTCCTCTTCCTGAGGTAGTCCTGCAATTGGTGGCAAGGATTGGAGCCCTCATGATGGCCAAGTTGTGGAGCATGCAGCAGACCACCACGAAATTGGACACCCGCTGATCTGAGCTGGATATTATGGGGACAATAATATTATGGGAGTAATATTGGGCGGGATGTAAATTGAAATGCATTGAACGGCATGAAGCTGCTGTACTTGCTAAACTCGCCAAAGAATGAGCTGGTCTGAAGTGATAAAAGGAGCCTGCCTTGGTGCCATTTAAAGTCTCCACGTACTTAATTAGGCCTGGATTCAGAGAGAGGGAGCTTTTTTAGCTGTCAGAGATTCTTTGCAGAATCGTCTGTGAGGCTTTTTCCCATTTATGTGACACCAAAATCCTGCAAGTGTTTAAAGAGGCCAGTGAGACAAAAAAAGTGAAATAAGTGCCTTTTCCACTAGGCATCCAACTGTTTATGTATTTACTGGACAGCATGCAAGGTCAAAGCAGGGAACAACAACAAAGTCAGGCACCAGGCCCAGAGGCTCACCAAGAGCAACTATTAGCCACCTAGAGACTCTACAGGGAGAGGCTTTCTTTCAAGATGATGTCCGAGGAGCGGCGTGTGAGAAGGCTACACTATAGTAAGGAAGCAATTGGCCACCTCTGTGAAATGTGAAAAGTGGACCCTCAGACACATTCTACCTGCTGCAGGGCCAAGTCAGTGGCCATGAAGGTAACTACAGCCTGCAAATTTCATACCAGCGGGTCATTCCAGTCAGGCACCGGTGACATGTGCAACAACACCCAGAGCGTTGAGAGGGCTGCATTCACCAGCTCACATCACACAGAGCACTGCGAGGACTGCATTCACCGGGTCACAGCATCACCCAGAGCACTGCGAGGGCTGCATTCACCGGGTCACATCACACAGAGCACTGCGAGGACTGCATTCACCGGCTTACATCACCCAGAGCACTGCGAGGACTGCATTCACCGGGTCACAGCATCACCCAGAGCACTGCGAGGGCTGCATTCATGTAAGGGGTGACCTGCGGCTCTGTGCTTAGCCTGGGTGCTAGTGCGGGGTTCGGCCTTGTTGCCTGTTCTGGTCTCCAGCCAGCCTGATAACACTAGACACCTGTGAGTGGTTCGACCCACTCGCCCTTACGGTTCTGACACTGGACTTAGGTGCGAGAGCAATAATGCAGAGAAAGACTCAAGTAGACCCGGTTGAATAGTGCGAAATGGAAAATCTTTATTGCATATTATTCAAGATTACGAGATACATGTCATAAGCACAGATTAATGACAGTACAATCATACACACAGTTATGTAACTAATTTTGGGGAAACGAGGAGCGCATGACACATCGTAAAAGGGGACACACATTATACTTATCCTTAAAACTTAAACCCTCCCCTATCAATACCTGTCCTAATCTAGATTTGTAGGATCGAGACTCATGCTCACCACTCGTGATAACTCGGAGAATTCCGAAACTCTGCTCGGATGTTTTTACCGCAGCACCTGACTATCCACGTGCTGATCAGGGGTCTCTGTACCCCACTTGTTTACTCGTTTCTGCTCCGGCTAGCAGGCTGGACCGTCTGCTGTCATGAAGATCTGTGTTGTCCTCGGAGTTCCGATACTACTCGAAAAAGAGTCTTCCTGTGCCCTCACCAGTTTGTAAAATTCAAAGAAAAGTCTTCCTGGACAAGGAAGTGTTTATTCGACTTACGGGCGCGGTCGGGGCTTACTGACCGTGGCGATACGTATTGTCGTCTTCTTCTCTTCTCATCTCATCTCATCTCCTCTCGGGGCTTCGGTTCCAACACCGTTTACCGACTTCTCGGGATGGTGTGCCCGTTTCAAGGCCTCACAGCCTAGCTCTACACAGATCTTCGCGGCAAGCCACGAGGTTAATCCTAGCGGATCAGAGTCCAGAGCCGTCAGGCAAGAGAATAAAAGTTCAACAGTCTTCCAGCGAGTCAAAGCAGCAAGTGCAAGAAGAAGCAGAGACAGCAGTCAGCAGCAAGAGTAGCAAGAGGCAAGAGAGAGATGGACAGTTGTACCTTACAGTTATAGTGCTGTAATTCCTCTTTTCCCGCCCAATCTTAATGTCTATCTTTTGTCAGGGTTTTGGCGCTCAAACTTCTTGTATAGGGTGATCTCCGTTTTTAATGGGTTTCGGTGATACTTGTAACTGTCTGAGTACCCGTTAATACTTCTCCCATTGTGGAACCGGCTAGTAGTCTCCCTGGAGGGGTTTTGGGGCTTCCAAATGCTTTCTGTAACTACCCGCAAACGGCTCTCTCATCGTAGAGTCGTGGGGATTTTGCATATTAATGTCTTTGGATGGATTCTTGATCGCTCTGTACAATAGCCCTTATTCGCACCTGGGAGACCGATTCCAGTATTTATGTATAAAATGCAAACCCATCATGTCTTGTGAATTATCTCAAATGTGCTGAGTCCTGTACATTCTTGCACAAATGTTTATTGGAACGCCATCTTGTCTGCCCATTGAAAGTCTAGAATGTTCTGCCACGAGGCGTGGCGGCCATTTTACAGGCTGTTTGTGTCCGCTTTGAAACCTGACAGCATTCTGCTGAAATAAAGCTGTTTGTACGAAACTTTATGTCTCCTTCTTATTTTATAAAATCGCGATAATTTTGCGAATTCTACATTCACCAGCTCACATCACCCAGAGCACTGCGAGGGCTGCATTCACCAGCTCACATCACCCAGAGCACTGCGAGGGCTGCATTCACTGGGTCACATCACCCAGAGCACTGCGAGGGCTGCATTCACTGGGTCACATCACCCAGAGCACTGCGAGGGCTGCATTCACCAGCTCACATCACCCAGAGCACTGCGAGGGCTGCATTCAAGAGCTCACATCACCCAGAGCACTGCGAGGGCTGCATTCAAGAGCTAACATCACCCAGAGCACTGCGAGGGCTGCATTCAAGAGCTCACATCACCCAGAGCACTGCGAGGGCTGCATTCACCGGCTGCATCACCCAGAGCACTGCGAGGGCTGCATTCACCTGCTCACATCACCCAGAGCACTGCGAGGGCTGCATTCACCAGCTCACATCATCCAGAGCACTGCGAGGGCTGCATTCACCTGCTCACATCACCCAGAGCACTGCGAGGGCTGCATTCACCAGCTCACATCATCCAGAGCACTGTGAGGGCTGCATTCACCGGTCACAGCACCCAGAGCACTGCGAGGGCTGCATTCACCGGGTCACAACTCTCAGAGCACTGCGAGGTCTTCATTCACTGGGTCACATCACCCAGACCACTGCGAGGCCTGCATTCACCTGCTCAGATCTCCCAGAGCACTGCGAGGGCTGCATTCACCAGGTCACATCACCCAGAGCACTGCGAGGGCTACATTCACAGGCTTACATCACCCAAAGCACTGCGAGGGCTGCATTCACCGGGTCACATCACCCAGAGCACTGCGAGGGCTGCATTCACCGGGTCACATCACCCAGAGCACTGCGAGGGCTGCATACACCGGGTCACATCTCTCAGAGCACTGCGAGGGCTGCATCCACCTGGTCACATCAATAGGAGCACTGCGAGGGCTGCATTCATTGGGTCACATCACGCAGAGCACTGCGAGGGCTGAATTCAACTGGTCACATCACCCAGAGCACTGCGAGTGCTGCATTCACCAGCTCACATTGCCCAGAGCACTGCGAGGGCTGCATTCACCAGCTCACATCACCCAGAGCACTGCGAGGGCTGCATTCACCGGGTCACATCACCCAGAGCACTGCGAGGGCTGCATTCACTGGGTCACATCACCCAGAGCACTGCGAGGGCTGCATTCACTGGCTCACATCACCCAGAGCACTGCGAGGGCTGCATTCACCAGTTCACATCACCCAGAGCACTGCGAGGGCTGCATTCACTGGCTCACATCACCCAGAGCACTGCGAGGGCTGCATTCACCGGATCACATCACCCAGAGCACTGCGAGGACTGCATTTAGCGGGTCAAATCACCCAGAGCACTGCGATGGCTGCATTCACCGGCTCTTATCACCCAGTGCACTGCGAGGGCTGCATTCAAGAGCTCACATCACCCAGAGCACTGCGAGGGCTGCATTTACCGGGTCACATCAACCAGAGCACTGCGAGGGCTGCATTCACCTGCTCACGTCACCCAGAGCGCTGCGAGGGCTGCATTCACCGGGTCACATCACCCAGAGCACTGCGAAGGCTGCATTCACTGGGTCACATCACCCAGAGCGCTGCAGGGCTGCATTCACCGGCTTACATCACCCAGAGCACTGCGAGGGCTGCATTCACCGGCTTACATCACCCAGAGCACTGCGAGGCTGCATTCACCGGCTTACATCACCCAGAGCACTGCGAGGGCTGCATTCACCGGCTTACATCACCCAGAGCACTGCGAGGGCTGCATTCACCAGTTCACATCACCCAGAGCACTGCGAGGGCTGCATTTAGAGGGTCACATCACCCAGAGCACTGCGAGGGCTGCATTCACCAGTTCACATCACCCAGAGCACTGCGAGTGCTGCATTCACCTGCTCACATCACCCAGAGCGCTGCGAGGGCTGCATTCACCGGGTCACATCAACCAGAGCACTGCGAGTGCTGCATTCACCAGCTCACATCACCCAGAGCACTGCGAGGGCTGCATTCACTGGGTCACATCACCCAGAGCACTGCGAGGGCTGCATTCACCGGGTCACATCAACCAGAGCACTGCGAGTGCTGCATTCACCTGCTCACATCACCCAGAGCGCTGCGAAGGCTGCATTCACCGGGTCACATCACCCAGAGCACTGCGAAGGCTGCATTCACTAGGTCACATCACCCAGAGCACGGCGAAGCCTGCATTCACCGGGTCACATCACCCAGAGCACAGCGAGGGCTGCATTCACTGGTTCACAGCATCACCCAGAGCGCTGCGAGGGCTGCATTCACCGGGTCACAGCATCACCCAGAGCACTGCGAGGGCTACATTCACCGGGTCACAGCACCCAGAGCACTGCGAGGGCTGCATTCACCAGGTCACATCACCCAGAGCACTGCGAGGGCTGCATTCACCGGGTCACATCACCCAGAGCACTGCAAGGGCTGCATTCACCATGTCACATCAACCAGAGCACTGCGAGGGCTGCATTCACCAGTTCGCATCACACAGAGCATTGAGAGGGCTGCATTCAACAGGTCACATCACCCTGAGCACAGCGAGGGCTGCATTCACCGGGTCACAGCATCACCCAGAGCACTGAGAGGGCTGCATTCATCGGGTCACATCACCCAGAGCACTGCGAGGGCTGCATTCACCAGGTCACATCAACCAGAGCACTGTGAGGGCTGCATTCACCAGGTCACATCACCCAGAGCACTGCGAGGGCTGCATTCACCGGGTCACAGCATCACCCAGAGCACTGCGAGGGCTGCATTCACCAGTTCGCATCACACAGAGCATTGAGAGGGCTGCATTCAACAGGTCACATCACCCAGAGCACTGCGAGGGCTGCCTTCACTGGCTCAGATCACCCAGAGCACTGCGAGGGCTGCATTCAACATCTCACGTCACCCAGAGCACTGCGAGGTCTGCATTCACCAGGTCCCATCACCCAGAGCACTGCGAGGGCTGCATTCACCAGGTCACATCACCCAGAGCACTGCGAGGGCTGCATTCACCGGGTCACATCACCCAGAGCACTGCGAGGGTTGCATTCACCGGGTCACATCATCCAGAGCACTGCGAGGGCTGCATTCACCGGGTCACATCTCTCAGAGCACTGCGAGGGCTGCATTCAACATGTTACATCATCCATAGCACTGCGAGGGCTGCATTCATCGGGTCACATCACCCAGAGCACTGCGAGGGCTGCATTCACCAGTTCACATCACCCAGAGCACTGCGAGGGCTGCATACAGCATCTCACATCACCCAGAGCACTTCGAGGGCTGCATTCACTGGGTCACATCACCCAGAGCGCTGCGAGGGCTGCATTCACCAGCTCACATCACCCAGAGCACTGCGAGGGCTGCATTCACTGGGTCACATCACCGAGAGCACTGCGAGGGCTGCATTCACCAGCTCACATCACCCAGAGCACTGAGAGGGCTGCATTCAACACGTCACATCACCCAGAGCACTGCGAGGGCTGCACTCACTGGGTCACAGTACTCAGAGCACTGCGAGGGCTGCATTCACCTGGTCACATCACCCAGAGCACTGCGAGGGCTGCATTCACTGGGTCACATCAACTAGACAACTGCTAGGGCTGCATTCACTGGGTCACAGCACTCAGAGCACTGCGAGTGCTGCATTCACCGTGTCACATCACCAGAGCACTGCGAGGGCTGCATTCACCGGGTCACATCACCCAAAGGACAGCGAGGGCTGCATTCACCGGGTCACATCACCCAGAGCACTGCGAGGGCTGCATTCACCAACTCACATCACCCAGAGCACTGCGACGGCAGCATTCACCGGGTCACATCACCCAGAGCACTGCGAGGGCTTCATTCACCAACTCACATCACCCAGAGCACTGCGAGGGCTGCATTCACTGGGTCACATCACCCAGAGCACTGCGAGGGCTGCATTCACCAGCTCACATCACCCAGAGCACTGTGAGGGCTGCAATCACCGGTCACAGCACCCAGAGCACTGCGAGGGCTGCATTAACTGGGTCACATCACCAAGAGCACTGCGAGGGCTGCATTCACCGGGTCACATCTCTCAGAGCACTGCGAGGGCTGCATCTACCTGGTCACATCAATAGGAGCACTCCGAGGTCTGCATTCATTGGGTCACATCACGCAGAGCACTGCGAGGGCTGAATTCAACTGGTCACATCACCCAGAGCACTGCGAGGGCTGCATTCACTAGCTCACATCGCCCAGTGCACTGCGAGGGCTGCATTCACCAGCTCACATCACCCAGAGCACTGCGAGGGCTGCATTCACTGGGTCACAGCACCCAGAGCACTGCGAGGGCTGCATTCACCAGCTCACATCACCCACAGCACTGCGAGGGCTTCTTTCACTTGGTCACATCACCCAGAGCACTGCGAGGGCTGCATTCACCGGGTCACATCACCCAGAGCACTGCGAGGGCTGCATTCAGCGGGTCACATCACCCAGAGCACTGCGAGGGCTGCATTCACCAGCTCACATCACCCAGAGCACTGCGAGGGCTGCATTCACCAGCTCACATCACCCAGAGCATTGCGAGGGCTGCATTCACCAGCTCACATCACCCAGAGCACTGCGAGGGCTGCATTCAGCAGGTCACATCACCCAGAGCACTGCGAGGGCAGCATTCAGCGGGTCACATCACCCAGAGCACTGCGAGGGCTGCATTCACCAGCTCACATCACCCAGAGCACTGCGAGGGCTGCATTCACCAGCTCACATCACCCAGAGCACTGCGAGGGCTGCATTCCCCAACTCACATCACCCAGAGCACTGCGAGGGCTGCATTCAGTGGGTCACATCACCCAGAGCACTGCGAGGGCTGCATTCACCAGCTCACATCACCCAGAGCACTGCGAGGGCTGCATTCACCAGCTCACATCACCCAGAGCACTGCGAGGGCTGCATTCACCGGCTCGCATCACCCAGAGCACTGCGAGGGCTGCATTCACCGGCTCGCATCACCCAGAGCACTGCGAGTGCTGCATTCACCAGCTCGCATCACCCAGAGCACTGCGAGGGCTGCATTCACCGGCTCGCATCACCCAGAGCACTGCGAGGGCTGCATTCACCAGCTCGCATCACCCAGAGCACTGCGAGGGCTGCATTCACCAGCTCACATCACCCAGAGCACTGCGAGGGCTGCATTCACCAGCTCACATCACCCAGAGCACTGCGAGGGCTGCATTCACCGGGTCACATCACCCAGAGCACTGCGAGGGCTGCATTCACCGGGTCACATCACCCAGAGCACTGCGAGGGCTGCATTCACCAGCTCACATCACCCAGAGCACTGCGAGGGCTGCATTCACCAGCTCACATCACCCAGAGCACTGCGAGGGCTGCATTCACCGAGTCACATCACCCAGAGCACTGCGAGGGCTGCATTCACCGGGTCACATCACCCAGAGCACTGCGAGGGCTGCATTCAGCGGGTCACATCACGCAGAGCACTGCGAGGGCTGCATTCACCAGCTCACATCACCCAGAGCACTGCGAGGGCTGCATTCAGCGGGTCACATCACGCAGAGCACTGCGAGGGCTGCATTCATCAGTTGACTTGATGCCATATTTTGCAGGGCTTGTGACTTCACCAGCTGTAACTTGTCCCCTGCACTGCCCAGGGAGAGTTCTATCATATATCACGGAATCGCTGGAATCCCAAAGTGCAGCGGGCCTCAATGCATTGAAGGCATAATTCACCTCGAGTCACAGGGGGAAAAATTCAGTTGCTTGTGCCTCCCATTAGCGCCTTAAGAGGGCGCTAATTGGGCGCAAAGCAACTCGTGCCCGGGTACGGCGCCACCCACGCCTCCCGCGAAATTCTGCGGGAGGTTAGTGGCGGCGCTAACCGATTGCGCCCTGTGGCACTGCGCCGCTGGCGATGCCGCCATCGCCGTGCGCATCGCCCCGCTTGCGCTCCGGCCGCTATCTTCGGTAGCGCCCCTTGACTTACCGCCGCATGCTATGTTCGACGGGGTCAGGGGTGCCTACCTGTGGCCGGGGCAGCGCTAGTTAAAGCGGAGGTGGCGAGCAGCCATTTTTGTTGCTGGCCACCTGCCAGCACCTGCCCCCGTTGCTGTCCCCGGCCCCCGTGAAGCCCCCTCGTGAAGTGCCAGCTGCGCTCCAAGAGCCCGGCACTTCTCTTGAGTGCCGGGCTCTTTTGCCGGCACTCCCGATCCCCGGGGGCCCAGCTGGGCCCCAGGCCACGCTGCGCAACACCCCTGCCCTTTAAGAAGGGGAGGAAGGCCTGCAATACGTAGCGCCACGATATTGACTCGCAGCGCCCCAAGAGGGATGCGGGGTGCTTCCAGTAGCGCCCCGCTTCCCTCTTGGGGCGCAACCACTCAATTTCTGGCGCGAGGGTGCTAATTTTTATGGGGTGCTAAAAGTAGCGCCCTGGCAATGTTCGCGCCCCAAAGGGGGCGCGACTCAATTTTTCCCCCATAGAGTCGTTGGGGGAGAAATTCAGTATCGCCCCATTTGGGGCGCAATTATCAGCCGGGCGCAAAGATTAGCGCCTGGCGCTAATTATCGCCTCCGACTGCAAACTTGGCTTCTATCGCCCCTGGAGGTGATTGGAGCGCTAAATCAGGCGCTACACATCTGTCTTAAGGCGTAAAGGCAGAGGAGCGAGGCGCTAACTCAGAGCGCGGGCGCAACGCAGGTGATGTCAGATAGCGATGGAACACAGACACACTGGCGCCAGACAGCTCTTAAAGGGGAGGGTCGATCTTGCTCTCCAGCCCAACCCTGCTCATTGGAGCCTTGAATCTCGGCCTGGAGAGACCTGTGCCTAAATCTTCCAGCCAAGGACTATGGAGAGGGTGACAGAATGAGCTCAGCGCTTCAGCGAGCGGGCCTTGGATGCTCTGGTTGGCGCAGTGGAGCGCAGAAAATCTATACTCTTCCCTGAGAGTGGCAGGAGGTCTTTGCCGCGCGAGTACAGAACAGTGTGGATGGACGTGGCTCAGAGCATCTCCTCCAAGAGCATGGTGCCCAGGACCCATACTCAATGTCGAAAAAAGTTTAACAACCTCACTCGGGTCGTCAGGGTGAGTGGCTTTTTTTCAATACCTCTCCATCCCTCCATCTCAACCTCACCCTATGGCCAGAGGGTCTTAAAACCCCAATGCCCAACACTCATCCAACACCTATGGCCCTCTCATGAAACACACACGCACATTCCACACTTTGCATACAGTAAGGGCTATTCACCTATGGGAGGCACATCAGGCAAGACCATGGCTGCATACAGTAAGGGCTATTCACCTATAGGAGGCACATCAGGCAAGACCATGGCTGTATATTTACTCAGATGCTGTCCTTTTTCTTGCAGGCCAAGCTGGCGCATAATCGGAGACAGCAGCAACGGACAGGTGGAGGGCGGCCTCAGCTGCAACCCCTCAGCGATCTTGAGGAGCGCGTCCACAGGATTGTGGCAAGCCGGGTGATCGGTCCCGTCGCCACTGGAGACGTCGACCCCGTTCTGGACAGCAATGGTAAGGTCATCACCTTTTTGTCCTCTGTCCTTCCACTTGTCCCTCACAACACCAGCCTTTGACACTTTCAATCCAACTTACTAAATCGCTTCACTCCTTCCTCCCTTACTGCCCCCCTGTCCTCACGCTAAACCCACTCTTGTACCTCTCTGCTTTCAGATGGTGATTCACCAGCTGAGGAGACGGGCCCTCAAGCTGCCAGTGGGAGTGAAGCTGCAGGCGAGGTGGAAGATGAAGGCGGAGCATCAGCGCCACCCTCTCCCGAGGAAACCCATGCCCACACTGGGAACACGCCTTCCTTGGAGGGGAGCAGGGGGGAAGGGTCTGATGAGGGTGAAGCTCCAGGACCCAGCGGGCTGCAGCAATGCGATGGGGGTAGGGAAGCTCAGGGGCCTTCTCCCCGGATGGAGAGTAGGCCAGCGAGTCCTGCTGCACTGGACGCAGAGGAGGATCGGCTGATCGCTGAAATGAACACCCAGGCGGTGGACATGCACACTCAGCTCATGGGTGCTGTGGGAAGGGTGACCGAATGCATTGAATCACTGGCAAGGAGTGTGGAACACTTCGCTGTAGCACAGGCGGATGCCACGCAAATGTTTAGTGCTGCAATTCAGTCACTGGCTGCCATGACCCCATCTCAGACTGCTCTCATGCAGACTCAGATTGAGGCCACACGAGCACTGACTGCTGCCATCCTCACTGGTTCGGAAACATTTCCCTGGGGCTCTCCGCAGCAGGCCAGCAATCTGTGCTCCAGCAGATTGCTCCGGATGCTGAAGTGCTGCCCCGTGGGAGTGCCAGTGTGTCGGTCGAGCAGGGAGTTGCTGTCCTCTCTCAAGATGACAGCATTTCTGCTGCCACCACTGTCACTTCTCCACTGCACTTGCCACCGCCTGTAGGACAGACTGCTGCCGCCCATACAGAGTTGGTGCAGTCTGCAGCCGGGCCCTCCAGGCCCAGAGCTGGTCGAGGCCGTCCTTCAAGGGCATCTGCAGTCTCAGGTTCTGACAATCAGCAGCCTTCCACCAGCCTTGCTGCAGCCACTGGGGTCCCGTTACGGAGGAGCAGTAGGATGGGAAGGGGGGAAGTGCGCAAGGGAAGGAGATCACCCTCGAAGGGCAAAAAGTAGGAGGTGTGACAAAATGTTGGTCATTTTTTTATTAAAGGCCGAGGTTCGTGGTCAAACTTTTGTTTAGTGTTTTGGACATTATCTCCAGGTTGTGAGAACCAGTTATGTTAATGGCTGTTTTTTTGTGTTTCTTTCTATTAGTTTGTCATGAAGAAATGACACACACAGAGTTTGTAAAATAAATAAGTTTTTGTATTCAAAATGTACATGTTTGGTCTTTGGAATCATTGTTGCCTTGGCCGGCTTAGGGGTTGCGGGTTGGTTTCATTCATGTTGTTCTCAATGGCAGAAGCCATTTCCTCAGCAGGGGCCTCAAAGTGGATTGCTATCAGCCGTTGACGGACGGCCCTTCCAGTTTCTACATTGTGGGCCTCCCTCCCGCCTTGGTGCTGCTGATGATCATCCTCCTCCTCTTCCTCCTCCTCCTCCTCTGGTGGTGCTCCAAGGCCTGGTGGCATTGGCTGGATCCTGAGGATTGCCAGGTTATGCAGCATGCAGCACACAACTACGAAGTTGGATACTCGCTCAGGCGAGTACTGCAGGGCTCCTCCTGAGTGGTCCAGACAGCGGAACCGTTGCTTCAGCACGCCGATTGTGTGCTCAACGATGTTTCTGGTAGCGAGATGGCTCTCGTTGCACCGCAGCTCAGCAGGGCTGTTGGGCGTACGGAGCGGTGTCATCAGCCAGGTGCACAATGGATACCCCTTGTCCCTGAGGAGCCAACCACTTGGCTGATGCGGTGCCTGGAAAGGTTCTGCCACAGTCGTCTGGCGCAGGATGAATGAATCGTGGCTGCTGCCAGGATAGTGGGCATTGACAGCGAGTATTAGCTGTCTGTGGTCACAGACCAACTGAACGTTTCAGGAATGGAACCTCTTTCTGTTGCGGAAATCCTCGGCATTCTCATGCGGAGCACGCAAAGCCACATGCGTGCAGCCAATGGCGTACTGCACCATGGGGAAGCCCGCTATCCTAGCAAAGCCCATTGTGTGTTCTTGCTGCTTGTCCGGGGTCATGGGGAAAGAGAAGTACTCTCGTCTCCTTTTATAGAGGGCATTTGTGACCTGACGGATGCAGCAATGCACCGCGAACTGGGAGATACTGGCGATGTCCCCAGTAGCTGATTGAAATGAGCCAGTGGCATAAAAGTTCAGAGCCACTGTGATCTTCACTGCCACCGACAGAGACGTCCTGGACCTCAGTTGAGGCTGCAGATCTGGCTGCAGCAGGTGGCAGAGCTCAGTGACCACCTCCTTGCTGAAGCGCAGCCTTCGCAAACACTGCTCCTCAGACAAATGAATGTAGGAGAACTGTTGGCGCAATACACTGGGAGGGTAAGGTCTCCTGTACAGAGGCCTGTTGGCCCTCCTCCGTCTGGCCATGATTGCCACTCTCTCTCTGCGTCTCTGGGTCCTCCGATTCTGGTGGCGCAGGACGACGCCCCCAATCAGTGCAGCCCCCAAAGTCTCTTGGCAATCAAAGTTATGAAGGTCAAAAACCAAAGTACCTGCAAAGCAATGATCAGTAGCCAAAACTACCTCACACAGCGTTGACTCAATGCAGAAGTCTCTCTTTCTCTCCGAATCTCTCTCTCTCTCTCAGAACGAGTGGTGCAAAATTGTCTACCACAGAGAAAGACAGGAAGAGGCCCCCTTTAACTAGCGCCCCCCCAGCCCCACTGCGACTGGGGAGCGTTCCAGTCTTCCTGTCATTGGTTGCGCCAGGCGGAAAGGATGGGGGCGCCACTCAATTTCTGCTCTGGGGCGCCACAAGGGCGTTGCACCCTTGTATGTCGTCAAGATCTGCGTGCGCAGGAGATCGAGGCGGTATTGTTTAGCGCTGCCGCAAAATGTCTAGTTAATTTCGCGAGCGGCGCAAACATCGCCGCGCCCGGGCGCTAGTTGCTATGCGCCCCATTAGCACCCTCTTAAGGCGCTAATGGGAGGTGCAACCAACTGAATTTTTTCCCCGTAGAGTTATACAGCACAGAAAGAAGCCCTTTGGCCCATCGTGTCTGCGCCGGCCATCAAGCATTGTCTATTCTAATCCCATTTTCCAGCACTTGGTCCATAGCCTTGTATGCTATGGCATTTCAAGTGCTCATCTAATTGCTTCTTGAATGTTGAGGGTTCCTGCCTCTACCACCCTTTCAGGCAGTGAGTTCCAGATTCCAACCACCCTCTGGGTGAAAAACTTTTTCCTCAAATCCCCTCTAAACCTCCTGCCCCTTACCTTGAAACTATGCCCCCTGGTTATTGACCCCTCTACTAAGGGGAAAAGTTCCTTTCTATCTACCCTATCTATGCCCCTCATAATTTTGTACACCTCAATCAGGTCCCCCATCAACCTTCTCTGCTCCAAGGAAAACAACCACAGCCTGTCCAGTCTCTCTTCATAGCTGAAGCGCTCCAGCCCAGGTAACATCCTGGTGAATCTCCTCTGCACCCTCTCCAATGCAATCACATCCTTTCTATAGTGTGGCGACCAGAACTGCACACAGTATTCCAGCTGTGGCCTAACTAGCATTTTGTACAGCTCCATCATAACCTCCCTGCTCTTATATTCTATGCCTCGGCTAATGAAGGCGAGTATCCCATATGCCTTTTTAACCACCTTATCTACCTGTCCTGCTGCCTTCAGGGATCTATGTACATGCACACCAAGGTCCCTCTGATCCGCTGTCCTCCCTTGGGTCCTACCATTCATTGTGTATTCCCTTGCCTTGTTAGTCCTCCCAAAATGCATCACCTCACACTTTTCAGGGTTAAATTCCATTTGCCACTGTTCTGCCCATCTGACCAACCCGTCTATATCGTCCTGTAGCCTGAGGCTTCCCTCCTCGCTATTTACCACTCCACCAATTTTCGTGTCATCTGCAAACTTACTGATCATACCTCCTACATTCATATCTAAATCATTAATGAACACTACAAACAGCAAGGGACCCAGCACCGATCCCTGCAGTACACCACTGGACACAGGCTTCCAGTCACAAAAACAACCTTCGACCATCACCCTCTGCCTCCTGCCATTACCTGTCACATACATCAACAGGAAAGCGTACCATTCGTTAAATGTGATGATGTTTTGCGATGCCTATCTTCAGATCATGACTGTCGATGCAGATCACTGGGGAACTGCTCAAGATGCCTTTGTCCCACGGCACTCAAACCTACATGGTTCCTTCATCAGAGCGCAGTGAGGATCTGGATGGATCTTAGATGACAAGGCCTACCTGCTAATGCTGTGGCTGATGACACCATACCACAGGACCAATAGTGCAGCACAGGAAAGGTACAAGCGTACACATGTGTGGACATGCCAAGTAGTGGAGAGGACAATAAGAGTGCAGAAATCACGCTTCCAGTGCCTGGACAGGTCAGTGGTACTTTGCAGTTTTCGCCTATTGAAGTGGTGAGGATTGTGGTGGTCTGCTGTGCATTACACAACTTTGACCTGAGGGAAGGACTGAGCCTTAGCCTGGCAGTTGAGATGGCGGTGGAAGTGGACGACTCAGAGCTCACTGGTGCCATGGTTCATGGAAGCCAGAGGAAGCCACGGCTGCAGAGGGCAGGGTGGTTGGAGAGCAGCTGGTGGCTCGTGCACTGGTACAACGAGGAAAGTGCCAAAATGCCTCCACCCCTCCCCCTACCCAGGAAAGCACACAGAAGGACAGGCGAGGTTGAAAGTCAAACAGTGAACTTCTATTGCAACAGCAGTGTAAACATCAAATGAGATTGTTTGTTCAAAACTTAAAAAAAACATGAAGGTAGTTATTGCAAAACTTTAAATAACGATTGAGCTAATTAATCATTTTCTACTTTGAAACATTTACAACATTTACAACATGGTTGATATTAAAAAAAATTCAGACAGTTCCAAATGACGTCTGACTAAATGATTTAAGGACAGCAGCAGCAACAGCAAGAATTATCATACAAACAATGATAAGAGAAATATAAATAACAAGAAATAACATCAACAGTTGGACAAGAACAAACAGCTAAAAATGGACAGACTCAGGCTGTGCCTGAGGGTCAGTTGTGACTAAGCCAGAGCAAGAAGAGGTGGACTCTGCAGGAGAGAGGCTCCCTATTCCCTCCTGCGCCTCGCCCCTCCCTGTCAACGGACCCCTCTTGTGCCGAGGGCATGACCTCAGTATCTGGCCCATCGGTCAGCATCAGGGAGTTAGGAGCTAGGATGCTGCTGCTCCGAGGGGATATGGGGAGAAGCAGCATCTGGTGGAGGCCGAGCTGCTGGCTCTTGGGCCTGGACTGTGTCTGCGTGGCAACCGGCAGGGGAGGGGGGCAGGGGGCGGAATCCTGAGCGTCAGGTGACGTACAGCCGTACTCACTGCCTACACCGCAACTCCACATGAAATTACCTGGCAGCCATTAGTCAAATTCTGTCCAATGTACGCCATCTTCTCACCAAAGCTGTCCCCAGCGTGGCCCAGCTGATCACTAGGTTTCTGCCCGAGGTATGACTTGTCAGGCTCAGCAAATATCGTTCTTCTCATTTGTGGACTAATGGGGTGAGAAATTCGGTTGCATAGCCCCCGTTGTTGTGGGTGCCATTGTGGTTCAAAAGTGAGGTCCAAGCAGAGCGCGCTCACGTCTGGTGCGGGTCGTGCCGTACGCCATTTTGGTGAGGGCATCAGCACTGGTGCAGAGAATGCGCACCGTAAGTATGCTGAGTAGGCAGATTACGACGTCAATCAGTGTGTAACGCTGATTTGATGCCAGCGCTGCCATTGTCGACCTCAACACTGGAGCTAACGCTCTCTCTTAACCTCCCACAGCTGAACATGTGTTCAGCAGCAGGAAGGACTCCCCACAAGCACTATTTAAAGGGAGCATCACCTAATTACAGGTTAGTTGCTGATTGATTTCTATTAGCTGTTGCTGAGTTTGTAGAAGTGTTTGGTGATTTCTAGGCTTCTTTAAAGTTGCCTAAAGTCTACAAGGAGTGGTGTGGCACGTGCTCAAGGTCTTAGTATTGACTTGCAAGGGTCTGCTCAGACCAGCTGCTCCCAGGCATGGGTGCAGCGGGTTATATCCCCCTTGGCTTGCAGCATGACCTGGAGAATGAGCAGAGGCGACACAGAGCAGGACAAGCTGCTGGAAGAGGGAGGAGGAGGAGGGGGAGAAAGGCTCTCAACAGGTGGCCATATCCATCAAGGGTCTTCAGGGAGCAATTCTCTGACTTAAACCTCAGCGAGGAACAGTGCATGTGATGTCTGTGTTTTACTAAGGAGGTGCTCATTGAAATCTGCCACCTGCTGTAGGCAGACCTGCAGGCTCAGTCCAGGGCGAGGACAGCATTGACAGTGTCTGTAAATGTAACCATGACCTTCAACTTCTTCATGTCAGGCTCCTTCCAGGCTGGAGCAGGCAACATCGGTAACATCTCCCAGTTGCCGTCCACGCCTATATAAGGCAGGTGAGTAAGGCTCTATATGCAAAGAGAGGTGACTACATTTCATTCTCTCTTGCCAGAGAGAAGCAGACGGAGTGAACACGTGGCTCGCTAGGATTGCAGGCTTCCCCATGGTGCAGGATGCCATTGACTGCACACACGTTGCTTTGAGGGCCCAGCATCTCAGTTTGGTGATATACCGCAACTGGAAGGGATTCCACTCCCTCAATATCCAGCTGGTGTGTGACCATACTCAGTGTATCAAGCAAGCCGATGCCCGATATCGTGGCAACAGCCATGATGCCTTCATTCTGTGGCAGTCCGCTGTTTCATCAGCATTTGAGCCACCATGACAAACCACAGGGTGACGACTGGGCGACAAGGTTTATCCGCTGACCACCTGGCTCATGACTCCGGTACGCAACCCATGAACACGTGGGCAGCACAGAATCTGATAGAGCAGACCATTGGCATCCTTAAACAGCGCTACCGCTGCCTGGACCGCTCTGGAGGAGTCCTGCAGTACTCACCAGAGCACATCTCAAGATTCATCGTGGTCTGCTGCATGCTTCACAACCTCACCATCATGAGGGCACAGCCCTTGCCACCAGGCATATGGCGACCAGCTGAGCAGGAGGAGGAGGAAGAGGAAGAGGAGGAAGCTGAAGGGAGGAGGCAACCTAGTCAGCCCTTTCTGGCTGGGCTGTCCGTGATCGACTCATCTGACTGCAGTACTCATGAACGCAACCCCAATTCCCCATTCACCAACAGTCCCACACCTTCCCTTCCCTCTGTTACTGACCATCACAGAGTCCTCTTGGCCACAATGCTACAATAAAAGCCACCACAAAACAAACATTCCAAGCCAACTTTATCAATCAAACCATTATAATATTTCATTCAAAAGTCATCTAATCACCCTTGTGCATTCCCTTAGTGCCTGTTTTCAGTGTGCCTTTGCCTGTCCCAGTGCTCCTACGCAGTGCTACCCCAGTGGCTGCAGCATGGCTGGTGGAAGGCTGCTGACTTTCAGTGGAGACACTGCAGATGATCTTGCAGGATGACCTCGAGCAGTTCTGGGCCTAGAAGGCCCGGCTGTAGACTGTGCAACCTCAGCATGGGCGGCAGCAGTCTGGGCTGGCTGGCTGACAAGCAACAGCAAGGGCACTGGCGGAGTGGCAGTGGTGGGAGGACGACTGCTGTAATCCTGAGAGAGGACAGCAGGTTCATGCTCCACGGAGCCATTGCCATTCCACCGGGGCAGCGCCTCAGCATTCCTAGTAATTTTTGTCAGTGGCTGGTTGCTGTGTCTCAGTCTCCTGAGATGATGATGGTCATCTACCTTGTGAGCATGAGCCTAAGAAGACCCAGCTGTATCTGATTCACATTGGCAGCTGGCTCCAGACAACTTTTGAACCTGAGCCAACATTGCTTAGGAGGGGGGAAAGATGGGGAAGGTGCATGGTACGAAAGTGTTGTGATTCAAAAAAAGACAGCAACATTATCCATGCCTGCCTCTATTACTAATCTCTGCCACAACATGCCCAATGATCTGCAGAAGACCAGACACAAGCAGACCATTGAATTGCCTGTAGCCCTTATTCTTTTGATCTCCTAACTTGTCCAAGGACCTGCAGGGTAATAGTATGAGCATTGTTAAGAAATGCTATTACTGGCGTGACAAGCTGTGCAGCAGATGACCCTGGAGTGACTATGTGCTCTGTACTGGACTGCAGTGTTTCAATGCAATGAATCAGAATCCTACATATGGAGTTTATGGAATCCTCTGCACGATCCACCATGTGATGGCAGCTCCTGGGTAGTGGAAACTATCATGCTCCGAAAACATCCTCCTTTTCTCACATTACAACAGTGACTCCACTTCAGGAGTACTTCACTGGCCTGTAAAGCGCTTTGGGACGTCCGGTAATTGTGAAAGGCACTATAGAAATGCAAGTCTTTCTTTTAAAGGTAAGCTCTCGAGGTCTGCATCCTTGCTCTCTCCACTAGAGAATGGATATGAGCTGGCCCTCTGAGCAACTGGGTCCTTTTCTTCCTTTGTCACCAGTAATTGCTACTCAATTGTGTTATCCATCAAAGTTGTTATCTAAATCCCACAGCTGAATATTGATGAGCTGGTGCTTGGCAGATTGAAAATGAATGAATGCTCTGCAGATCCATCTCCTTGGACACCAACTCTGAATTATTTAGTAGACCCAGGGAAAGAGAAGTTGTAGAGACATGTCAGATCACTTTGTGCAGAATGGCAGAGAAGGAACTGATTATCAGTTTTTGATACGGTTGCAGTCAGTGAGTGGAGGAGTGGGCATAAAAAAAGGATGCGGAAAAGTTAGCGCATCCTCAACTGGGACCAGGTATCCAGCTTCCACCACTCCTGCTTCATCCAGATTGTCCCTTCCCTGGATTTATTGTGCTAGCTCTTTGAAAAAGGTAAGATATGGGCCTGGATATTCCATGACCCTGCCCACCCAAAATTATTGGTGACAAGTATGGGTGGAAATTGGCTGACGATTGGTCTCTGTCGAGTTTTTGTCCACGTGTTTGTTCACCGGGAATTCCACTCCCCAAGCTTAAGGTGCACTCCTGCTGTCTACCAGCAACTCCGTGTCTTCATGTAAATGAACACAGGTTTATGTCATCTGTTATATTTCCCATCATTCCACCATTCTCTACATCAATTGCAAAATCCATCGCTATAAATTCTAGTGCAGGCAAAGCAGAGGCATCAAACCTTAAAATTGGTCATGCAAGGTGAGATTCGATTGTTGTGTTCATACAAGGATACCATTATTGCTGCAGTTAGTTTCAGTCTTAACTTTAAATGTACCTATTCCTCAGGACTGAAGTTGCTAATTGGAGGTGGACGAGTTTAAATGGATCCACCTCAATCTCTCAAAGGGAAAGTCTCCTTTGGCAGCCAGTAGACTTTTGCCTCTGGACATTCCTCTGTACTTGGCCTTGTTTGATGAAGAGTTGGATGAGGATAAAATGGACCCGAGAAAGACCTGTCTATATCGGAGGTAATGGGGAGTATGAGGCATTACCCAGATAGCAGAGTACATGGATCATGCAATTCTCCAACCTTCTAAGGAATGATGCTTGAGGAGAGTATGATTTCCAAGGAATCATTCTGGAACTGTACCTTGACTGTCTGTGGGAGCAAAGGTAGCAATGGCACTGACATTCTTTGCATTGGGCTCCTTTCAGTCAAGCATTGGAGATCATGGCAACATCTCACATTTCATGGTGCACCATTGCATCAGGTAGGACACCAATGCCCTGTTCACTGGAGCTGGTCAGTTCACTTCTTTACCCTTGAATGAAAAGGCTCAACTGGAGAGGGCTCTAGAATTTTTCAAAGTGGCAAGTTGAAGGTATAGTGGACTGTATCTATGTGTCCATCACAGTGCCAATCATTGGTGCCACGCCATATATTAATATAAAGAGCTACCATTCCTTAAATGTTCAACCTGTTATCATGGTTTAAGAACCTGCATGTCTCTGCATGCTATTGTGGCAGCTGTCATGAGACAGTTACCTGTATCAGTTCTTTTTGGAGACTGGTGGCAAATATCTGGGGGATAACAAGTGCCCTCTTCAAACCTGGCTCATAATAGCAGTCAGGATTCCTTGCTGTGAAGCTGAGGAGATATAATCAAGACCATGCGGCTACCAGAGTAATTAAAAAACTCATGATTGGAATACTGAAGGCACAGAGTTGCCCAGATTGTTTTTGCTTGCTGCATCCTACACAACTATGCTCTAGAGAGAAGTGTCTTGCTGCAGGAGGGTTACATCGAGTTACATCGAGTCTACAGCACAGAAACAGGCCATTCAGCCCAACTGGTCCATGCGGTGTTTATGCTCCACACGAGGCTCCTCCCACCCCTCTTCATCTAACCCTATCAGCATATCCTTCTATTCCTTTCTCCCTCATATGTTTATCTAGCTTCTCCTTAAATGCATCTATGCTATTCGCCTCAACTACTTCCTGTGGTAACGAGTTCCACATTCTTACCACTCTTTGGGTAAAGAAGTTTCTCCTGAATTCACTTTGGGATTCATTAGTGACTATTTATACTTGTAGCCTCTAATTTTGGACTCCTCCACAAGTGGAAAGATTTTCTCCACGTCTACCTTATCAAACCCTTTCATTATCTTAAAGATCTCTATCAGGTCACCCCTCAGCCTTCTCCTTTCTAGAGAAAAGAGCCCCAGCCTGTTCAATCTTTCCTGATAAATATATCTGGTATCATTCCTGTGAATCTTTTTTGCACCGTCCCCAATGTTCTATATCCTTTTTATAATAAGGAGACCAGAACTGTGCACAGTATTCCATGTGTAGCCTAACCAAGGTTCGATACAAATTTAACATAACTTCTCTGCTTTTCAATTCTATCCCTTTAGAAATGAACCCTAGTGCTTGGTTTGCTTTTATATGGTCTTATTAACACTACTATTAGTGATTTGTGTATCTGTTCCCCTAGATCTCTTTGCTCCTCCAACCCATTCAGACTCTATGGGCGCGATCTTGCCAGCCCTGGGGAGGCGGGTATGGAGGTGGGATTGCTGGGAAAATGGCAGAATTTGGGGACGGGTGCCCAACCCACCCACAACCCGCCTCCGTGCCATCTTGCCAGGAGGCGGGTAGCCGACCCGCGCTGGGTCCCATCTCCTTGGAGGCAGGAAGGGCATTAGTGCCACTTATCTGCCTGTTAACAGGTAGTTAACAGGCAGAAAATAGGATTATCCCCATTTTGCCCACACAAGCGCAGGCTTCCCGAAGGCTCCGAACCCCACCAGGGTTACCGAGGCGAGTAGTGGGTCTGCGGGGGTCGGAGGGGTGCAACAGTGCACTGTGAAGGTAAGTGATGGGTGCAAGTGTGGAAAGGTGAGTATGTGAGTTAAGTGGAAAGTGTTAGAAAAAGTTTACTTACCTTTGTTTCTTCCTGCAGGCTTCAAGAGTTGGGTATGCAGAGAGTCTCTCACCTCCGCGGTAGAGATGACAGATCGCCGTTGCATTCTCCAATGCAGCAACCATCTAATTTCTGCAAAAGAAAGAGGTTTGATGGGGTCTTGAATTCAAGAACTCATCAAACAACAGAGAATGTCACTATTTGACAGCTTCACAGAGCTGTCAAACGATGACAATTCATCTGTCAAAAATTTTTGACAGATGAAACGTCATATGTTGATGTTCTCTGTAACCGGCTTTCCCTTAATTAGCCTGCTAAACCCGTTGGGTGGACTTAACAAGGTCAATCAAGGGAAAATGGTGTGGGTTGGCCAGAAGTTGATGGAGGCGGGACTGAAACCCGACAAGTGGGAGTCCCGCCTCCAAAAGCTCCCCATTGGCAAAATCCAGCCCTTATTATCCAAACCGTATGTTTATTCTTCCAACCAAAATGCATCTCCTCACACTTATCTATATTGAAATTAATTTGTCAATTACACACCTATTCTACAAGTGTATTAATGTCTTCCTGTATTTTGTTGCATTCTTCCTTTGTAGTAACTACACCCCCCAAATTTTGAAATTTTACTTCCGATTCCCCAGTCCAAAACATTAATGCAAATTGTGAACAAGAGTGGTCCCAGCACTGATCCCTGTGGAACACCACGTCCCCCCTTTTGCCAGTATTAGTAACTACCTTTAACCCCTACTCTCTGTTTTCTGTTTTGTAGCCAGCTTGCTATCCATTCTGCTACCTATCCCCTGAATCCACATGCTCTGAACTTAGTCATGACTTTACTATAGAAGGTTTTTTGAAAATCCAGGGTGACAGACTATTTCAGGCAAGGGACGAGGATTTGGACGCAAGAGCATGAGGATGAGCCAGATTGGTCACCCTGTGTCTGGTCAGCGAAACATTAGGGGCTGGATTTTTCCAACCTCGGTGGGCCCGGGGTGGGCGACATTCATGGCATGTGGGGACCCCACATCTGTCTGGATCCCGGCCTCCAACAAGATGTTACGATGATGGGGCTTGTTAAGCTCGCCCTGCGAGGTTCCCGGCAAATTAATAGGAAGCGAGTCTGATGACGTAATTTGATGACGCGTCATCAGTCGGTTTCCTGAAAGGGGCCATGTACAAATTGATCCTGACAGTTCTGCTGTCAGTGTTCTGCAGCATTGAGATGCAAATTAGGCTTATGGAGGGAGTCACAGCACACAGGGAGGTTCTCTTCCCTTCCAATGGCCGGAAGAGACCTCCCCAGGACACCAACGCAGTCTGGTTGCACATTGCACAGGAGGGCACAAGCAGGAATGTCGTCAGGAGGACCAGGCTGCAGTGGCGCAAACGAAAAGTTACTGCAAAGCCACACTCAATCTCATCCTCCTGTGCCACTCATCACATCCCCATCACTCTGCCTTCCCTATCCTACTCCTGCACATCCTTACTCACACCAACTTACCTTGCACCTCCACCCATCCCTCTCTATCTACATTATCACTTCCCCATCTCACTAGCCACCCCTCACACTCACCCTCATCCTAGTCCAATCATGCCAATTAACAACAGACAAGGGTAGGCACTTGAGTGTTTTAGCCAATGTTCATGAAAACTTTCTGTTAATGTGTTGTCAAGCATTGAAATCTTTATTTTGAACACTTTGCATTCTTGGACAGATTTGTGCGCACTTTGAAAGTGTCTTAGTGAATTGCAGTGAATGGTGAGACATAATGCCCCCCACCCACCCCCCGCCCCCCCACCCCCAATGGTGATGAGTGTGAAAGGAAAGGCTTGGACATTGTAGGGATGCTTTCTGGGGCTGGTGTGGGGTGGTGTCAATCTGGTGCATCATGTGACAGCCAGGGTGTTAAGTGAAGCTAATCTGGACATGGTGAGGCCATCGCTGGCGTCCCGGGCAGGAATGTGCATGGGTGATGATGCCCTGTGTCCAGTGGAGAAGGTTGGTGTGGATGTTGGTGCTGCTGGTATGCCCAGTGATGCTGGTGTTGGGGTTGATTATGCTGGGATTCTGAGGGCCAAGGTGAGATTTTTTCAAGGGCACAGATGCTGATGGAATAGATGGCAGGTGAGGTTGAGATGACAGAAGTAATCTGTCAATGTTGAGATAGGTTGCTCCAAGGAGGTGACAGTGGATAAAGAGATTACTCCAAACACTTCAAAAGTGCATAAAGCTCAAAAGTGGGTTCCAAATACTGAAGACTGAAGCTTCTGAGATTGGAAAGTGACCAGCTGTGAAATGGTAGCTTTTAAACCACTTTTGCAGCTGTCACCTATTGAAAGAAATGGAGAGTTGTTCAGAACCTACTTACCTGGTGTGATCCCCGAGCGACAGGAACCTCGTGGAAAACTTGGCAAAATGCTTTGTACCTGGTGAAATGGTGATTAAATTGCTTTAAACACCCTCTTAACTAGCAGAATTGCATGAGCCGCTGCTTTGTGCCGTGTCTGCAAAGTGCAGGCAGAGCCGGCACTAGGGAAACTCACAAGGAGACGGGTTTCGAGCGGGATACCGCCCTGCTGTCAATCTTTTGGATTTTGACAGTCTCCGAACCCGCCCCCTGAGCGCCGGTAAAATTCAACCCTAGAAGTGCTCTCAGAAGGGACACATTTCTTACAGTTAAAATGATTGTCAACAAACTCCCAGTGATACCAATATAACCCTCATCACCATTTTTTTCTAAAAGATTGTTATCTCAAAAATTAATTTGATCTCACTTCTGATAAGCACACAGTTACATACTGTAATCCCCAGAACTTTCATTAATGCCACCAGAATAATAAAAAAATAGTGTCAAGGAAATGTATTACTTTACATTAAATATAAGAGAAATATAATATTCAGTCTTCGCCAAAGGTCTTTCCTTTTGTGCCTCTACATGCTTTATATCTGTGCCTAACTGTGAGCTTCCTCTAAGTGCCACCTGAGAATCCAGATTGCAGGATGTGGCTGGTTGCTGACTATCACTATGAGCCGTATGGGTCTAGGTTACCGTTGCCTTCGGTAGTCATTCGCCTAAGAGGAGCAGCTGCAGGTTGCTTCCCCAGTGCAACATCCTGGGCAATCTGCAGACTGCACACTAATGTGTTCAAGAATCTGGAGCATGTGACAAAAAGATTCACTGGACCTGCATTCCTGAAAGAATTCTGGATTTTCAGGTTGGCAAACTGTAACTAGTGGGGTGCCGCAGGGATCAGTGCTAGGGCCTCAACTATTTACAATCTATATTAATGACTTGGATGAAGAGACCGAGTGTAATGTAGCCAAATTTGCTGATGATAGCAAATTGTGGGAAAGCAAATTGTGTGGAGGACGCAAAGAATCTCCAAAGGGATGTAGATAGGCAAAGTGAGTGGGCAAAAATCTGGCAGATGGAGTATAATGTGGGAAAATGCGAGGTTATCCACTTTGGTAGGAAAAATAAAACAGCAAATTATTATTTAAATGGAGAGAGACTACAGAATGCTGAGGTACAGAGGGATCTGGGGGTCCTTGTACATGAATCACAAAAAGTTAGCATGCAGGTACAGCAAGTAATTAGGAAGGCAAATGGAATGTTGGCCTTTATTGCAAAGGGAATGGAGTATAAAAGTAGGGAAGTCCTGTTACAACTGTACAGGGCGTTGGTGAGACCACACCTGGAGTACTGCGTACAGTTTTGGTCTCCTTATTTAAGGAAGGATATACTTGCATTGGAGGCAGTTCAGAGACAATTCACGAGCTTGATTCCGGAGATGAAGGGTTGTCTTATGAAGAAAGGTTGAACAGGTTGGGCCTCTACTCATTGGAGTTTAGAAGAATGAGAGGGGATCTTATTGAAACATATAAGATTCTGAAGGGGCTTGACAGGGTAGATGCAGAGAGGATGTTTCCCCTCGTGGGGGAATCTAGAACTAGGGGGCATAATTTCAGAATAAGGGGGCACCCATTTAAACCGGAAATGAGGAGGAATTTCTTCTCTGAGGGTCGTGAATCTTTGGAATTCTCTTCCCCAGAGAGCTGTGGTGGCTGAGTCATTGAATATATTTAAGGTGGAGATAGACAGATTTTTGAACGATAAGGGAGTCAAGGGTTATGGGGAGCGGGCAGGGAAGTGGAGTTGAGGCCAAAATCAGATCAACCATGATCTTATTGAATGGCGGAGCAGGCTCGAGGGGCCAAATGACCTACTACTGCTCCTACGTCTATGTTCTTATGAAGACCTGCCTGTCAGAGCATGAGCTGCCATGAAGGGAGCTAACAGTGTTCCAGTGGCCTCGGTCATGTGCGGGGGTTGAGGGGGGCGGGGGTTGGTGGGATTGGGGGATTGCGATAGTCCATAGGCCTTGCTGGAACTGCCACATTTTCCAACAAATGCTGTAGTGAGAAGTCCTCACCCCTAATTATACTACAAATGCTGGATGTAGACTCCACCAACTGATTAGTTTGTTACTGCATATTCTGGGAGACACAAGTGTGATGCTCTGTTATCATTCTTCAGTTGAAAGCAGGGCACATGCGATCTGGGTCTCGAAGCACCTCACCCTAAGCCTGATGTCTCTGAACCCTTTGATCTGCACAGTGGTTAGCACTGTTGCCTCATAGCGCCAGAGACCCGGGTTCGAATCCAGCCTTGGGTGACTGTCTGTGTGGAGTTTGCACATTCTCCCTGTGTCTGCGTGGGTTTCCTCCGGGTGCTCCGGTTTCCTCCCACAGTCCAAAGATGTGCGGGTTAGGTTGATTTGGCTATGATAAATTGACCCTTAGTGTTAGGGGGGATTAAATACGTGGGGTTACGGGGATAGGGTGGGATATGTGTCGGTGCAGGCTCGATGGGCCGAAATGGCCTCTATCTGCACTGTGGGGATTCTGTGATTCTGTGTTCTGAGACATCATCATCCTTTTCATCCAAACCCCTTCATACTGATTACTTGTGTATGTTGTCTTTCCCTGAGCACTTCCCAATGTGATTGCTAGCTTGATGCCCCCAGGTGCTTGTTGCTGGGCTGGTGTTTGGAAGTGATGGAATGAATGAAGGGATGGGTGATGGTATGTGGGCAGGGCAGCAACTGGAGTGGGTTGGCTCTTCTTCCTCCATTGCATTGACACATTTGTTGGGAAATTAATCAAAGAATCATAGAAAGTTACAGCACGGGAGGAAGCTATTTCGGACCATCGTGTCCACGCCGGCCAACAAAGAGCTATCCAGCCTAATCCCACTTCCCAGCTCTTGGTCCGTCGCCCTGCAGGTTACAGCATCCCAAGTGCGCATCCAAGTACTTTTTAAATGTGGTTAGGATTCCTGCCTCTACCACCCTTTCAGGCAGTGAGTTCCAGACCCCCACAACCCTCTGGGTGAAGACATTTCCCCTCAAATCCCCTCTAAACCTTCCACCAATTATTTTAAATCTGTGCCCCCTGGTTTTTCAACCCTCTGCTAAGGGAAACAGGTCCATTCTATCCACTTTATCTAAGCCCCTCATAATTTTATACATCTCAATAAGGTCTCCCCTCAGCCTCCTCTGTTCCAAGGAAAACAGACCCAGCCTATCCAGTCTTTCCTCATAGCTAAGATTCTCTACTCCTGGCAACATCCTTGTAAATCTCCTCTGTACCCTCTCTGGTGCAATCATATCTTTCCTGTAATGTGGTGACCAGAACTGCACGCAGTACTTTAGCTAAGGCCTAACTAGTGTTTTATACAGTTGAAGCATAACCCCCTGCTCTTGTATTCTATGCCACGGCTAATAAAGGCAAGCATTCCGTATGCCTTCTGAACCAACTTATCTACCTGGCCTGCTACCTTCTTCTTCTTCTTCTTCTTCTTCTTCGGCAGTCCCTCGGAACCGTCCGCATGCTACCACATTAAAAATGAGTTCTCAGGTGACTGATGAGTCCAATCCGGGACCTACAGTCCCTGTCACAGGTGGGGCAGACGGTGGTTGAAGGGACGGGTGGGTGGGCTGCTTGGGTTGACGTGTGCTCCTTCCGCTGTTTGTGCTTGGCTTCTGCTTGCTCTCGACAAAGAGGCTCGAGGTATTTGGCGCCTTCCCGGATGCTTCTCCTGCACTTTGTACAGTCTTGGGCCAGGGATTCCCAGGTGTCGGTTGGGATGTTGCACTTTTTCAAGGAGGCTTTGAGGGTGTCCTTGAAGCATTTCTTCTGCCCACCTGGGGCTCTCTTGCCGTGTCGGAGCTCTGAGTAGAGCGCTTGTTTTGGGAGTCTCGTATCGGGCATGCGGACGATGTGACCCGTCCATCAGAGCTGATCGAGCGTGGTCAAAGCTTCGATGCTGGGGATGTTGGGCTGAGCGAGAACACTGACGTTTGTGCGCCTATCCTGCCAATGGATTTGCAGGATCTTGCAGAGGCAGCGTTGGTGGTACCTCTCCAGTGCTTTGAGGTGCCTGCTGTACATGGTCCATGTCTCTGAGGCATACAGGAGGGCGGGTATCACTACTGCACTGTAGACCATGAGCTTGGTGCAGGGTCTTCAAACACTCTCTTCCTCAGGCGACCGAAGGCTGCACTGGCACACTGAAGGCGGTGTTGGACTTCGTCATCGATGTCTGCCCTTGTTGACAGTAGGCTCCCGAGGTATGGAAAGTGGTCCACGTTGTCCAAGGCCTTGTCATGGATTTTGATAATCGGGGGGCAATACTGTGTGGCGGGGGCAGGTTGGTAAAGGACTTTTGTCTTACGGATGTTTAGTGTAAGGCCCATGCTCTCATATGCTTTGGTGAAGGTGTTAACGATGGTTTGGAGTTCGACCTCCGAGTGAGCGCAGACGCAAGCATCATCTGCATACTGTAATTCGATGACAGAGGAAGGGACGACCTTGGATCTGGACTGGAGGCGACGGAGGTTGAACAGTTTCCCGTTTGTTCTGTAAATTAGCTCCACTCCAGCAGGGAGCTTACTGAGGGTGAGATGGAGCATTGCCGCAAGGAAGATCGAGAAGAGCGTTGGTGCGATGACACAGCCTTGCTTGACCCCGGTCCGTACATGAATTGGGTCTGTGGTGGAAGAGTTGGTCAGGATCACAGCTTGCATGTCGTCATGAAGCAGGCGGAGGATGGTGACAAACTTTTGAGGGCAGCTGAATTTGAGGAGGACACTCCATAATCCCTCACAGTTGACAGTGTCAATGGCCTTTGTGAGGTCAAAGAAGCCCATGTACAGCGGCTGGTGCTGTTCCCTGCATTTCTCTTGTAATCAGGGATCTGAGGACATGCATTCCAAGGTCCCTTTGTTCCTCTGCACTACTCAGTGTCCTACCATTTAATGTGTATTCCCTTTCCTTGTTAGCCCTCCCCAAATGCATTACCTCACACTTCTCCGGATTGAATTCACATTTGCCACTGTTCTGCCCACCTCACCAATTTATTGATATCTTCCTGCAGTCTACAGCTTCCTTCTTCAGTATCAACCACACAGCCGATTTTAGTATCATCTGCAAACTTCTTAATCATACCCCCTATATTCAAGTCTAGAACATTGATATATACCACAAAAAGCAAGGGACCCTGCGGAACCCCACTGGAAACAGCCTTCCAGTCACAAAAACACCCATCAACCATTACCCTCTGCTTCCTGTCTCTGAGCCAGTTTTGAATCCAACTTGACACTTTGCCCGGGATCCCATGGGCTTTTAACTTTGTGACCAGTCTGCCATGTGGAACCTTATCAAAAGCCTTGCTAAAGTCCATATACACTACATCAAACGCACTTACTCATCTAACCTCCTTGTTACCTCCTCAAAATATTCAATCAAGTTTGTCAGACACGACCTTCCCTTAACAAATCCGTGCTGACTATCCTTGATTAATCCGTGTCTTACTGAATGAAGATTAATCCTGTCCTTCAGAATTCTTTCCAATAATTTTCCCACCACCGAGGTTAGGTTGACTGGCCTGTAATTACTTGGTCTATCATTTTCTCACTATTTAAACAAAGGTACCACATTAGCAGTCCTCCAGTCCTCCGGTACACAAACCTGAAGCCAGAGAGGGTTGAAAAATGATGGAAAGAGCCTCTGCTATTTCCTCTTTTGCTTCGCTTAACAGCCTGGGATACATTTCATCCGGGCCTGGGGATTTATCCACTTTTAAAGCTGCTAAACCCCTTAATACCTCCTCTCTCACTCGCCACAGAATACCTAGTCTCTGACCTGCTCTTGTTGCCACAGTATTTATGCGGCTGGTCCAGTTAAGTTTCTGGTCAATGGTGACCCCCCAGGATGTTGATGGTGGGGGATTCGGCGATAGTAATACCGTTGAATGTCAAGTGGCGGTGGTTAGACTCTCTCTTGTTGGAGATAGTCATTGCCTGGCACTTCTGTGGCACGAATGTTACCTGTCACTTATCAGCCCAAGCCTGAATGTCATCCAGGTTTTGTTTGCATGCGGGCATGGACTGCTTCATTATCTGAGGAGTTGTGAATGGCGCTGAACACTGTGCAGTCATCAGCGAACATTCCCATTTCTGACCTTAGGTTGGAGGGAAGGTCATTGAAGAAGCAGCTGAAGATGGTTGGGCCGAGGACACTGCCCTGAGGAACTCCTGCAGCGATGTCCTGGGGCTGTGATGATGGACCTTCAATCACCACAACCATCTTCCTTTGTGCTAGGTATGACTCCAGCCAGTGGAGAGTTTTCCCCCCGATTCCCACTAACTTCCATTTTACTGGGGCTCCTTCACGCCACACTCGGTCAAATGCTGCCTTGATGTCAAGGGCAGTCACTCTCACTTCACCTCTGGAATTCAGCTCTTTTGTCCATGTTTGGACCAAGGCTATAATAAGGCCGGGAGCCAAGTGGTCCTGGAGGAACCCAAACTAGGCATCAGTGAGCAGGTTATTGGTGAGTAAATGCCGCTTGATAGCACCGTCGACGACACCTTCCATCACTCTGCTGATGATTGAGAGTAGACTGATGGGGCGGTAATTGGCTGGATTGGATTTGTCCTGCTTTTAGTGGACAGGACATACCTGGGCAGTTTTCCACATTGTCGGATAGATGCCAGTGTTGTAGCTGTACTGGAACAGCTTGGATAGTTATGGAGCACAAGTCTTCAGCACAATAGCCGGGATGTTGTCAGGGCACATGCACTGAGCCGTTTCATGATATCACGTGAAGTGAATCAAATTGGCTGAAGACTGGCTTCTGTGATGGTGGGGACCTCAGGAGGAGGCTGCGATGGATCATCCACTCGGCACTTCTGGCTGAAGATGTTTGCAAACACTTCACCTTGTCATGGACACCAGATCTCTTTGGTGCATTTAGTTTGAGCTACTCCTTTGGCGAGCGCTCCTGCAGCCAAAGGGTCAAAACTCCCAGTTGTGTTGATGCTGGCTCAAACCCTTTTCTCCAAAAGCAGATCCAAATATACATTGGTCAAAGTGCACTTACATCAAGCTACAATTCTCGGTTAATTGGCACTTTTTGATTGCATGCAGGTAAGAACCCGAGCCCTAACCCTAACCCTAACCCTGATCCTGATCCTAACCCTAACCCTAACCCGAAACCCTAACCCTAACCCTAACCCTAACCCTAACCCAAACCCTAACCCTAACCCAAACCCTAACCCTAATCTTAACCCTAACCCTAACCCAAACCCTAACCCTAACCCTAACCTGAACCCTAACCCTAACACTAACCCTAACCCTGACCCTAACCCTGACCCTAACCCTGAACCTAAACTTAACCCTAACCCTAACCCTAACCCTGACCCCAACCCTGACCCTGACCCTGAACCTAACCCTAACCCTGATCCTGACCCTAACCCTAACCTTAACTCTTACCCTAAACCTAACCCTAAATGCACTTTTTGATTGCATGCACATAAGAACCTCGGGAGATTTAAAAGGAGAGCGAGAGCCCAGGAGAGCGGGAGCCCAAGGGAGTGAGAGCCCAGGAGAGCGAGAGCCCAGGAGAGCGAGAGCCCAGGGGAGCGAGAACCCAGGGGAGCGAGAGCCCAGGGGAGCGAGAGCCCAGGGGAGCGAGAAACCCCGGGAGATTTAAAAGGAGAGCGAGAGCCCAGGGGAGCGAGAGCCCAGGGGAGCGAGAGCCCAGGGGAGCGAGAAACCTCGGGAGATTTAAAAGGAGAGCGAGAGCCCAGGGGAGCGAGAGCCCAGGAGAGTGAGAGCCCAGGAGAGTGAGAGCCCAGGGGAGCGAGAGCCCAGGGGAGCGAGAAACCCCGGGAGATTTAAAAGGAGAGCGAGAGCCCAGGGGAGCGAGAGCCCAGGGGAGCGAGAGCCCAGGGGAGCGAGAAACCTCGGGAGATTTAAAAGGAGAGCGAGAGCCCAGGGGAGCGAGAGCCCAGGAGAGTGAGAGCCCAGGAGAGTGAGAGCCCAGGGGAGCGAGAGCCCAGGGGAGCGAGAAACCTCGGGAGATTTAAAAGGAGAGCGAGAGCCCAGGAGAGCGAGAGCCCAGGAGAGTGAGAGCCCAGGAGAGTGAGAGCCCAGGGGAGCGAGAGCCCAGGAGAGCGAGAGCCCAGGGGAGCGAGAGCCCAGGAGAGCGAGAGCCCAGGGGACTGAGAGCCCAGGGGAGCGAGAGCCCAGGGAAGCGAGAGCCCAGGGGAGCGAGAGCCCAGGGGAGCGAGAGCCCAGGAGAGCGAGAGCCCAGGGGAGCGAGAGCCCAGGAGAGCGAGAGCCCAGGGGAGCGAGAGCCCAGGGGAGCGAGAGCCCAGGAGAGCGAGAGCCCAGGGGAGCGAGAGCCCAGGAGAGCGAGAGCCCAGGGGAGCGAGAGCCCAGGGGAGCGAGAGCCCAGGAGAGCGAGAGCCCAGGGGAGCGAGAGCCCAGGGGAGCGAAAAACCCCGGGAGATTTAAAAGGAGAGCGAGAGCCCAGGGGAGCGAGAAACCTCGGGAGATTTAAAAGGAGAGTGAGAGCCCAGGGGAGCGAGAAACCTCGGGAGATTTAAAAGGAGAGCGAGAGCCCAGGGGAGCGAGAAACCTCGGGAGATTTAAAAGGAGAGCGAGAGCCCAGGAGAGCGAGAGCCCAGGGGAGCGAGAGCCCAGGAGAGCGAGAGCCCAGGAGAGCGAGAGCCCAGGGGAGCGAGAGCCCAGGAGAGCGAGAGCCCAGGAGAGCGAGAGCCCAGGGGAGCGAGAGCCCAGGAGAGCGAGAGCCCAGGAGAGCGAGAGCCCAGGGGAGCGAGAGCCCAGGAGAGCGAGAGCCCAGGAGAGCGAGAGCCCAGGAGAGCGAGAGGCCAGGGGAGCGAGAGCCCAGGGGAGCGAGAGCCCAGGAGAGCGAGAGCCCAGGAGAGCGAGAGCCCAGGAGAGCGAGAGCCCAGGGGAGCGAGAGCCCAGGAGAGCGAGAGCCCAGGGGAGCGAGAGCCCAGGGGAGCGAGAGCCCAGGGGAGCGAGAGCCCAGGGGAGCGAGAGCCCAGGGGAGCGAGAGCCCAGGAGAGCGAGAGCCCAGGAGAGCGAGAGCCCAGGAGAGCGAGAGCCCAGGAGAGCGAGAGCCCAGGAGAGCGAGAGCCCAGGGGAGCGAGAGCCCAGGAGAGCGAGAGCCCAGGAGAGCGAGAGCCCAGGAGAGCGAGAGCCCAGGGGAGCGAGAAACCCCGGGAGATTTAAAAGGAGAGCGAGAGCCCAGGTGAGCGAGAGCCCAGGAGAGTGAGAGCCCGGGGGAGCGAGAGCCCAGGGGAGCGAGAGCCCAGGGGAGCGAGAGCCCAGTGGAGCGAGAGCCCAGGGGAGCGAGAGCCCAGGGGAGCGAGAGCCCAGGGGAGCGAGAGCCCAGGAGAGTGAGAGCCCAGGAGAGTGAGAGCCCAGGGGAGCGAGAGCCCAGGAGAGTGAGAGCCCAGGGGAGCGAGAGCCCAGGGGAGCGAGAGCCCAGGGGAGCGAGAGCCCAGGGGAGCGAGAGCCCAGGAGAGCGAGAGCCCAGGAGAGCGAGAGCCCAGGAGAGCGAGAGCCCAGGAGAGTGAGAGCCCAGGGGAGCGAGAGCCCAGGAGAGCGAGAGCCCAGGAGAGCGAGAGCCCAGGGGAGCGAGAGCCCAGGAGAGCGAGAGCCCAGGGGAGCGAGAGCCCAGGAGAGCGAGAGCCCAGGGGAGCGAGAGCCCAGGGGAGCGAGAGCCCAGGAGAGCGAGAGCCCAGGGGAGCGAGAGCCCAGGGGAGCGAGAGCCCAGGGGAGCGAGAGCCCAGGAGAGCGAGAGCCCAGGGGAGCGAGAGCCCAGGAGAGTGAGAGCCCAGGGGAGCGAGAGCCCAGGAGAGCGAGAGCCCAGGGGAGCGAGAGCCCAGGGGAGTGAGAGCCCAGGGGAGCGAGAGCCCAGGAGAGCGAGAGCCCAGGGGAGCGAGAGCCCAGGAGAGTGAGAGCCCAGGAGAGCGAGAACCCAGGGGAGCGAGAGCCCAGGGGAGCGAGAGCCCAGGGGAGCGAGAGCCCAGGAGAGCGAGAGCCCAGGGGAGCGAGAGCCCAGGGGAGCGAGAGCCCAGGGGAGCGAGAGCCCAGGAGAGCGAGAGCCCAGGGGAGCGAGAGCCCAGGAGAGTGAGAGCCCAGGGGAGCGAGAGCCCAGGAGAGCGAGAGCCCAGGGGAGCGAGAGCCCAGGGGAGTGAGAGCCCAGGGGAGCGAGAGCCCAGGAGAGCGAGAGCCCAGGGGAGCGAGAGCCCAGGAGAGTGAGAGCCCAGGAGAGCGAGAACCCAGGGGAGCGAGAGCCCAGGGGAGCGAGAGCGGCTACAACGGACCGGTGAGTGTAAAGATGTAAAAAGTAATCGAAGTGTGACGTCACCAGAAAGCAGGTAAGTGATTGGTTGATGAGTATTTCTCTATTTCTCACTTTTTTCCAAACTTGGGCGTCTAAATTTAAGTGCCTTGGTGTAGATTATAAGATATACGTGTTCCAAATTTTAAAACTAATTAATTAATTGAGATGGGAGACCAGGCAATGTGTTGTTGTTGTTGTATGTGGGAGCTCGTGGACACCATTGAGGTCCAGGGGGACCACATCTGCAGCAAATGTTGGCTGCTCGAGGAACTTCGGCTCAGAGTTGATGAGCTGGAGTCCGAGCTTTAGAGACTGCGACACATTAGGGAGGGGGAGCGTTACCTGGACACTATGTTCCAGGAGGCAGTCACACCCACTAGAATAATTACTTCCAATTTGGCCCATGGTCAGGGACAGGAGGGTGTGACTACAAGCGAGGCAGGTATTGGGATCCAGGAGGTAGTGATGGAGGAGCCTCAGCCCTTGGCCTTGTCCAACAGGTACGAGATTCTTGCTCCCTGTGTGGACAAGGGCAGGGACTGCAGGGAGGATGAGCAAACTGACCACAGCACCATGGTACAGGGAGCCATTCAAGTGGGGGGAGTAAAAAGAAATGGTGTAGTGATTGGGGACAGTATAGTAAGGCGGATAGATTCTGTTCTCTGCAGCCGAGAGCGTGAGTCCCGAAGGCTGTGTTGCCTGCGCCAGGGTTAAGGACATCTCCTCTGGGCTGGAGAGAAACTTGGAGTGGGAGGGGGAAGATCCAGTTGTCATGGTCCACGTAGGTACCAACAACATAGGTAGGACAAAGAAAGAGGTTCTGCTGAGACAGTATGAGCAGCTAGGGGCTAAATTAAAACCACAAAGGTAATAATCTCTGGATTATTACCTGAGCCACGAGCGAATTTGCATAGGGTAAATAAGATCAGAGAAATGAACGAGTGGCTGAATGACTGGTGTGGGAGAAATGGGTTTCAATTTGTGGGGCATTGGCACCAGTACTGGGATAAGAGGGAGCTGTTCCATTTGGACGGGCTTCACTTGAACCATGCTGGGGCTAGAGTCCTGGCAAATTGAATAACTAGGGCTGTAGAGATGGCTTTAAACTAAATAGTGGGGTGGGGGTGGGTCCAGATGAGCAGGAATTTAAAAACTCAATGAGAAATGAGAAAGCAATGGAGCAGGATAGAGATGGGGGAAATAATAACCAGAGTGTGACAGGAAGGGACAGAATGTTTAAAAATAAGAGTGCAACAGAAAATGGGGCCAAAACAAGGAGAAATGGTAAAAAGACAAAGTTAAAAGCTCTATATCTGAATGCACGCAGCATTCGTAACAAGATAGATGAGTTGACGGCACAAATAGATACAAATAGGTATGATCTGATCGCCATTACAGAGATGTGGTTGCAAGGTGACCTGGGCTGGGAACTGAATATTTCAGGGTATTTGACAATTTGGAAGGATAGAAAGAAAGGAAAGGGAGGTGGGGTGGCTTTGTAGGTAAAGGATGGGATCAGTACAGTGGTGAGAAGTGATATTGGCTCAGAAGATCAAGATGTAGAATCGGTTTGGGTGGAGATAAAAAATAATAACGGGTAAAAGTCTCTGGTGGGTGTAGCCTACAGGCCCCCGAACAGTAGCAATACTATTGGACAGAGTATAAATCAACAAATAATGGAGGCCTGTAAAAAGGTACGGTAATAATCATGGGTGATTTTAATCTCCATATTGATTGGACAAATCAAATTGGCCATGGTAGCCTTGAGGAGGAGTTCATAGAGTGCATCCAGGATGGTTTCCGAGAACAGTATGTAATGGAACCAACCAGGGAGCAGGCTATCTTGGATCTGGTACTGTGTAATGAGACAGAATTAATAAATGATCTCATAGTAAAGGATCCTCTAGGAAAGAGTGATCATAGCATGGTTAAATTTCAAATTCAGTTGGAGGGTGAGAAAGTTGTATCTCAAACCAGTGTCCTGATCTTAAACAAAGGCAATTACAATGGCATGAGGGCAGAACTGGCTCAAGTGGACTGGAAAAATAAATTAAAGGGTAAGACAGTTGAAATGCAGTGGCGGACATTTAAGGAGCTATTTCATAACTCTCAAGAAAAAAAATTCCAGTGAGAAAGAAAGATTTTAAGAGAAGGGAGCACCATCCATGGCTAACTAAGGAAGTAAAGGATGGTATCAAATTGAAAACGAAGGCATACAATGTTGCCAAGATTGGTGGGAGACCAGAGGATTGGGAAATTTTTAAAAACCAGCAAAGGATGACTAAAAAAATAATAAAGAGAGAGAAGGTGAATTATGAGAGTAAACTGGCAAGAAATATTAAAACAGATAGTAAGAGCTTCTACAGGTATATAAAAAGGAAGAGAGTAGCTAAAGTAAACGTTGGTCCCTTAGAGGATGAGACTGAGGAATTAATAATGTGAAACGGGGAAATGGCAGAGACTCTGGACAAATATTTTGTATCTGTCTTCACAGTAGACGACACTAACAACATCCCAATAATTGGTAATCAAGGGAGGGGGAACTAAAAACAATCACTATCACTAAGGAAATAGTACTCGGTAAAATAATGGGACTAAAAGACGACAAGTCCCCTGGACCAGATGGCCTGCATCCCAGGGTCTTAAAAGAAGTGGCTGCAGAGATAGTGGATGCATTGGTTGCAATATACCAAAATTCCCTGGACTCTGGAGAGGTCCCAGCGGATTGGAAAACTGCAAATGTAACACCCCTATTTAAGAAAGGAGAGAGACAGAAAGCAGGAAACTATAGACCAGTTAGCCTAACATCTGTCGTGGGGAAAATGCTGGAGTCCTTCATTAAGGAAGCAGTAGCAGGGCATTTGGAAAATCATAATGCAGTCAAGCAGAGTCAGCATGGTTTTATGAAAGGGAAATCATGTTTAAAAAATTTGCTGGAGTTCTTTGAGGATGTAACGAGCAGGGTGGACAAAGGTGAGCGAGTGGATGTGGTGTATTTGGATTTCCAGAAGGCATTCAATAAGGAGCCACATAAAAGGTTACTGCATAAGATAAGAGCTCACGGAGTTGGGGGTAATATATTAGCATGGATAGAGAATTGGCTAACTAACAGAAAGCAGAGAGTCGGGATAAATGGGTCATTTTCCGGTTGGCAAACAGTAACTAGTGGGGTGCCACAGGGATCGGTGCTGGGGCCTCAACGATTTACAATCTACATTAATGACTTGGATAAAGGGACTGAGTGTAATGTCGCCAAGTTTGCGGATGATACAAAGATGGGTGGGAAAGCAAGTTGTGCAGAGGACTCAAAGAATCTGCAAAGGGATATAGACAGGCTAAGTAAGTGTGCAAACATTTGGCAGATGGAATATAACGTGAGAAAGTGCGAGGTTATCCACTTTGGCAGGAAAAATAAAAAAGCAAATTATTATTTAAATGGAGAGAGATTACAAAATGCTACAGTTCAGAGGGACCTGGGGGTCCTTGTGCATGAAACACAAAAAGTTAGCATGCAGGTACAGCAAGTAATCAAAAAGGCAAATGGAATGTTGCCTTTATTTCAAGGGGGTTGGAGTATAAAAGCAGGGAAGTCCTGCTACAACTGTACAAGGTATTGGTGAGATCATACCTTGAGTACTGCATACAGTTTTGGTCTCCTTATTTGCATTGGAGGCAGTTCAGAGATGATTCACTAGGTTAATTCCAGAGATGAGGGGGTTGACTTATGAGAAAAGGTTGAGCAGGTTGGGCCTATACTCACCCTAACCCTAACCCTGAACCTAACCCTAACCCTTGCACAGAAGAACCCTAACCCTAACCATAACGCTAACCCTACCCTAACCCTTGCACAGAAGAACCCTAACCGTAGGAAAGCAAATGGTATGTTGACCTTTATTACAAAGGGATTTGAATATAAGAGTAAAGAAGTCTCACTGAAATTATATTGGACCCTGGTGAGACCACATCTGGAGTACTGTGCGCAGTTTTGTTCTCCTTACCTGAGGAAGGATAAACTTGCCTTAGAGGAAGTGCAATGAAGGATCACCAGACTGATTCATGGGATGAGGGAATTGCCCTACGAGGAGAGATTGAGTAGACTAGGCCTATATTCACTAGAATTTAGAAGAATGAGAGGTGATCTCATTGAAACATATAAAATTCTTAAGGGGCTTGACAGGGTAAATGCTGGGAGGATGTTTTCCCTGGCTGGGGAGTCTAGAACTAGGGGTCACAGTCTCAGAATAAGGGGTCAGCCATTTAGGACTGAGATGAGGGGCAATTTCTTCACTCAAATGTTTAAATCTTTGTAATTCTCTACCCCAGAAGGCTGTTGTTGAATATATTCAAGACAGAGATTGATAGATTTTTGGATACTAAGGGAATCAAGGGATATGGGGATAGTGCAGGAAAGTGGAGATGAGGTAGATCATCAGCCATGATCTCATTGAATGGCGGAGCAGGCTCGAAGGGCCGAATGACCCACTCCTGCTCCTATTTCTTCTGTTCTTATGTATGTAAGAACAGACACAGATAGTTGCCCAGTGCCAATCTGCTTGCATGAGCATGCATTGTGGTTAGAGTGATAGATGGGATGCAGTATCTATTTTTAATATTTTCTTCAGAATTATTTTAAGATTCTGAAAATGGGGAGCAACTATTTCACTGGAATTCTCAGCTTGCTTTTCTCCAACATGAATCCTGGCACTGTTTTCAGTATTATTTCCAGCAGCAGCAGTGCGGACCCGGGAGGAGTGGCGAGGTGGCAGCGGCGGTATAAAGTGAGCCCGAGGCGCAGGTAGGCCCCACAGCAGCAGCAGCAGCGGCGGCAGAGCGGACCCGGGAGGAGCGGCGAGGCGGCGGCGATACCAACTCAGCACCGGCAGAATTTTCAAAGAGTGACGTCAGAAGTCAAAAGTGATGTCGGCACAAGGGGAGGGAGCTGATTGGTGCATATCTGGTAAGTGTTTTTACTTGGCTTTCTTAAAGTTTTAAGTTTATTCCAGCTAGGTTAGTAAATAGTCTGTTAATTAGAGGTATGGCAGGGCAGCTCACACCCGTGGAATGCACATCCTGTGCCATGCGGGAAGTCCTGGACACCTCCCGTGGTCTGGACGACCACATGTCTGGGAAGTGTCGCCAGCTACAGCAGCTCGAGCACCGAGTTACGGAGCTTGAGTGGCGGCTGCAGTCACTGCTGTGCATCCACGAGGCTGAGAGCTACGTGGATAGCACGTTTCGGGAGGTGGTCACCCCGCAGCTTAAGAGTGTGCAGGCAGAGAGGGAATGGGTGACCGTCAGACAGAAGAGGAGGACCAGGCAGGTAGTGCAGGAGTCCCCGGAGTCCATCTTGCTCACCAACCAGTATTCGGTGCTGAGTACTGATGAGGGCGATGGTTCCTCTGGGGAGTGCAGCCAGAGCCAAGTCCACAGCACCATGGAAGGCTCAGCTGCACAGGAAGAAGAGAGGGAGAACAATAGTGATGGGGGATTCAATAGTTAGGGGAGCAGACAGGCGTTTCTGCGGCCGCAGACGTGACTCCAGGATGGTATGTTGCCTCCCTGGTTCCAGGGTCAAGGATGTCACTGAACGGCTGCAGGGCATTCTGAGGGGGGAGGGTGAACAGCCAGAGGTCATGATCCATATCGGTACCAACGACACAGGTAGGAAGAGGGATGAGGTCCTGCAGGCAGAGTTTAGGGAGCTAGGAAAGAGGTTAAAAAGCAGGACCTCAAAGGTAGTAATCTCCGGATTACTACCAGTGCCATGTGCTAGTGAGTTCAGAAATAGGATGATAGAGCAGATGAATGCGTGGCTGGAGAGATGGTGTAGGAGGGAAGGCTTTAGATTCCTGAGGAATTGGAACCGTTTCTGGGGGAGGTGGGACCTCTACAAACCAGACGGGTTGCACCTCAACGGTAACGGGATCAATATCCTCACGGGAGGGTTTGCTAGTGCTGTTGGGGAGGGTTTAAACTAGCTTGGCAGGGGGATGGGAGCCTATGTATAGAGTCAATAGGGAGGGAAGAAAAACTGGAATTGGAAAACAAAAACATAGAAAGTAAATTGGAAGGACAGAGGAATCAAGGGCTGGATAGTAGTCAACAAGGAGGTTTGCCTGTATTATAAGGTAGATACTTCAATGCAAGGAGTATAGCGAACAAGGCAGATGAGCTGAGGGCACAGGTAGATACTTGGGACTATGATATTATAGCTATTACAGAGACGTGGCTGAAAGAGGGGCAGGTATGGCAGCTCAACATTCCTGGTTACAGGATTTTCAGACGGGATAGAGAGGGAGGTAAAAAGGGAGGGGGGGTCGCGGTATTGATTAAAGAAGCTATTACAGCTGTGAGGAGGGATGATATGTTGGAGGGATCATCAAACGAGGCCATATGGGTCGAGTTGAAAAACAAAAAATGGGCGATCACACTGCTGAGAGTGTACTACAGACCCCCAAACAGTGAGAGGGAGATAGAAGAATAAATATGTAAACAAATTTCTGAGAAGTGCAAAACCTATAGGGCAGTAATAGTAGGGGATTTCAACTACCCCAACATTAACTGGGATAAAATTAGTGTGAAGGGTATAGAAGGTGCGGAATTCCTAAAATGCATCCAGGAGAACTTTTTTAGCCAATATGTAGCAAGCCCAACAAGGGAGGGGGCGGTTTTGGACTTAGTTTTAGGGAATGAAGCTGGGCAGGTAGAAGGTGTATCAGTGGGGGAGCATTTTGGTGCTAGTGACCATAATTCTGTTAGATTTAAGGTAGTTATGGAAAAGGACCTGGAATAAAAATTCTAAATTGGGGAAAAGCAAATTTTGCTAAGCTCAGAGGGGATTTAGCCATAGTGGACTGGACACAGCTACTTGAAGGTAAATCAGTGTCAGAGCAGTGGAAGGCATTCAAGGACGAGATCCAGAGGGTTCAGACCAAATATGTGCCCTTAGAGAAAAACGGTGGGACTAACAAATCTCAAGCACCCTGGATGTCTAGAGACATGCAGGGTAGGATAAAGAAAAAAAGGGAGGCGTATGATAGATACCGAGGGCTAAATACTCCAGAATCTTCAGAGGAGTACAGAAAGTGCAGGGGTGCAATTAAAAAGGATAATTGGTAAGCAAAGAGAAGCATGAAAAATTCTTGGCAAGTAAAATCAAGGAAAACCCAAAGATGTTTTATAAATATATTAAGAGTAAGAGGATGACTAAAGAAAGGGTAGGGCCTATTAGAGATCATGAGGGTAATGTGTGTGTGGAGGCGGGAGACGTCGGTAGGGTTCTTAATGAATACTTTGCATCTGTTTTCACAAAGGAGAGGGGCAAAGCAGACATTGCTATCGGGGGGGAGGAGTGTGAAATATTAGATGAAATAAACATAGTGAGAGAGGAAGTATTAAGGGGTTTAGTAGCTTTAAAAGTGGATAAATCCCCAGGCCCGGATGAAATGTATCCCAGGCTGTTAAGCAAAGCAAAAGAGGAAATAGCAGAGGCCCTGACCATCATTTTTCAATCCTCTCTGGCTTCAGGTTTGTGTACCGGAGGACTGGAGGACTGCTAATGTGGTACCCTTGTTTAAAAAGGGAGAAAAAGATAGACCAAGTAATTACAGGCCAGTCAACCTAACCTCGGTGGTGGGAAAATTATTGGAAAGAATTCTGAAGGACAGGATAAATCTTAATTTAGAAAGACATGGATTAATCAAGAATGGTCAGCACGGATTTGTTAAGGGAAGGTCGTGTCTGACAAACTTGATTGAATTTTTTGAGGAGGTAACAAGGAGGGTAGATGAGGGTAGTGCATTTGATATAGTGTATATGGACTTTAGCAAGGCTTTTTATAAGGTTCCACATGGCAGACTGGTCACAAAGTTAAAAGCCCATGGGATCCAGGGCAAAGTGTCAAGTTGGATTCAAAACTGGCTTGGAGACAGGAAGCAGAGGGTAATGGTTGATGGGTGTTTTTGTGACTGGAAGGCTGTTTCCAGTGGGGTTCTGCAGGGCTCAGTACTAGGTCCCTTGCTTTTAGTGGTATATATCAATGATCTAGACTTGAATATAGGGGGTATGATTAAGAAGTTTGCAGATGATACTAAAATCGGCTGTGTGGTTGATACTGAAGAAGGAAGCTGTAGACTGCAGGAAGATATCAATAAATTGGTGAGGTGGGCAGAACAGTGGCAAATGTGAATTCAATCCGGAGAAGTGTGAGGTAATGCATTTGGGGAGGGCTAACTAGGAAAGGGAATACACATTAAATGGTAGGACACTGAGTAGTGCAGAGGAACAAAGGGACCATGGAGTGCATGTCCTCAGATCCCTGATTACAAGAGAAATGCAGGGAACAGCACCAGCCGCTGTACATGGGCTTCTTTGACCTCACAAAGGCCATTGACACTGTCAACCGTGAGGGATTATGGAGTGTCCTCCTCAAATCCGGCTGCCCTCAAAAGTTTGTCACCATCCTCTGCCTGCGATGACATGCAAGCCGTGATCCTGACCAACTCTTCCACCACAGACCCAAATCATGTACGGAGCGGGGTCAAGCAAGGCTGTGTCATCGCACCAACGCTCTTCTCGATCTTCCTGGCTGCAATGCTCCATCTCACCCTCACTAAGCTCCCCGCTGGAGTGGAGCTAATTTACAGAACAAACGGGAAACTGTTCAACCTCCGTCGCCTCCAGTCCAGATCCAAGGTCATCCCTTCCTCTGTCATCGAATTACAGTATGCAGATGATGCTTGCGTCTGCGCACACTCAGATATCGAACTCCAAACCATCGTTAACACCTTCACCGAAGCATATGAGAGCATGGGCCTTACACTAAACATCCGTAAGACAAAGGTCCTCTACCAACCTGCCCCGCCACACAGTATTGCCCCCCGATTCTCAAAATCCATGACAAGGCCTTGAACAACGTGGACCACTTTCCATACCTCGGGAGCCTACTGTCAACAAGGGCAGACGTCGATGACGAAGTCCAACACTGCCTTCAGTGTGCCAGTGCAGCCTTCGGTCGCCTGAGGAAGAGAGTGTTTGAAGACCAGGACCTCAAACACGGCACTAAGCTCATGGTCTACAGAGCAGTAGTGATACCCGCCCTCCTGTATGCCTCAGAGATATGGACCATGTACAGCAGGCACCTCAAAGCACTGGAGAGGTACCACCAATGCTGCTTCCGCAAGATCCTGCAAATCCATTGGCCGGATAGGTGCACCAATGTCAGTGTTCTCGCTCAGGCCAACATCCCCAGCATCGAAGCTTTGACCACGCTCGATCAGCTCCGATGGACAGGTCACATTATCCGCATGCCCGATACGAGACTCCCAAAACAAGCGCTCTACTCGGAGCTCCAACACGGCAAGAGAGCCCCAGGTGAGCAGAGGAAATGCTTCAAGGACACCCTTAAAGCCTCCTTGAAAAAGTGCAACATCCCCACCGACACCTGGGAATTTCTGGCCCAAGACCTTACAAAGTGGAGGAGAAGCATCCGGGAAGGCGGCAAATACCTCGAGTCTCTTCGTCGGGAGCAAGCGGAAGCCAAGCGCAAACAGCGGAAGGAGCGCACGTCAACCCAAGCACCCCACCCACCCGCCCCTTCAACCACTGTCTGCCCCACCTGTGACAGAGACTGTAGGTCCCGGATTGGACTCATCAGTCACCTGAGAACTCATTTTTAATGTGGAAGTAAGTTATCTTCGGATCCGAGGGACTGCCTAAGAAGAAGAAGAAGAAGGTAGCAGGCCAGGTAGATAAGGTGGATTCATTATTTGTATGATAATTCTTGCTGTTGCTGCTGCTGTCCTTAAATCATTTAGTCAGACGTCATTTGGAACTGTGCTTTCCTGGGTAGGGGGAGGGGCGGAGGCATTTTGGCACTTTCCTCGTTGTACCAGTGCACGAGCCACCAGCTGCTCTCCAACCACCCTGCCCTCTGCAGCCGTGGCTTCCTCTGGCTTCCATGAACCATGGCACCAGTGAGCTCTGAGTTGTCCACTTCCACCGCCATCTCAACTGCCAGGCTAAGGCTCAGTCCTTCCCTCAGGTCAAAGTTGTGTAATGCACAGCAGACCACCACAATCCTCACCACTTCAATAGGCGAAAACTGCAAAGTACCACTGACCTGTCCAGGCACTGGAAGCGTGATTTCTGCACTCTTATTGTCCTCTCCACTACTTGGCATGTCCACACATGTGTACGCTTGTACCTTTCCTGTGCTGCACTATTGGTCCTGTGGTATGGTGTCATCAGCCACAGCATTAGCAGGTAGGCCTTGTCATCTAAGATCCATCCAGATCCTTACTGCGCTCTGATGAAGGAACCATGTAGGTTTGAGTGCCGTGGGACAAAGGCATCTTGAGCACTTCCCCAGTGATCTGCATCGACAGTCATGATCTGAAGATAGGCATCTCAAAACATCATCACATTTAACGAATGGTACGCTTTTTGGGCAGAACAGTGGCAAATGTGAATTCAATCCTGAGAAGTGTGAGGTAATGAATTTGGGGAGGGTTAACAAGGAAAGGGAATACACATTAAATGGTAGGACACTGAGTAGTGTAGAGGAACATAGGGACCTTGGAGTGCATGTCCACAGATCCCTGAACGTAGCAGGCCAAGTAGATAAGGTGGTTAAGAAGGCATACGGAATGCTTGCCTTTATTAGCCGTGGCATAGAATACAAGATGTAGGGGGTGGTGTGGTAGGGTCAGCTTCACCTCTGACTCTGTGAGCGGTTCGAATCGCTCCCACGCCCCTGGTTCTACACCTTGGACTTATTTGGGGGTCGTGAACAAAGGTGCAGTAGACAACAGGTTTTGATGAAAGAATTTCGATCTTTATTCAGGAAAGTAAAACACAACACAAACACTCTTAACACTCTAAAGTTGGGGAACACTTCGGTACACGCAAGGGAAATAACATTAGGAGAATACTTCACCCCTCCCAATCCCACTTCACTAGCTAGGTTGGACTCTGGAGAACCAGGGATAATGCTCACCAAACGAATCCTTGACAGTTGAGAGTTAGGGTTTAGAGTCTTTTGAGTAAAAGGTTTCGTAAGGCCCTTGTTTCCGCGAGGTGTCCGATGGTCACTGAGGTGGTCGCTCTGGTCTCTTCTTGCATGTCAGCCTACTTCTGGAGCTGTTGGCTTTCTTTGTTGAACTGCTTTCTGTTTAACCTGTCTTCTTCCAAGCTGTGGAACTGCCTTCTTGCAGAACTGTGGAAACTGCCTTCTGCCTGCTTGTTGAACTTGAACTGTTTTACTGGAGAACTGGAGAACTCCCTTCTTACTGAACTGTCTTCTTTAACTGCCCAACTTGCTTCTCCTGAACTCTGTAATTCCAGCACTGACTTTTGCTGAAAAACAGGCTTTCAAATTGAACTCCAAAACTGCAGAACTGCCTCCTGTTGAACTTGAACTGTTGTTTTCCTGAACTGCTTGATGGGCCTTCAATTATACTAAATTGAAGTGGCCTTATCAAAACCAAATCAAATCATTGTAAGACCTCGTTAACAGTAACGACTTTACCAGCGTGTTAACTGGTTTTGTAAATGTGTGAAGTGCTTTTCAGGATAGCTCCATCCTGTCGATCTGTTGTTTAATCGGAGTTTGAATTATCCTCATGTTTTGGGTTTCTTGACTGGGCCTAGGACTTCAATCGAATATTTGCTTTATGCGTGTCTTTAATGGGTTCTGTAAACAGTTTGATGGGGCCTGTTATTTTGGGTGGGACTGTCTTCTCCCAGGGTCTATTGTCAAAATGTTAATGCCTGCTGGGGCTTGAGTAGGGTCATCCCGGTTCCCCAGACAATGCAATTAACTGCAATACCCAAAACTGCTTTTGCAGAGGTCGAACCCAACTTCCTTCACAGCCTTTTCTCCCTTTACAGGCCCAGACATGTTTTTAAAATGCCAAAACTTGGTTTTTGGTCTTAAATTCCTTATGTTAGGCCCAAATGCATTTTTATCACTCTGAGGTAGTTCCAAAGTCCTTTTTCCTTAGGTTTTGGGGATCTGCAAATTTTGGAAACCTTACATTAGCAGGGGGGCTATGCTTCAACTGTATAAAACACTAGTTAGGCCTCAGCTAGAGTACTGCGTGCAGTTCTGGTCACCGTATTACAGGAAAGATGTGATTGCACTAGAGAGGGTGCAGAGGAGATTTACAAGGATGTTGCCGGAGTAGAGAATCTTAGCTATGAGGAAAGACTGGATAGGCTGTGTCTGTTTTCCTTGGAACAGAGGAGGCTGAGGGGAGACCTTATTGAGGTGTATAAAATTATGAGGGGCATAGATAAAGTGGATAGAATGGACCTATTTCCCTTAGCAGAGGGATCAAAAACCAGGGGGCACAGATTTAAAGTAATTGGGTGAAGGTTTAGAGGGAATTTGAGGGTGGTAGAGGCAGAAACCCTAACCACATTTAAAAAGTACTTGGATGTGCACTTGGGATGCTCTAACCTGCAGGGCTACGGACGAAGAGTTGGGAAGTGGGATTAGGCTGGATAGCTCTTTGTTGGCCAACGCGGACACGATGGGCCGAAATGGCCTCCTTCCGTACTGTAACTTTCTATGATTCTATGATTCCTTCCAGGTGTAAGTTTGTAATTTGCAAAAGATCAAAAAGCTTCCAATGTTACTAAGATTGTTGTCATGCAGTAGTAGGGCCCTGAGTAATGCAGGGGGTTAGTACATTTGTAAAAGGTTGGTCATGCCTGACAAACCTTGAGGAGGTGACTAAAGTAGTGGACAGGGGAATGTCTATGGATGTTATTTATATGGACTTCCAGAAGGCATTTAATAAAGTCCCTCATAAGAGATTGTTAACTAAGGTAGAAGCCCATGGAATTGAGGGCAAATTATTGACCAGGTTAGGAAATTGGCTGAGCGGCAGGAGACAGGCAGTAGGGATAATGGACAGGTACTCCAATTGGCAGGAGGTGACCAGTGGTGTCCCGCAGGGCATCAACTATTCACCGTATTTATTAACAACTTAGATGATGGGATAGAAAGCCACATATCCAAATGTGCCGATGAAACAAAGATAGGTGGCATTGTAGGCAGTGTAGATGAAAGCATAAAATTACAAAGGGATATCGATAGATTAAGTGAATGGGCAAAACTGTGACAAATGGATTTCAATGTAGGCAAATGTGAGGTCATCCACTTTGGACCTAAAAAGGATAGAACAGGGTACTTTCTAAATGGTGAAAAGCTAAAAACAGTGGAAGTTCAAAGAGACTTTGGAGTCCAGGTACATAGATCATTAAAATATAATTGAACAGGTACAGAAAATAATCAAAAAGGCTAATGGAATGCTGGCCTTTATATCTAGAGGACTAGAGGGGTAGAAGTAATGCTGCAGCTATACAAAATCCTGGTTAGACCACACCTGGAGTACTGTGAGCAGTTCTGGGCACCACACCTTAGGAAGAATATATTGCCCTTAGGTTTCCTAGAATGATACCCAGACTCCAGGGGTTAAATTACGAGGAGAGATTGCACAAATTAGGGTTGTATTCCCCGGAATTTAGAAGGTTAAGGAGTGATTTGATCAAAGTTTTCAGGATATTAAGGGGATCAGATAGGGTAGATAGAGAAAACTATTTCCGCTAGTTGGAGAGTCTGGGACTGGGGGCATAGGAGTGAAATTAGGAAACACTTCTACACACAAAGTGTGGTAGAAGTTTGGAACTCTCTTCTGCAAACGGCAATTGATGCTAGATCAATTGTTAATTTTAAATCGGAGATTGATCATTTTCTGTGTTAACCAAAGGTATTAAGGGATATGGGCCAAAGGAGTTAGGTCGCAGATCAGCCATGATCTCATTGAATTGCGGGACAGGCTTGAGGGGCTAAATGGCCTACTCCTGATCCGATGTTCCTCTGTTCATATTCAGGGACCATTCATCATAGGGACCTACATTTCAATCCAGTACATAGTGATGGAATCAAAGTCTGCTCTTTGCCAGTTACAATGGTCCTAACCCAGCTATTGTTCAATACTAATTGGCGCTGAATCAACAATTCTCAGAGAAAGAAAAATTTGCATGATATCGCGCATTTCATGCCCTCAGAACATTCCAAAATGCTTTACAGCCAATGAAGTAATTTTGAAGTGCAATCACTGTTATAATGTAGGATAAGCAGCAGCCAATTTGCACACAGCAAGGTCACACGAACAGCAATGTGATAATGACCAGATAATTTGTTTTATTGATGTTGATTGAGGGATAAATACTGACCAGGACATGGGGAGAACTCCCTTGCTCTTTTTCAAAATAGTGCCATGGGATCCTTTACATCCACCTGAGAGGTAGTTTAACGTCTCATCCAAAAGACATCAGCTCTAACAATGCAGCACTTCCTCCATACTGCAGTGAAGTACCAGCCTACATTATGTGCTCAAAACTCAGTATTAGGGCTTGAACCCACAACCTTCTGATTCAGAGGTGAGAGCGTTACCACTGACTCAAGGTAGAAAGACAATCATTTTATGATGAGTTCTTCTGACCTGGAGCCAGAAATTGACAAGCAGGTACATTTCACTACTAAGTGCCCTCAGCAATTTAAAAGCAGTTGCAACTACCTTGATTTGTCTACATACATTGCTTTCCCATAAGATGTACTTGAGAAAAAAGCTTAAGGGGACATGCCAGGCTAAACATAGCTCCGTCCTAGAAGCTCTACATCATGGGATCAATTTTCCTGACCTGGTCAAGGCCCATTGTGTGGGTACAAAAGCCAGGAAAAAGAATTGGCCGGGATTTCTTGTGTATTCCGAGGTGGGTTGCAGAGTCGGGCCTGCAGCTGCAGTAACTGTGGGCCAAGTGTAGCGATGTAATGAGATGAAAGAAGGCATCCCTAGTTTCCCACCTCTTTCTCCTGCAGTTACATTTTGAGAGGAGATTTGATAGAGGTGTTCAAAATCATGAGGGGTCTGGACAGAGTAGATAGAGAGAAACTGTTCCCATTGGCGGAAGGGTCGAGAACCAAAGGACACAGATTTAAAGTGCTTGGCAGAAGAACCAAAAGTGACATGAGGAAAAACATCTTTACGCAACGAGTGGTTAGGATCTGGAATGCATTGCCTGAAAGGATGGTGGAGGCAGATTCAATCACGGCTTTCAAAAGGGAATTGGATAAGTACCTGAAGGAAAAATATTTGCAGGGCTACGGGGAAAGGGCAGGGGAGTGGGACTAGCTGAAGTGCTCTTGCAGAGAGCCGGCACGGGCTCGACGGGCCGAATGGCCTCCTTCTGTGCTGTAACCATTCTATGATTCTATGATTCTCCATTCTACAGTGGCAGTGTGCCCAGATGCAGTAGTATCCCATGAAGCTGGTGCTGGACATGCCAGGAAGCTCCTCAGACCAAAGGATATGAAAGGGCCGGGCAGGAAGTCAAAAAGCACCCCAGAATGTAAACTGAGCAATTATTACCCATTTATGAAACACATTTTCACACTTTCAGAGCCATGTGGCTGCTGTTCTCTAGCAGTCCTACAGCTGTGGGAAACTTACCTCCCCCATTTGCCGGTGCCAAGTTCTACCAGGGGTCATATCTGTATTGGAGGAGCCCCCAAACCGTGGTAATGTCCCAGGACAGGAAAAGTAGTGCACGGAAGCATGACGGGGCAGGAAAATTGTCCACCACAACCAGGCTCCAGACTACAGACTACCCATTAGTAATGCACTGGAAGAGCCACTAGTTTAAACTGATGAGGTTTAGCCCACCATAGTTACAATTATATAATAAGTAGGGCAAGTGAAGCATGTTGCAGTTGCAGAACACCTGGGTAATAGTGATCATAATATAATTAGGTTAAAATTAATTATGGAAAGGGATGAAGAAAAATCAAAGGTGAAAATACCCAACTGGAAAAGAGCCAATTTCAGTGATTTGAGAAGGGATCTAACACAGGTGGACTGGAAACAAAGATTGACCAGAAAAACAGTAAATGAGCAATGACAGGCTTTCAAGGCGAAGATACTTTGGGTACAAATCAAGCATATTGCAATAAGGAGGAAAGATAGGGCATCCAAAGCTAGAGCTCACTGGATGATAAAGGAAATAGAGGTTAAAATAAAATAGGAAAAGGAGGTTTATGACAAATATCAGGTGCAGAACACAGTCAAAAACCAGGCAGAAAACAGACAGTGCAGGGGAATAAAGGATTTAAAAAAAAAATCATATATGGGATGTGGGCGTCGCTGGCAAGGCCAGCATTTATTGCCCATCCCTAATTGCCCTCGAGAAGTTTGTGGTGAGCCGCCTTCTTGAACCACTGCAGTCCGTGTGGTTTAGGTACTCCCACAGTGTTGTTAGGGAGGGAGTTATAGGATTTTGACCCAGCGACAATGAAGGAACATCTAAGTCAGGATGGTGTGTGACTTGGAGGGGAACTTGCAGGTGGTGGTGTTCCCATGCGTCTGCTGCACTTGTCCTTCTAGCTGGAAGAGGTCGCGGGTTTGGGAGGTGCTGCCGAAGAAGCCTAGGTGAGTTGCTGCAGTGCATCTCGTAGATGGTACACACTGCAGCCACGGTACGCCAGTGGTGGAGGGAGTGAATGTTTAATCCGTCTTTCAGATGAGACGTTAAACCGAGGCCCAGTCTGCTCTCCCAGGTGGACGTAAAAGATCCCAAGACACTATTTCGAAGAAGAGCAGGGGAGATAGCCCCGGTGTCCTGGCCAATATTTATCCCTCAACCAACATTATCACATTGCTGTTTGTGGGAGCTTGCTGTGCGCAAATTGGCTGCCGCGTTTCCCACATTACAACAGTGACTCCACTTCAAAAAGTACTTAATTGGCTGTAAAGCGCTTTGAGATGTCCGGTGGTCATGAAAGGCGCTATATAAATGCAAGTCTTTCTTTCTTTCTTAAGGTGGTAGATGGGGTGCCAATCAAGCGGGTTGCTTTGTCCTGGATGGTGTTGAGCTTCTTGAGTGCTGTTGGAGCTGCACTCATTCAGGCAAGTGGAGAGTATTCCATCACACTCCTTACTTGTGCCTTGTAGATGGTAGAAAGGCTTTGGGGAGTCAGGAGGTGAGACACTCGCTGCAGAATGCCTAGCCTCTGAACTGCTCTTGTTGCCACAGTATTTAAATGGCTGGTCGAGTTGAGTTTCTGGTCAATGGTGACCCCCAGGATGTTGATGGTGGGGGATTCGGTGATGGTAATGCCGTTGAATGTCAAGGGGAGGTGGTTAGACCCTCACTTGTTGGAGATAGTCATTGGCTGGTACTTCTGTGGCGCGAATGTTACCTTACACTTATCAGCCCAAGCCTGAATGTTGTCCAAGTCTTGTTGCATGCGGGCATGGACTGCTTCATTATCTGAGGAGTTGTGAATGGCGCAGAACACTGTGCAGTCATCAGCGAACATCCCCATTTCTGACCTGATGTTGGAGGGAAGGTCATTGATGAAGCAGTTGAAGATGGTTGGGCCTAGGGCACTGCCCTGAGGAACTCCTGCAGCGATGTTCTGGGGCATGGGATGATTGACCTTCAATCACCACAACCATCTTCCTTTGTGCTAGGTATGACTCCAGCCAGTGTTGCGTTTTCCCGCCGATTCCCATTGACTTCAGTTTTACTAGGGCTCCTTGATGCCAGACTCAGTCAAATGCTGCCTTGACGTCAAGGGCAATCACTCTCACCTCACCTCTGGAATTCAGCTCCTTTATCCATGTTTGGTCCAAAGCTGTAATGAGGTTGGGAGCCGATTGGTCTTGGCGGAACCCAAAATGGGCATCAATGAGCAGGTTATTGGTGAGTAAGTACCGCTTGATAGCACTGTTGATGACACCTTCCATTACTTTGCTGATGATTGAGAGTAGACTGATGGGGCAGTAATTGGCCGGGATGGATTTGTCCTGCTTTTTGTGGACAACACATACCTGGGCAGTTTTCCACATTGTCAGATAGATGCCAGTGTTGTCGCTGTACTGGAACAGCTTGGCTAGAGGTGCGGCTAGTTCTGGAACACAAGTCTTCAGCACAATAGCCAGGAGGTTGTCAGGGCCCATAGCCTTTGCTGTATCCAGTGCGCTCAGCCGTTTCTTGATATCACGTGGAGTGAATTGAATTGGCTAAAGACTGGCTGTTGTGTAGGTGCAGACCTCAGGAGTAGGCCGATATGGATCATCCACTCAGCACTTCTGGCTGAAGATGGTTGCAAACGCTTCAGCCTTGTCTTTTGCACTCGTGCTGGGCTCCGCCATCATTGAGGATGGGGATATTCATGGAGCCTCCTCCTCCCGTTAGTTGTTTCATTTTCCACCACCATTCATGACTGGATGTGGCAGGACTGCAGAGCTTTGATCTGATCCGTTGATTGTGGGATCGTTTAGCCCTGTCTATAGCATGCTGCTTCCGCTTTTTAGCATGCATCTAGTCCTGTGTTGCAGCTTCCCCAGGTTGGCACCTCATTTTTAGGTACGTCTGGTGCTGCTCCTGACATGCTCTTCTACACTCCTTATTGAACCAGGGTGGATGGTAATGGTAGAGTGAGGGATATGCCCAGCCATGAGGTTACAGGTTGTGATGGAATACAATTCTGCTGCTGCTGATGGCCCACAGCGCCTCATGGATGCCCAGTTTTGAGCTGCTAGATCTGTTCTGAATCTATCCCATTTAGCATGGTGGTAGTGCCACACAACACGATGAAACATAGAAACATAGAAACATAGAATCTAGGAGCAGGAGTAGGCCATTCGGCCCGTCGAGCCTGCTCCGCCATTCAATACGATCATGGCTGATCATCCAAATCCAGTACCCTGTCCCTGCTTTAATCCCCACAGTACACATATCCCACCGTACCCCCATAACCCCACGTATTTAATTCCCCCGAACATATCCCATCCTATCCCCATAACCCCACATATTTAATCCCCCCTAACACTAAGGGTCAATTTATCATAGCCAAATCAACCTAACCCACACATTTTTGGACTGTGGGAGGAAACCGGAGCACCCGGAGGAAACCCACGCAGACACGGGGAGAATGTGCAAACTCCACACAGACAGTCACCCGAGGTCAGATTCGAACCCGGGTCTCTGGCGCTGTGAGGCACCAGTGCTAACCACTATGCCACCGTGTTGCCGGAGGGTGTCCACAGTGTGAAGACTGTGCGGTGGCCACTGCTACCAATACTGTCATGGACAGATGCATCTGCAACAGATAGATTGGTGAAGATGAGGTCAAGTAGGTTTTTCGCTCGTGTTGGTTCTCTCACCACCTGTAGCAGGCCCAGACCAGCAGTTATGTCCTTCAGGACTCAGCCAGCTCGGTCAGTAGTGGTGCTACCGAGCCACTCTTGGTGATGGACATTGAAGTCCCCCACCCAGAGTACATTCTGTGCCCTTGCTACCCTCAGTGCTTCTTCCAAGTGGTGTTCAACATGGAGGAGTACTGATTCATCAGCTAAGGGAGGGCGGTAGGTGGTAATCAGCAGGAGGTTTCCGTGCCCATGTTTGACCTGAAGCCATGAGACTTCATGGGGTCCGGAGTCAATGTTGAGGACTCCCAGGGCCACTCCTTCCCGACTGTACACCACTGTGCCACCACCCCTGGTGGGTCTGTCCTGCCGGTGGGACAGGACATACCCAGGGATGGTGATGGAGGAGTTTGGGACATTGGCTGAAATGTATGATTCTGTGAATATGACTATGTCAGGCTGTTGTTTGACTAATCTGTGCGACAGCTCTTCTCAATTTTGGCACAATCCCCAGATGTTGGTGAGAAGGACTTTTTAGGGTCGACTGGGCTGGGTGTGCCATTGCCGTGTCGATAGCCGGTGCCGAGGTCGATGCCGGGTGGTCCATTCAATTTCATTCGAGGGCAAAGAGTGTGTATGAGAGTGGCAGGTAAGATTAAAAGGGAACCCAAAAATCTTTTATTAAACATATAAATAGTAAAATGATAGTTAAAGGAATGGTGGGGCATATTAGGGACCTAAAAGTAAATCTTCTTGTGGAGTCGGAGGGCATAACTGAGGTACTGAATGAATACTTTGCATCTGTCTTCACAAAAGAAGAGGATGAAGTTAATGTTGCAGTCGAGGAGGAGGGAGCAGAGATATATTGGATAGGATAAAAAATAGATAAAACGGAGGTGCTAAATAGTTTGGCACCACTCAAAGTTAACGAGTCACCCAGTCCAGATGGGATGCATCCTAGGTTGCTCAGGGGAGACCTAATAGAGGTATTCAAAATTATGAGGAGTTTTGATAGAGCAAGTAGGGAGAAACTATTTCCTCTGGCAAGTGGGTCAGTAACCAGAGGTCATAGATTTAAAATAATTGAGGTGAAATGAGGAGACATGTTTTCGCATAGAGGGTTGTTCAGATCTGGAACGCACGATCTGAAAGGGTGGTGGAATCAGATTCCATAGTAACTTTCATAAGGTAATTGGACATGTATTTGAAGAGGACTAATTTGCAGGGTTATGGGGAAAAAGCTGGGGTGTGGGTCTAAATTAGTCAGCTCTTTCAAAGAGCCGGCACAGGCACAATGGGCCAATGACCTCCTTCTATGCTGTAAGATTCGATATTTCTATAAGTATAGAGTTATTCAATTTTATAAAGCCCAATATCTTTAGTAATCATTTTAATATTAATTTTGCTTTCCGTAAAAAAGTTGAAGTTTTGTAACAATTTTTTATTTGTAATTATTAGTAAGTTTATTAGGAGAATACAATTATCTATTGATGCAGCAATGCATTATGAACTATAATTATCCAAGGGAAAACAGTTGCGAATCATTTCTTTGTAAATAATTTAGTATATTTAAAATAACACCACATTCAAGCAATAAAAGTGTGATGGCTAAAATGTAACAGGAAGTAAGTATGACACAGGAAGTACATGGCATCTGAAAAAACTTGCTAGTTCATAGATTATAATTAGGAGTATAAAATATATTCATGTTAAATAAATTATAACAGAAAGAACATTGATAATTTAATATATCGTACTGAGAAATATATATTTCTACTGCAATACCAAAAGCACACCACTTTGACAGTAGGTGTGTAAGAATGTGCTAATATGTTTGCACAGCTTAAATTTAAATAGCTAACCAAAACAGAACTACAGATAACTACATTTAATCAAGATGGAGTGGTCCAATGGGACATTTTCCAAATGTGCGGTGTTAGCACAAATCTCACCCATCATGAGGCTGTTTTTTTTCAATTAATCAGTGGCAACAGAGATAAAGCAGGCACTTAAATGGCTGCAGGGGGCTCTACAAGCTGCTGCTGGTTGCAATTTTCTGCCTGCCAATAGATTTTTATCCATGCCGATTAACAAAAGGGTGAAGTTGCACAGCCAAGAAAATGAGAGTTACAATCATGACTTTTAAAGTGCATTGCATGCGTACAATTGTTTGGGTGTTGCCCCTATGCTCCAAAATTCTTGCTGCGATGTAAACACAGCAGACAAGAAACACGGAATCACTTCCATGTGAAGTGGATTTGGGAAGTATAAGGATGCTATAAATATCAAGTGTTCGCACCGTTAAATAAAGTAATATATCAATGCAGCTGATGCGCACTGATTTTCACCTGGTTGCCAGAAGCCGACAACAAGCCTGAACCAAATAACAAGCAGATGTGAAATCCTGAGCCAGTACAGAGTCCCTGATACAGTGGGATTCAGGCTCTTGACATTCAGACATTCAGCTTCTCCTCAGTGAACTTCATCTGTCTTCTCGGAACTGTAGAACATTGAAGAATGAATAAAAAATATACAGTGACAAACTTAGATGTAGAAAAATTGAAACTTAAGGAAAAGAAAATGATAATGTTGAACAAAATAAAACATTTTGAAGAATGATTCACTTATTATTTGATTCTAGAAAGAATTCCATTTCCCCAAAAAGTTCTGCTCCAGATATCAGAGATAGATTGTTAACTTGCTGCCTGGGCATAAAACTGGTGTTTGTGGATCGGCTGCCCATTTAAGAAACGGCCCGATTGAAAATCTAGCCCAGTGTGTGTTAAAGCTATTTCCTTTTATGAATGGGATCTGCAATTAGTGTTGCTCTTGTAAGAAATCGTGGATTGGAAGAAATAATAGTCTGCTACAGGTTCCCTAGCTCAGCAGTTTGCCGAAGTTGATGACACAGAAAGATTCCAGTCATGTGAGAAAAAGAGTTGTACAGAGAACTGAATTATGAGGTCAGAACACAAAAACAGGCCTTCGCGTGGGCATAGCTAGGCCTGATAAGGGATGCAGCAAGGAGCCGTAGGATAAACAAGCTGTCTACGAGAGGGCAACAAGACATTTAGAACAGAGATAGGGAAATAGCTGACCTCAGGAAGATGGGAGTGGGGGTGCTGTCAGAGGTACCCTCTCCCTTGCAATTGGACAATGGGATGGGTAAAAATGATTGACACCAGGTATCCACCAGCCCATCGAAATAAGGTATAAAAACGGGTGACCGAGAGAGGAAAACAGGCAGTTAGGGGCGAAGGCTTCTCCGAGGTGGATGCATGCTGGCCACGGCCTAACACCTTGGTCAAGTTTAGACTCTGAGGTGGATCGATGTGGCTACGGCCAAACACCTCCAACAGCTCGAGGGACGACCCAAAGGAAGTGACCGCTGCCTTAGACTGCAGGTATCCACCCAATCCAGGACCACCGTACTGCCTCACTGTCCGTCCGTCAGTCCGGTCATTTCGTTCCGTTCCAGGGCTGTAGATCGCTCTCATCTGTCACGGGTTGTATGTCTACTGTATCTATTTCAATCGCATGTCGAATCTGATTATGCTTAAACTGTAGCTCGTTAATAAAACGCCTTACAACTCCTAAGACCCTCTGGGTAATCTGTGTGTGACCTGTGATCCAAAATCTTACACTCTGATCTCGTTGTTTGAAAGTTATTAATAATTGAAAGGAGTTTAGAAGTTTTTAAGCCAGCAGTCAGTGGCAGGAGTCCAAAAGACCAAAACGGTCATAGAATCACTAATAATAGCATTTACTCTGCACTTTCACATTGAGAGAGAAAGAAGACTTGTATTTCTCTAGCATCTTTCACAACCTCAGGACATCCCAAAGCTCTTTATAGCCAATGAAGTACTTTTGAAGTGTAGTCACTGTTGTAATGTAGGAAACATGGTAGACAATTTGCGCACAGCAAGGTCCCACAAACAGCAGTGTGATGATGACCAGACAATCTGTTTTTCAGGTGTTGGTTGAGGGATAAATATTGACCAGGGCACCGGGTAGAACTCTTCTTTGAATACTGTCTCGGGATCTTTAACATCAATCTGAGAAGGCAGACAGGGCCACACTTTAATGTCTCATCTGAAAGCCAGCACCTCTGACAGTACGGCTCTCCCTCAGTACTTTACTGTTTCAGCCTAGATTTTGTGTTGAAGTTCTTGGAGTGGGATGTGGCCTTCAGACTCTGAGGTGAGAGTGCTACCACAGAGCCACAGCTGACACATGGGCTGGAATTTTCCCCTAAAAAAAGGGAGAGGGGTGGTTTGGAGCATGGGGGCAGTTAAATTGTTAAAAATGGGATTCCCGACCTAATCCCGCCTCCAACCCACCCACTTCCGGTTTTAATGGAGGCGGGGTGGGGGAGGGACGGGGGCCGGGTGACCAACCCGCTCCCATGGGGGCAATATTTCAATTTAAATATTGTAATGAGGCTGGAAGCCTCTTTTTCCACTTCCATTTTGAATTTAACTGCCTGTGGACGGGTTTCACACAATTCGTGATACCTGGCAGTTAAACAGAGGCAGGGACTGCTGCATCCAGGAGGGAAGTGGCTTTATACCTACCTCCTGGATCCAGGGTCCCTGCCTATCCACTCCCTGCGATTGGAGACCTCCTCCCCAGGCCTCCGATCCCCACCATGAGGCCTCCCCCCCCACCCCCACCGATGATGCTGAGGCCAGCCACAATCCTCTGGTGGCCAGCCTCGATCCTCTCTCCCCCCTCTGCCGATGCTTCGGCCAAACCCCCAATCCTCTGACCTCCCTGATCCCTGGCCGACGCCCCCCGCCCCCCCACCACCCGCCGATCCTCCAACCCCACCCCCGCTGATTTTCCGACCACCCCCTCGATCCCTAACTCCCCCCCCGATCCCCGACCCCACCTGTCGATCCCCAACCCTCCCGACCTCCCCGCGATCCCTGCCCGAGCCCCCCGCGATCCCTTGCCCAGACTAACCCCTCGCTCTCTCTCTCTGCATCTGCAGGCCTACCCACCCCGCAGTCAGCCAGCCTCTCAATCTGGCTGGCTGCGGACGGGAAACAGAGACCTCACATGCAAATCTGACACAGCCAGTAAAATCGGCAGGTCCCGCGGGAAACCCAGCCTCCCAGGTTTCCCGCCCACCTCGGAGCCCCCCCTACCCCAACCCGCCTACCTGGAGAAAATTCCAGCCATGGTGAGGGAGTGAAGTATGACGTATCACACTGGTATCATATTAAGTCATTTGCTGAGACTGGGGTAGACTGATTTATCCCACACTTAACTGAAGAGTATTTGATGCTGCAACTGGATGTAAAGGTGGCAATTCATGCTTCCATTGCATCACCTTGTCTGCTGCGAAGACCTATCAGCAGCTCAGGTGCCTATGATTTTCTATCAGTGAAGCGCTGAGACTACAAACTCATAAAATGACTGTAAAATGGAATGCTTTCCTTCTCCCTGACCCTCGCCCTTACACAGAATGATAACTTACCTTTTGATCAACTTGTCAATTATTTTCTGCACCCACCAGGCTTCAGGGTTCAGACAGACTTGGTTACCACTTTTAAGGGTGGCACTGAAATAAATGTAAAATACCAAATTGTCATCTATTCTCACTATTAATCTACAATGAAACAATATATAAATCTGATTTCTCAAATAAAAAGCAGATTTATTCATACACTGCAGTATAAACACTTACATGTTATATAAGGTATTGGTGAGACCGCATCTGGAATACTGCATACAGTTTTGGTGTCCATACTTAAGAAAAGACATACTTGCTCTCGAGGCAGTACAAAGAAGGTTCACTCGGTTAATCCCCGGGATGAGGGGGTGGACATACGAGGAGAGGTTGAGTAGATTGGGACTCTACTCATTGGAGTTCAGAAGAATGAGAGGCGATCTTATTGAAACATATAAGATTGTGAAGGGGCTTGATCGGGTGGATGCGGTAAGGATGTTCCCAAGGATGGGTGAAACTAGAACTAGGGGGCATAATCTTAGAATAAGGGGCTGCTCTTTTAAAACTGAGATGAGGAGAAACTTCTTCACTCAGAGGGTAGTAGGTCTGTGGAATTTGCTGCCCCAGGAAGCTGTGGAAGCTACATCATTAAATAAATTTAAAACAGAAATAGACAGTTTCCTAGAAGTAAAGGGAATTAGAGGTTACAGGGAGCGGGCAGGAAATTGGACATGAGGCTGAGTTCGGATCGGTCGAGGCCCTGTGGGTGGCGTAGCGGGCCCAGGTGCTGAGTGGCCGGGTCCTGCTCCTACTTCTTGTGTTCTTTAGATTTGAGGTGAGGATCAGATCAGCCATGATCTTATTGAATGGCGGAGCAGGCTCGAAGGGCCGATTGGCCTACTCCTGCTCCTATTTCTTATGTTCTTATGTTCTTATGATCTCCACATTCCCACAATGGGCACCACGTGGAACAATTTCAATATTCTCCATAAACTTCGGATGGATGAACTGAGTGGCCGTTTTGATGCATTGGCAGCGCAGGTTCACTCCCAGGCTACTGAGAGATGCAACTGTAATTTTAAAACATACAGGATTAATCATTCTAAACAGTTTTCAGATAATTTTTTTCTCTTTTACATATTATTCCTTTAAGATTCTCCAGAACTAGCCAGTCAACCAATCTCCGTAGAAGGGATATTATCGTTTCTGTAGAAGGGATATTGGGCCAAAAATTCGGCTCTTGTCGGGTGAGTACACACTGTGTACTCACCCGGAAGGCCTCCTGAAGTGCCGGTTTCCTGCATGCACTGCGCATGCGCGGGAAACCGGAACTTCCGGTCTGGTGAAGGGAGCGGTTCAGAGGTGAACCGCGTGCGCGGTAGAGGCTGCGCGCACGCAGCAAACTTCGGGTTTTTTTCAGGTTTCTCCGGGAGGGTAAGTATTGAAGGACCTGCGCTTTTAAAAAGGAGGCGCAAGACCCGTTTTCAACAAGGTAAGTGGTTAATTAATTATAATTTTAAAAAAATTTCAACAGGTTTATCTTTTTTAGATACTTTAAAGAAAGGTAAGTTTATTTTTAGCACTGTTAAAAAGTATTTAAATTTTTTCAAAAATTTTAATTTTTGTTTAAAGTAGTTAATTTATTTAACTTATAGTTATTTTAAAAATGTGATGGGTTTTTTAAAAATGTATTTGAAGTTTAGGTGTTGTTTTGGGGCCGATTTCAATTCATAGATTTGACAGGTCTTGTCAAATCTATGAATGAAAGATGGTCTGCTGCCATTGGCTCTCCATGGCCTATGTGATCCCAGCAGACGCATCGCACTAACTACGCCCCTGGGACACGCAAGCACTGCGCGCCGGCAGTTGGGGCAGGCCCAGGAGCTGAAGTCCCCGTGGGCCCAGAGGTCAACGGCAGGCGCGGTAGGTAGGTGCGTGCGGGATCCTTGCACCCGCGGGAAGCCAGGGAGCCTAATTCCTGGGCCATTATTGTTTGAAAGCTCACTGTCTTGTTCCAATCATTTGTGACACACTAAAATCATTCACATTTACTGAAGGAAAAGAAAAGTCTTTTATATTTTCTGGTGTCACACATGCTCTTGGGATTTCTCCTAATTTTCCATCTCATAGCTTTATTTTAGGTGGAGACTGCCTTCTCCTAATTTCTACTTAACACAACAGCTTTCAAGAAATTGGATAAAGTAGATTCAATGAGGTAAAGTTTCATCTTGACTACGTTGATTTCGATTGATGAAAATCGGACAGGTTCTATAACAGGTGGGCAATCCGGTCCGTCAGTGGGGACAGAAATCTGCCACAATATATCATTATGAAATAATTACTCATTTATTCTTTAACAACATTCACTGTCCAGTATGTTTTTGTGACTGAGCTAGCCAGTGATAAAACAGACCCATTGCAATAAACTATGACATCAACATTGTCACCATCTTATCATTCCAGACCTCTACTTTCGACAAAATCCCAACATTAAACTAATTTCTTAACTCAGACTTTCCTGTCACTGTACAGTATGGGCACCACTTTAAGCAAATTGGAATCGGACACAACGACATATAAAACAGGTTCACACAGTTCTGACGAAGGGTCATCGACCTGAAACGTTAACTCTGTTTCTCTCTCCACAGATGCTGCCTGACCTGCTGAGTGTTTCCAGCATTTTCTGTTTTTATTTCACACATACCCGATTCACTTCGCTTCATATTGTAAAACAGATCCTATAAACCATTGCAAAATTAAAATACTGCAGATGCTGGAAATAGGAAATAAAAACAAAAATGCCAGAAACACTCAGCTGGTCAGGTAACATCGGTGGAGAAAGAAACAGAGTTAATGTTTCAGGCCGATGACCTTTCATCAGAACTGGAAGAAGTTAGAGATGGAACAGATTTTAAGCAAGTGCAGGGACAGGGAAAGGGGGGAGGGGAGGAAAGCACAAAAGTGATAGGGTGGAAGGCAGGAGTGATTAAATGACAAAAGGGATGGTAGTGCAAGGTGAAAGGGGATGGTAATGGGACAAGTTAAGGAACAAAAGATGGGTCTAAAGGAACTGCAAATGGCAACAGCAGAACCACTGCCAGCACCTGTGTCCAAAAAAACAGTGGTTATGATCTGGAACTGTTGAACTCTGTGTTGAGTCCGGAAGGTTGTAAAGTGCCAGCATGAGATGGCACTTTAAAGATGAGGGCCTAGAAAAAATTTCCAAAAGCTGAAATTGAAACTTACCTGAACAATGTGTGTGTCCCTTTAAGAAGCGCTGACAGCGTATCTGCAGCGCTGCTGCACGCATGTTCTTGCCTGTGTGCTTAGGAGAGGGTGTTACGGTGTGCGGCGATGTCCAAAATCACAGTTGTGCATCAAATCAGGCGTTGCACTCCGATTGATGTCACAATCTGCACATTTGTACTTGAGAGGTGAGTGCTGCCAATGGCAGCGCCATCGAACTTTCCAAAATGGTGGCCACCGTGTTCTGCACCGGAAGCGGGCGGAAGTGAGGTGGCCACCATTTTTTGAAGAAATACGGTGTTAACGGTCAGCGGTAAGGTAGGGAAAGTCCCGGTCATAGTCTATCGTGAACACATCGCAGGTTGTCTGTGAGTTTCTGAAGTACCATTTCGGTTTAGTTGGCTCTTGCTTCTAATCTGAAGATGGTGGGTTCAAACCCCACTGCAAACTTAAGCCCATAATCTAGGCTTAACACTTTAGCACAGTATTTTGTGGCAGTGCTACAGTGTCAGAGATGATGGGGGCAAAATTCGATAGCCCCTGAAAACGGGCATGGGTAGCGTGACACTCGATTAGCCTGCGCCGGTTGAGGCCGATGCAGGCAGCACATAAACTTTAAGCTGCCTGGTAATTTACGAGATAGTAGCACGCAGCCCAGCAGTGAATGCACTGCTGAGTGGCTGCACACCTTCATTGTTCATGTTCATGCGAAGCTAGCACCACTTAAAGCTAGCCTGCACTACTTAAAGCCAGCCTGCACCTCTTAAAGGGGAGGTGCAGTCTGCTGGGAACAGGTGCTGGCCTGACGCAGCAGGGGCTACCCGCAGGGAGACAGGTACGTCTGCCTGACCTAACCCCAATGGAGGAGACAGTGCTGGAGATTATTGGAGCGGCCATCGCTGAGTGCATATCCAGCAGCAGGCCTGAAACAGTCGAAGATGATGGTATCCTGATACCTAATCCTTCTTCTCACATTCCACTTCCTCCTCATCTCATAATCTCTTCTGATTTACAAGCTGCCCCTTTTGCTTTCCCCCCCACCTCCCCTCACCGCAACCATACCCATGTGCCTTTCTCCTTTCAGAGAGCCAAGAATTGTAACCTGGCCAGGCACTGGTGGAGGAGCATGAACTGGAAGATGAAGAAAGCAGGGATGCTGAAGACACAGCACCGTCACTCAATTTCACACTCGCAGCCACCAGCTCAGATACTGACACTCCGCGTAATTTAGAGGATTGCTTAGACACAGGATCTGCACATGGTGAGACATGGGACAAGAGTGACCTGCAGCCAGGACAAGGGGCAAGGGTAGTGCAGGTGCCAGCTCCCCGGAGAGTGAGGTTACACATGAGTTCTGCTGTAGAGGACTCAGATGAGGACTTCAATGGGGCGGCCAACAGAAGATGGCTGATGGGTATGCACAATGAAATGCTTGGTACATTGACAGGCCTGCCAGAAATCCTGTGTACAATCTCAAGGAGCATGGAGGAGTCTGTCACCAACCTTGCACAGGGCTTTGCGCAGAGCTTGGAGCCCATCCTTTCCAGCCTGGAATTGATCGTCAACTCTATTAGCGCACTTGTGGACCCACCTTGATGCAGCGTCTGATGGCCGATGTCTCAGCTTCCATTGCAACACAAGCAGAAGCCACCCAACATCTGGGTTCTGAAGTAGAAGCTCAGACGTCTGTAATGCAAGCTCAGCTTACTGCCACACAAGTTCAGACTGTTGCCACGCAAGCTCTGACTGCTGTCATCGTGGCTGTGGTTACCAGTGTTGAAAGGGGCTTGCAGGGTGTCACAGCAGTGCAGCAATCAGTCCTTCAACAGATTACTAGGATTGCTGAGGCACTGCCCCGGGGGAGTGGCAGTGGCTCCATGGAGCACAAACCTGCTGTCCTCTCTCAGGATGACTACATTAATCCTCCTACCACTGCCTCCGCCAATGCCCTTGTTGTTGCCTGTCAGCCAGCCAGCCCAGACTGCAGCTGCCCATGCCGAGATGGTGCAGTCCAAAGCTGGGTTAACCTATCCTCTAAAATATGTGGAGTGTCAGTATCTGAGCTGGTGGCTGCGAGTGTGAAATCAAGTGTTGTGTCTTCAAGCCCAGAGCTGCTCGAGCTCATCCTCCAAGGCCATCTGCAGTCTCCCCCACTGAAAGTCAGCAGCCTTCCACCAGCCATGCTGCAGCCATTGGGGTAGCACTGCATAGGAGCACTTGGACAGGCAAAGACACATGGAAGACAGACACTAAGGGAATGCACAAGGGTACTTATTTGACTTTGTTATATAATATTGGATGCTTTGATTTATAAATTTGGTTTGGAGTGTTTGTTTTGTGGTGGCTTTTATCTCAGGTAAAAGATCCCATGGCACTATTTCAAAGAGCAGGGGAGTTATCCCTGGTGTCCTGGCCAATAATTATCTCTCAATCAACATCACTAAAACAGATTATTAGGCCATTATCACATTGCTGTTTGTGGGAGTTTGCTGTGCGCAAATTGGCTGCCACATTTCCTACATTACAACAGTGACTACACTTCAAAAATGACTTAATTGGCTGTAAAGCACTTTGGGATGTCCAGTGGTCATGAAAGGCGCTATATAAATTCAAGTCTTTCTTTCTTTCCTCCTCCTCTTCCCTTCTTCCTCCTCCCTCTTCAAGCAGCATGTCCTCTGTGTCGCCTCTGCTCATTCTCCCTGTCATGCTGCAGGCCAAGGGAGATACAAACTACTGCACCCATGTCTGGGAGCAACTGGTCTGAGCAGAAGCCTGAAGTAACCTGCCCCACCACTCCCTGGAGACTTCAGCAACTTCAAATAAAATAACAAACCACCAAACACTTCTACAAACTCACCAAGAGCCAGTAGAAATCAATCAGCAACTAACCTGAAAGCAGTTGATGATCCCTTTGAATAGCACTGGTGGGGGAATCCTTCCTGCTGCTGAATGCATGTTCAACTGTGCGTCTTTAAGAGAGGGTGTTAGCTAGAGCATTGAGGTCGAAAATAGCAGCACCGTCGTCAAATCTGCATTACATGCTGACTGACATCACAATCTGCACTTAGTATGTGCTCTTAGTATGTCTTTGATGTAGGGATAGATTGAATCTCTGCATTTTCTCTGTGTTTATATTCTGTGAATTCTGGTAGATTGTCTCACAGTAACTCTACCTGAGGAAGGGGCGACAGCTCCGAAAGCTTGTAATTTTAAATACATCTGTTGGACTATAACCTGGTGTTGTGCGACTTCTCATTTTTGTATTACGATGCACATAAGGGCCAATTTTACAAATGTGACCGACTAGCTGGGAGCCTTGCTGCTTGTCACGCTTATCAGGGAATCGTGGCCGTGCTCTGCATGCTGTAATATCCGTCCATTTTTATCAACAGCTTATCATGGGCAGCACATGTGCCATTTCCTGATATGTATCGCTGGCAGATGAGGTACTCCATTTATAGCATATTTTTCCAAAAGATCAGCTCTATTTTATAGACATATATGCACAGACATCAAGGCAGCATTTGACTGAGTGTGATATCAAGGAGCCCCAGTAAAACTGAAGTCAATGGGAATCTGGGGGGAAACTCTCCACTGGCTGGAGTCATACCGAGCACAAAGGAAAATGGTTGTGGTTGTTGGAGGTCAATCATCACAGCCCCAGGACATCGCTGCAGGAGTTCCTCAGGGCAGTGTTCTAGGCCAAACATCTTCAGCTGCTTCATCAATGACCTTTCCTCCAACATAAGGTCAGAAATGGGAATGTTCACTGATGACTGCACAGTGTTCAGCGCCATTCACAACTCCTCAGATAATGAAGCAGTCCATGCCCACATGCAACAAGCCCTGGACGACGTTCAGGCTTGGGCTGATAAGTGGCAGGTAACATTTGCGCCACAGAAGTGCCAGGCAAAGACTATCTCCAACAAGCGAGAGTCCAGCCACCACCCCTTGACATTCAACGGCATTACCATCGCCGAATCTCCCACCATCAACATCCTGGGGTCACCATTGACCAGAAACTTAACTTGACCAGCCACACAAATACTGTGGCAACAAGAGCAGGTCAGAGGCTAGGTATTCTGTGGCGAGTGTCTCACCTCCTGACTCCCCAAAGCCTTTCCACCATCTACAAGGCACAAGTAAGGAGTGTGATGAAATACTCTCCACTTGCCTGGATGAGTGCAGCTCCAACAACACTCAAGAAGCTCAACACCATCCAGGACAAAGCAGCCCATTTGATTGGCACCCCATCCACCACCTTAAACATTCACTCCGTCCACCACCGGCGTACCGTGGCTGCAGTGTGTACCATCTACAAGATGCACTGCAGCAACTCGCCAAGGCATCTTCGGCAGCACCTCCCAAACCCGCGACCTCTTCCACCTAGAAAGACAAGGGCAGCAGGCACATGGGAACACCACCACCTCCAAGTTCCCCTCCAAGTCATACACCATCCTGACTTAGAAATATATCGTCGATCCTTCATCGTCGCTGGGTCAAAATCCTGGAACTCCCTCCCTAACAGCACTGTGGGACTGCAGCGGTTCAAGAAGGCGGCTCACAACCACCTTCTCAAGCGCAATTAGGGATGGGCAATAAATGCTGGGCTTGCCAGTGACGCCAACATCCCAGAAACGAATAAAAAACAACAGTGCAAATAATATTGGCTAGTGTCAGTAACTGTTCTGCTGCTTAGTTTAGGTTAAATAAGCTATGATTACATGCATATTGTGAATGCAGTTCTAGATACTGTAGAAATACTGTGCTGCTATAGAAATATATAATTTCTTACCTTGTGTTGAAGCCATATACAGTACAAAGAGAGTGAGGCCAGTGACAGTGACTTTGCTGTTCATTGTGCTTTACTTGTACGATGTTCTTTATCTTCTTGCTGTTGCTGTGTTGCTCTTGTCTGCAATTGCCTGCTCACTGATCAGATGCTGTATTTATTGTCTGAGTAGCTTTAGTCACCATAAATATTACACAACTGTGTGCTTCCCTGCAAGCACAAATATGTTGTCTATGATTTTCACAATCAATAAAACATATTTAAACCAAATCATCTTTGAAATGAAAAAACAATGGAGGGATTTTTAACAATTTAACCCCTCCACCCCATCCCTCCCCCGCCCCCCCCCCCCCCCCCCCACCCCCCCCCCCCCCCCCCCCGCCCCACAACTGGTGGGATAGGGTCAGTTAAATTGTTAAAAACGGGAAACCCGATCCCAACCGTCATGAACGCGCCTACTTCCAGTTTATCCGCGGTGTGTTTGGCACAATCTGTGTAACCTGCTGTGGAGAGGCAGATCTGTGATTAGAATATTTAAATGGGCGTCCTTTCATGAGATGCTGGCAATGATTTGAAATGAGAGCCTCCTGCATGAGTTTCCCAGGGTTTGGGAAACCCGGCATTAAAACGGAGGCAAGATTGAGCGGCACTTCATGGGGATGGTTAACGGTCAAAGTCCCGAGATTAATAAAGGGTCAGTGCTCACAACTGCTTTCTCAGTTCCCTCTGGGAAATGGTTTGGTGAGAGTACTTGTTGTGAGAGAGTTATTTGTACAGTTTGAAGGTGTTCACAGAGAACATCAGGATGGGTGGCACCATAGCTGCTTTAGATTGGACTTCAGATAAACAAGACAATCAGCATCATCAACAGCAAGGGCCTGCTGTGAAAGGAACATCAGGTGGACAACAGAGAGGGGGGGGCAAGAGAGGGGTCGAGGTCGCAGGAGGCACTACCCACCAAACAGGGTCTACAGACAGAGACTCAGCTTCCTTGACCTCTCCAAAGAGCAATGCTTCTGAAGGTTGAGATTGTCACATCAGGTGGTCGTAGACATTTGCAACCTCCGAGAAGAAGCCCTGTTATCTGCTGGACCTGGTGGCCATGCATTACCAGTGACTCTCAAAGTCACCATCGGCCTCAGTTTTTTTGCCTCTGGTGCTTTCCAGGGCGCTACCGGAGATACAGCGAGGGTCTTGCAGTCGGCTGCTCATAAATGCATAAGAACATAAGAACATAAGAAATAGGAGCAGGAGTAGGCCAATCGGCCCCTCGAGCCTGCTCCGCCATTCAATAAGATCATGGCTGATCTGATCCTAACCGCCAATCTACTATCTACTATTGCAGAACCATCTCCTGCATCTAACAGAATTGCACACACGAAATAGGAACAGAATCAGGCTACACGGTCCCTGGGCCCGCTCCACTACCCACAGGGCCATGACCGATCCGAACCTAGACTCATGTCCAAATTCCTGCCCGCTCCCCGTAACCCTTAATGCCCTTTACTTCTAGGAAACTGTCTATTTCTGTTTTAAATTTATTTAATGATGTAGCTTCTACAGCTTTTTGTGGCAGCATATTCCATGGACCTACCACCCTCTGAGTGAAGTAGTTCCTCCTCATCTCAGTTTTGAAAGAGCAGCCCCTTATTCTAAGACTATGTCCCCTAGTTCTAGTCTCACCCGTCATCGGGAACATCCTCTCCCGCATCCACCCGATCCAACCCCTTCACAATCTTATATGTTTCAATAAGATCGCCTCTCATTCTTCTGAACTCCAATGAGTAGAGTCCCAATCTACCCAACCTCTCCTCATATGACCACCCCCTCATCCCCGGGATTAACCGAGTGAACCTTTTTTGCACTGCCTCGAGGGCAAGAATGTCTTTCAGGTGACTGATAGATTGTTGGCCAGGGCTGGGAGTTATGTAAACTATCCCTGTGATGAAGATAGTCAGAATGACCGTGCACCCGGATTCACGTCGCTGGCTGCTTTCCACAGGTACAGGGTGCCATCGATTGCACAGACGTGACAATCCGAGAACCCCTGATTGACCAGAAGTATTCATCAACCGCAAGGGATTTAATTCCATCAATGTTCAGCTGGTGTGCAATCACAAGAAAAGATTCAAGCAGGTCTGTGGCTAATTGCCATGATGCTTTCATACTGCAGCAGTCCAACACCCCCGACCTGTTCATACCTGGAAACACCCTTAATGGTTAGCTGCTAAGCAACAAAGGATACCCCTTCAAACCTGGCTGATGACACCTCTGAGGAACCCCACCAATGAACACCAAGGAGGAAAAATTTGGTTGCTTTGCACCTCCCGTTAGCGCCCTAGAGGGTGCTAATGGGTCGTAAAGCAACTAGCACCCGGGCGCGGCGATGTTTGCGCCGCTCGCGAAATTGACCAGACATTTTGCGGCGGCGCTAAATACTACCTGCGCCCGCAGATCGTGATGTCAGTTAAGCGTGCAACGCCCCGGTTGCGCCCCGGACCGGATATTAAGAGGCGCCCCCTGCCTTACTGCCTGCCGCTAGCAATGACAAGTTGAGGGGAGCGTTTTGCAGTTGGGAAGGGACTGGGGGAGTGCTATTTAAAGGCGAACACTTCCTGCCTTTTTTTGTCAGTGACATTTTTGCACCACGCATTCTGAGAGAGAGAACTTCTGGAGAGATTCAATGCTGTGTGAAGGAGTTTTGGGTACTGAGCAGCATTTTGCAGGTTCATTTTGATTTGACCTTCCTTGCATCGATTTAGAAGAGACTATGGGGGCTGCACTCTGAGCTCTTTCCCTGGGACTCTCCATTGTTCTTTCTAACAGGTTTGATGTAGAGGTCTCTCCAGGCCGAGATTCAAGGCTGCAATGTGCAGGGTGTGGCTGGAGAGCAAGATCGACCCTTCCCTTTAAGAACTGGCCGGCGCCAGTGTGTCTGTGTTCCATTGCTGACTTACATCACATGAGCTTCGCCAGCGCTCTGAGGTAGCGCCTCGCTCCTCGGCGTTAGCACCTTAAGAGAGGTGTGTAGCGCCTGATTTAGCGCTCCAATCACCTCCAGGGGCGATAGAAGTCAAGTTTGCAGTCGGAGGCGATAATTAGCGCCAGGCGCTAAAATTTGCGCTTGGCCGATAATCACCAAACAGGGCGATACCGAATTTCTCCCCCCAAGAGCGCTACAATGACAGCCATATGACAATCAGATGTGTTATCGAGCAAGCCATCAGCATTTTAAAGATGCGCTTCCGGTGCCTGGGCAGGTCTGAAGGCGCTCTTCAATACTCTCCAGTGAGGGTGTCGAGGATAATTGTGATGTGCTGCGTTCTACACAACATGGCACAGCAGTGAGGACTAGAGGTGGAGGAGGAATAAGCCGTTCAGCACTCTTCAGATGATAACGATTCGAATGGGGAGGAGAAGGGGGACAAGGAGGAAGATGAAGATGGGGCACCTACCGCCAGACCAGCCGATGACATTGCTGCTCGGGATGCCAGGGATTTCCTAATAGCTCGAAGGTTCAGTTAGTAACTTACACTGGACCTAAATAACTATCACATCCCCCTCTCCCTCCCCACCCTCACTGACACAGAGCAGTCCTGTAACCAACCATCCACCCATTGCACGTGCACCAATTGGTCTCAGTCAATTCATGTCTTCACATTCATTATCAAGCAACTGAAAACCCGATTTGGCACTCTGCTTCACCTGCAACTGTGAAGGAGCAAACTCGGCCATTAGGAGAGGAGGCAGCATGTTGGGCACTGGTTGGGGGGGCGGCAATGGGTGAAACATGGGTGTGCTTTGAATGGAGTTCCCACTTCAATGGCGTCTTTCGCTATCATCTCTCTCATGGGCAAGTCACATTTCACTGTTACCACTCTGCTGGAGAGCAACTTGGTGCAGTTCAGTGACGTGCTGTAAGGCCAAGGCTAAGGTATCTGTCATCCTGTTTAAGGTGGCAGATATGTTGGCATCCATAGTTTGCATGGTCAGGGCCTGCAGGGACTGGTTAGAGCGCTGCGATTGAAGTTCCGCAGAGAAGGTCACTCTATCCATGGAATTCATCCTTGCACAGCCTGCGGCATCACTCCACAAATGCTTGAGCTGGACTCCTCCATCCTCTGTGCTATTGTGGACAGTGTACCTGGTACGACTGCCAGTACCTCGCACAGTTGCTGCTGGCCCTCCATCATTCTCCTTTTCATTGATGTCCCCCGGGGTTCAGCATCTATGACCAGCTGAGTAGAGCTTGGAGAGGAATGCGTCCTCCGATGCGGAATCTCCACAGCTGTGACCCCACTACCACTCTCTGATCGTGCTCACTTGTGAACTGTGATTCACCGGGTGAGAATCTACAGAACTGTCTAACAGGACCCACTGAAGTGCTTGTATCTGTACTGGTGCCTGGTAAGCATGTTTGTTGTGAGGGTGCACCCTCAGAAGGAATCAGCTCCTCTGAGGAATTATCGTTTGGAAGGGCCATGGGCTGCAGTTCTTCGTGTGATAGCCCTGGAGGATAGAAGCGACGGATATGATTTAGTCATGGGAATGTAAAAATGTTGCAACTTAACATGATTAAGGTAATCATATTTCACTTGGTGCTGAAATCAAGTCAACACGACTGAGTATTGTATGAGATGTGAGTCAGAGCTGTCACCATGCAGCAGCAAAGTTTGAGTCTCTTTGTCTCCCACGATCTTATGCATTTCGTGCCCGCCACCAAACCCCCCCCACCGCCCCGCCACACTCAAGAAGCTCGACAACATCCAGGACAAAGCAGCCCGCTTGATTGACACCCCATCCACCACCTTAAACATTCACTCCCTCCACCACCGGGGTACCGTGGCTGCAGTGTGTACCATCTACAAGATGCACTGCAGCAACTCGCCAAGGCTTCTTCGGCAGCACCTCCCAAACCCGTAACCTCTTCCACCTAGAAGGACAAGGGTAGCAGGCGCATGGGAACACCACCACCTCCAAGTTCCCCTCCAAGTCACACACCATCCTGACTTGGAAATATATCGGCCGTTCCTTCATCGTCACTGGGTCAAAATCCTGGAACTCCCTCCCTAACAGCACTGTGGGAGTACCTTCACCACACGGACTGCAGCATTTCAAGAAGGCGGCTCACCACCACCTTCTCAAGGGCAATTAATGCTGGGCAGTAAATGCTGGCCTTGCCAGCGATGCCCACATCCCGTGAATAAAAAAAACATAGTGGTAATTTACCAATTCCATGGCAGAGTCTTGCCCTCTACTGGCACATTCTGGAAATTCAAGCATGCATTGATCAAAGCTTTTTGACCAAAGTCTAATGATTGGAAATCGTGCACAGCGCACACTTGAATTTCCAATATATGCTTCTGATGGGCAGAGTGAAATCAGAAATTTAACCTGAACAGGTGAAGGATTGAGCCTAGTAGACCCCAAAGAAAAGAGTGTTCTTTCATTATCGTCGCAGTTGTCAGGCAGGCTCAGATCCCAGAAACAGGCAGCACTCAGTATTGAGCTGTAAGCTCAGACTACAACAGGGACACTGCATCTGCCAAATGTAAATTTGTACACTGCAATATTAATATTATTACCATACGGCTTTATTTAACTGAAACTAATGTTAAAAATTAATAAATTTGTTACATCAGTTGGAATGGGATGAACTCATTTGGTCACCAGTTATGGCCTCTCCCATTTAATGGCAATTACAAAGCAATCATTATAAATGTTCGTTTTAAACAAAATCAGTCTACATTGGAAATTGATGTCGCTTTCACAGGTATTAGACATGCAGGGCTTTGGACGGACATCAAGCCTGCTGCCCAAATCTCTGAGTAAATGAGTAGATGAAAAATGAAATGCAGTAAACAAAACTCACAAAGTTGTGTGTTAATTGTAGGAGTTTACCAGTTATGATTGAAGCCCATGGGATTAAAGGAGCAGTGGCAGTTTGGATGTAAAATTGGCTAAGAGACAGAAAGCAACGAGTAGTGGTGAACAATTGTTTTTTCGGACTGGAGGGAGGTGTACAGTGGTGTTCCCCAGGGGTCGATATTAGGACCACTGCTCTTTTCGATATATGTTAAAGACCTGGACTTGGGTATACAGGATGTAATTTCAAAGTCTGCAGATGACATTAAACTCGGAAATGTAGTAACCAGTAAGGAAGATAGTAACAGACTTCAGGAGGACATAGACAGACTGGTGCAATGACACATGGCAGATGAAATTTAACACAGAGAAGTGTGAAGTATTTAATTTTGGTACGAATAAAGAGAGGCAATATAAGCTAAATGGTATAATTTTAAAGAAGTGCAGGAACAGAGAGACCTGGGGGTATAAGTACACGAATCTTTGAAGGTGGCAGGACAAGTTGAAAAGGCTGTTAAAAAGCATATGGGAGCCATTGTTTTATAAATAGTCATAGAGTACAAAAGCAAGGAAGTTATGCTAAATCTTTATAAATAACTGGTTAGGCCCCAGCTGGAGTACGGTGTCCAATTCTGGGCACCAGACTTTAGGAAGGATGTCAATGCCTTAGGAAATTTACTAGAATGGTATCAGGGATACAGGAATTCAGTTATGCGGAAGACTAGAGAAACTGGGGTTGTTCTTCTTAGAGCAGAGAAGGTTAGGGGGAGATTTGATAGAGGTGTTTAAAGTTATGAAGGGTTTTGATAGAGTAAGCAAGGAGAAACTGTTTCAGCAGCAGAAGAGTCGGTAAAGTTACAGCACAGAAGGAGGCCATTTGGCCCATCAAGCCTGTTCTGGCTCTCTGCAAGAGCACTTCAGCTAATCCCACTCCCCCACCCTTTCCCTGTAGTCCCTGCAATTTTTTTTTCCTTCAGGCATTTATCCAATTCCCTTCAGAAAGCCACGATTGAATCTGCCTCCACCACCCTTTCAGGCAGTGCATTCCAGATCATAACCACTCGCTGCGTAAAAAAGGTTTTTCCTCCTCTCGCCCTTGGTTCTTTTGCCAATCACCTTAAATCTGTGTCCTCTGGTTCTCAACCCTTCCGCCAATGGGAACAGTTTCCCTCTATCTACTCTGTCTAGACTCCTCATGATTTTGAACACCTCTATCAAATCTCCTCTCAACCTCTCTGCTCTAAGGAGAACAACCCCAGCTTCTCTAGTCTATCCACATAACTGAAGTCCCTCATCCCTGGAACCATTCTCGTAATCTTTTCTGCACCCTCTCTAAGGCCTTCACATCCTTCCTAAAGTGCAGGTGCCCAGAATTGGACACAGTACTCCAGTTGAGGCCGAGCCAGTGTTTATAAAGGTTCATCATAACTTCCTTGCTTTTGTACTCTATGCCTCTATTTATGAAGCCCAGGATCCCGTATGCTTTTTTAACCACTTTCTCAACCTGCCCTGCCACCTTCAACGATTTGTGCACATATATCCCCAGGTCTCTCTGTTCATGCACCCCCTTTAGAATTGTACCCTTTAGTTTATATTGCCTCTCCTCGTTCTTCCTACCAAAATGTATCACTTCGCACTTTTCTGCGTTAAATTTCATCTGCCACGTGTCCGCCAATTTCACCAGTCTGTCTATGTCCTCTTGAAGTCTATCACTCTCCTCCTCACTGTTCACTATACTTCCAAGTTTTGTATCATCTGTAAATTTTGAAATTGTGCCCTGTATTCGAAGTCTAAGTCATTAATATACATCAAGAAAATCAGTGGTCCTAGAACCGATCCCTGGTGAACACCACTGTGTACCTTCCTCCAGTCCGAAAAACAACCGTTCACCACTACTCTCTGTTTCTTATCACTTAGCCAATTTTATATTCATGCTGCCCTTTTATTCCATGGGCTTCAACTTTGCTGGCAAGCCTATTATGTGTCACTTTGTCGAACGCCTTTTAGAAGTCCATGTACATCACGTCAACCAGAGGACACAGATTTAAGGTTAAGCAAAATCAATAAAGATGCTTCTTCCTGCTATCCTTCAACATACATTAGAGTCATAGAATTATACAGCACGGATAGAGACCCTTCGGCCCATCGTGTCCGCGCCATCAAGCCCTGTCTAATCTAATCCCATATTCCAGCATTTGGTCCGTAGCCTTGTATGCTATGGCGTTTCAAGTGCTCATCCAAATGCTTCTTGAATGTTGTGAGAGTTCCTGCCTCCACAACCCTTTCAGGCAGTGAGTTCCAGACTCCAACCACCCTCTGGGTGAAAAAGTTCTTTCTCAAATTCCTTCTAAACCTCCCGCCCTTTACCTTGAATCTATGCCCCCTTGTTATAGACCCCTCTACTAAGGAAAAAAGCTCCTTAGTATCCATCCTATCTGTGCCCCTCATAATTTTGTACACCTCAATCATGTCCCCCCTCAGCCTCCTCTGCTCCAAGGAAAACAAACCCAATCTACCCAGTCTCTCTTCATAGCTGAAGCACTCCAGCCCGGGTAACATTCTGGTGAATCTCCTCTGCACCCTCGCCAAAGCGATCACATCCTTCCTGTAGTGTGGTGACCAGAACTGCACACAGTATTCCAGATGTGGCCTAACCAGTGTTTTATACAGCTCCATCATAACCTCCTTGCTCTTATATTCTATGCCTCGGCTAATGAATGCAAGTATCCCATATGCCTTTTTTACCAACTTATCCACCTGTTCCGCCGCCTTCAGGGATCTGTGTACTTGCACACCAAGATCCCTCTGACCCTCCGTCTTGCCTAGGGTCTTACCATTCATTGTGTATTCCCTTGCCTTGTTAGTCCCTCCAAAGTGCATCACCTCGCACTTTTCCGGATTAAATTCCATTTGCCACTGTTCCGCCCATCTGACCAACCCATCTATATCGTCCTGCAGACTGAGGCTACCCTCCTCGCTATTTACCACCCTACCAATTTTTGTATCATCCGCGAACTTACTGATCATACCTTTTACATTCATATCCAAGTCGTTAATGTAGACCACAAACAGCAAGGGACCCAGCACTGATCCCTGTGGTACCCCACTGGCCACAGGCTTCCAGACACAAAAACAACCTTCGACCATCACCCTCTGCCTTCTGCCACTGAGCCAGTTTTGTATCCAATGTGCCAAGGCACCCTGGATTCCATGGGCTCTTACCTTCTTGACCAGTCTCCTGTGCGGGACTTTATCGAAGGCCTTACTGAAATCCATGTATACCACATTCACTGCGTTGCCCTCATCCACACACCTAGTCACCCCCTCAAAAAATTCAATCAAATTAGTCAGACATGATCTTCCCTTGACAAAGCCATGTTGGCTAACCCTGATTAATCCTTGCCTCTCCAAGTGGAGACTGATTTTGTCCCTCAGAATTTTTTCCAATAATTTTCCTACCACTGATGTTAGGCTCACTGGCCTGTAGTTCCCCGGTTTTTCCCGACTCCCTTTCTTGAATAATGGTACTACATTAGCGGTTCTCCAGTCCTCTGGCACATCGCCTGTGGCCAGAGAGGTTCTGAATATATGTGTTAGAGCCCCCGCAATCTCCTCCTTTGCCTCACACAGCAGCCTGGGATACATTTCGTCCGGACCTGGGGATTTATCCATTTTTAGACCTGCTAAAACCGCCAATACCTCCTCCCTCTCGATGTTAAAATGTTCGAGTATATCACAGTCCCCCTGCCCTAATTTTATGTGTGCATCGTCCTTCTCCATAGTGAAAACAGATGCAAAAAATTCATTTAGAACCCCACCTACATCTTCCGGCTCCACACACAGATTGCCACTTTTGTCCCTAATGGGCCCTATTTTTTCCCTAGTTATCCTCTTACCCTTAATATACTTATAAAACATCTTAGGATTTTCCTTTATTTTGCTCGCCAGTGTTATTTCATGGCCCCTCTTTGATCTCCTAATTTCTTTTTTAAGTATCCCCCTGCACTTTTTGTACTCCTCTAGTGCTTCCTCCGTCTTTAGCATTTTGTATCTGCCAAAAGCCCTCCTTTTTTCCTGATCCATTCTCGTATATCCCCTGACATCCAAGGTTCCCTGCGGTTTTTGGAACCACCCTTGACCTTTACGGGAACATGCTGCCATTGTATGATCTCAATCTCCCTTCTGAAAGAATCCATTGCTCCGATGCGGATTTTCCTACAAGCAGCTGATCCCAGTCCCTTTTGGCCAGATCCTGCCTTATCCTATTAAAATCGGCCTTCCCCCAATTTAGAACCTTTATTTCCGGCCCATCCCTGTCCTTTTCCATGACCACCTTAAATCTCACCGTATTATGGTCACTGTCACCAAAGTGCTCACCTACTAGCACTTCTTCCACTTGGCCGGCCACATTCCCTAGAATTAGGTCCAGTACCGCCCCCTCTCTTGTAGGACTTTCTACATGCTGGCTCAAAAAGCTCTCCTGGATGCACTTTGTAGAATTCGCAAAATTATCACGATTTTATAAAATAAGAAGGAGACATATAGTTGCGTACAAACAGCTTTATTTCAGCAGAATGCTGTCAGGTTTTCAAAGTGGACACAAGCAGCCTGTAAAATGGCCGCCACGCCTCGTGGCGGAACGTTCTAGACTTTTCAATGAGCAGACAAGATGGCGTTCCAATAAACATTTGTGTGAGATCGGACAAGACTCAGCACATTTGAGATAATTCACAAGACATAATGGGTTTGCATTTTACACATAAATACTGGAATCAGTCTCCCAGGTGCGAATAAGGGCTATTGTACCGAACGATCAAGAACCCATCCAAAGACATTAATATGCAAAATCCCCACGACTCTACGATGAGAGAGCCGTTTGCGGGTAGTTACAGAAAACATTTGGAAGCCCCAAAACCCCTCCAGGGAGAATACTGACCGGTTCCACAATGGGAGAAGTATTAACGGGTACTCAGGCAGTTACAAGTATCACCGAAACCCATTAAACGGAGATCACCCTATACAAGAAGTTTGAGCGCCAAAACCCTGACAAAAGAAAGACATTAAGATTGGGCGGGAAAAGAGGAATTACAGCACTATAACTGTAAGGTACAACTGTCCATCTGTCTCTGGTTGCTCTTGCCGTTTGCTCTTGCCTCTTGACTCTTGCCGTTTGCTCTTGCCTCTTGACTCTTGACTGCTGTCTCTGCCTCTTGCTGCTCGACTTGCTGGAAGACTATTGAACTTTCTGATCCGCCAGGATCAACCTCGTGGCTTGCCGTGAAGATCTGTGAAGAACTGGGCTGTGAAGCCTTGAAACGGGCACACCATCCCGAGAAGTCGGTAAACGGTGTTGGAACCGAAGGCCCGAGATGAGATGAGATGAGATGAGATGAGAAGAGAAGAAGACGACAATACGTATCGCCATGGTCAGTAAGCCCCGACCGCGCCTGTAAGTCGAATAAACACTTTTCCTTGCCCAGGAAGACCATTCTTCGAGTTTTATCGCTTCGGTGTGAGGGCACAGGAAGACTATTTTTTGAGTCATGTCGGAACTCCGAGGACAACACAGATCTTCATGACAGCAGACGGTCCAGCCTGCTAGCCGGAGCAGAAACGAGTAAACAAGTGGGGTACAGAGACCCCTGATCAACACGTGGGTGGTCAGGTGCTGCGGTAAAAACATCCGAGCAGAGTTTCGGAATTCTCCGAGTTATCACGAGTGGTGAGCATGAGTCTCGATCCTACAAATCTAGTTTAGGACAGGTATTGATAGGGGAGGGTTTAAGTTTTAAGGATAATTGTAATGTGTGCCCCCTTTTACGATGTGTCATGCGCTCCTCGTTTCCCAAAAATTAGTTACAGAACTGCGTGTAAGATTGTACTGTCATTAATCTGTGCTTATGACATGTATTTCGTAATCTTGAATAATATGCAATAAAGATTTTCCATTTCGCACCATTCAACCGGGTCTACCTGAGTTTTCTCTGCATTATTGCTCTCGCACCTAAGTCCAGTGTCAGAACCGTAAGGGCGAGTGGGTCGAACCACTCACAGGTGTCTAGTGTTACCAGGCTGGCTGGAGACCAGAACAGGCAACAAGGCCTAACCACGCACTAGCATCCAGGCTAAGCACAGAGCCGCAGGTCTCACCCCTTACAACTTTGAACCTTGAAAACAGCAAAACACTACAGGAGAGATTTTCCTGCATGTGGGCACAAGAGCCCTGGATCAGCTGATTGCAGCAATTATCTGAAAATCAGACCGGTGAAAGAACACATCTAAAACAACCAACCAAGTTTCCTTCCTTTTCAGTTAATAGAGCAGATTCAGTGGCTTCCTTTAAACGCCTGCACTCTGAACTGCCCGATTTTCCAATATTCACTATACCCACGTGATCCAGTGCGCTAGCCAAGAAGAGGGAGAGGAGTGAAGAAGAAGAAGAAGAAGAAGAAGAAGAAGAAGATGAAGAAACACCATCACTCGATTTCACACTCCCAGCCACCAGCTCCTCAAGGTCAACCAGCAAGGTCATCTACAGTGTCCCCCACTGAAAGTCAACAGCCTTCCACCAGCCATGCTGCAGCCACTGGGGTAGCACTGTGTGACATCAGTAGGATAGGCAAAGGCAAACACAAGACAGTCACTAAGGGAATGCATAGGAGTGATTAGTTGATTTCTTGATGTCATATTGGATGGATAGGTGTATAAAGTTGGATTGGAAAGTTTGCTTTGTGGTGGCTTTTATTTCAGTATTGTGGCCAAGAGGACACTGTGATGGTCAGTAACAGAGGGAACGTAAGGTGTGGGGCTAATGTTGAAAGGGGAATTGGGGTTGTGGTCACTGGAGCCACAGGCGGATGATTCTATCCCGGATATCCCAGCCAGAAAGGGGCTGTCTGGGTTGCTTCCTTCCTTCTGCTTCCTCCTCTTCAACTTCTTCCTCTTCTGCTTCTTCCTCTTCTGTGTCTTCCCCTTCCCTCTGCGAGTGGATGCTGGAAATCTGAAATGACAGCATAAAATGCTGGAAATGCTCAGCAGGTCAGGCAGCATCTTGACCTGAGGCATGAACTCTGTTTCTCTCTCCACAGATGTTGCCTGGCCTGCTGAGTATTTCCAGCATTTTTTGTCTTCTCAGATGTCTTCTTTTACCATCCAAGGCCTTGCAAGCATCCAGCAGCACTGCCTACACATTTGAAATCTTTTAACATCTATTGCAGCAAGCCTCTCCTTCAGTAAAATCATAAAAACCTTATCCAGATTTTGCAGTCAGTGGGAGGCCATCTGAATCACATGGGGCAGGTGGGCACAAGTGCCATTATGCATGTATCGGTAGTGCCCATCTGCCCGATTCCTACAGAACATCTGGCTTTGTTATGTCATGGTGGGTGGATGTTTCACAGGCGTTCCTCCCTAACCCGGCAATGTTCCCTCAGCTCTCTGAGCAAGGGTGCAATTTGTACAGATTTCTGAATTAAAATTTTCCTCCTTCAGAGGCCCAGGCTGAATGGGTCCACATGTGCCCTTGTGGAGGCTGGTCCTACTTCATTCACTTGGCGTACCAGTCGCCACTACAACGCCCAGTACCAACTGTGGATCAGGATCCGGAACTTCCGGCTTAGAGATTCCTCACTCCTGGCCCTACTCCCTGATTTCCCTTGTAAGGGTGGACAGAACTTATGTCCCTTTTAAATCAATGAGGAATCTCCTGGAAAATGTAGAGACCTGACACCAGTGGATCTCTGCCATTTCCCTGGGGCTCTGCCAGTTCAGAGTCATGGCAAGAGGTTGGCAGAACTCTGACAGAATTTCACGGTTTAACAAACCTACTTCTGTAACTACATAATGTTTATATATAGACACTACTTCACAAACAAGTCTGGAACTTTTATAAATAAAAACAGAAAATGCTGGAAATACTCAGCAGGTCAGGCAGCATCTGTGGAGAGAGAAACAGAGTTAACGTCTCAGGTCGTGACCCTTTGTCTGGAACTTCTATGTCCCACTTAGCTTGAATTGAATAGACTGAGGCATTTAAACAATTAACATATTAAACTCTCCTTTGTTTGGCATAAATCAAAACTCAAATGCTTATTTAGTTGATTGGCCAAAATATGTACTCTAGTATTTTGCAGTACCAGTCAACAGAAACCATTACTAACCCTGTGTATTCTGTGGAGAACAATAAGGAAACAAAATCAGTAAACGAACACAGTTAAAACTGCTTCATTTTTGTCACAGATCCCATGGGAAATTTGCAGGTTTAGGCAAGTGATAGCCTTTGCACAACACTGGCCCTAAAAGTGTACAGGTCTTCCAGTGAATTCCCGCCATAATTCCATCAGGAGTTCAATGGAAGGCCCGGAAAATAGGCCGGCACGTAGATATTGAAGTTTCTGGGATGGGGGTGGAGTTATGTCTGGGGTGGAAACTCTGTCCACCCTAAACATGGTTTCCCGCATTGCAGAGAGTGGGGCTGGGGACTCCCTATGCTGGGAGTTCACACTTCCTCAGCCTCAGTGGGACCCGTCATAGCTTTGTAGGCCACCTTGCCCAATGATATGAGGTATAACCGACCTACATGCAAGGTCCAGGTGGGCCCCGCCAGAGGAATCCAGGCCAGACAGCAACTGGACCTCTGAAGGTGAATTAAAGGTTTTTTTAAAAATCCTAACAAAGGAACAGCAGCGGGTGTGGGGCAGAACTGGACACCCCCTCCCCAGGGACAGCAGCAAGAACCGTGTGAGCTGATCAGCCCTCAAAATTTAACCCTAATGGCATCGGTGCCATTGCCCCCATGCAAAGTAGGTGACCTCCTACTGACCCTGCGTACTCTGTTGTGCAGGGGCAATCGTGGTATACTTGCCAGGATTGCGCCCCATACAAACTTCAGGGCCACTGTGGCTTTTCACTTTGAAAACTGGGTATTATTTTCAAGTAAAATTAATTTTGTTGATTATTTCTAAATGACTGTGCTAAATCCCATCCTCAAACCTTTGATATGATCACCTATGAAACAGATCTGTGTTCCAGATAAATAACAAAAAAGAGAATTCACAATGATGAATTCATGCATGCAAACCACAGAGGAAATATTTTGGCATTTTTATCACTTTAATCAGGTGAAATCACCTGTTACATCAATAGAGGTAACTTCTTATACACAGCACAATGAAAAGAGATAGGAATGGAAACACCCATTACATTAGTGGCATTAGTCATAGACTGGAACAGGTTATTTTGTTTACATAGCCATGCCTGAGGGCTGGATAGTAAGTTGAACAAGTGATTTCCCACGGCACAGCAACATTTTTACAATTTTAATCACGCAGGTGTGCAGCCAGCACTACCCACGCTATTCATTGGCTGCATGGCAGTGGGTCATCTGGATATCGACTGCCTATGACACGACTTAAAGGCAGCCAGCATCTCTTAAAGTAAAGGTACTTTCTGGCTGCAGATACCAGGGAAACACTTTTGGAAGCAGAGATATGGTTGAAGCAAGTACTGAGAAAGCACCAAGGGGGAAAAATTCGCGGCCACCCCGAGAGCTGCCGGGATCACGGCAACTCGCGTTAACGGCTGCTGAAAATGGACAAAATGCTAACGGATAAAAATTCACGCTAGGGGCTAACGGTTTTTAGCCCAGCTCTAACTGACTGTGTAACGCCCTCCTGGTGGCGATAGTGCAAGCATGGAACTCGAAGTTCCCGTCCTAAATGGCATTCCAGCTTCTAACCCCCTCTGGGAGTGAGGCTATGGAGTTTGCAAGGAATTGTGGGCAATTAAAAGGGCTATGAATTAAAGGGGCAATGCCTTCAGAACTAATAGAAATTAAAATGAAGTGAAACAATGCAGTTTTCAACCCTTACTCCCTTTAAGAAAATAAATTAACTTTAAAAAGAAGTCCCAAATGGGAGTCTTCAGCTCTTAAAGCTGAATTTCCTTCCGAACCTCAAAAAATGGGAAAAGTGCTTCAGCACAAACACAAATGGCTCAACAAGCCAGGGAAGAGGCACCCAGGGTCTCACACGCAGCACTCCAGCTTTGTGCAGGGGGTCAACACAGCAAGAGAGCTCCTCTACCCACAGGGGCCAGGAGGCCTTCCAGAAAGAGGGATGTGGGACCAGATCACCGAGGCCATCAGTTGCAGCAGTGTTGCCCTCACCAACTGGTTCAAGTGCCCAAAGAAACTTCATGACCTCAGACCACTAGTCAAGCTCAGTGAATGCATCTTCAAAAACCATCTCCTACCTCATTGTGCCTTTCTCATTTCACGCACCAATAAATGCATCCTGCCCAGCCAGTAGTTAGCCAAGAAGAGGGAGTGAAGAAGAAGAAGAAGAAGAAGAAGAAGAAGATGAAGAAACACCGTCACTCGATTTCACACTCCCAGCCACCAGCTCCTCAAGGTCAACCAGCAAGGCCATCTACAGTGTCCCCCACTGAAAGTCAACAGCCTTCCACCAGCCATGCTGCAGCCACTGGGGTAGCACTGTGTGACATCAGTAGGATAGGCAAAGGCAAACACAAGACAGTCACTAAGGGAATGCATAGGAGTGATTAGTTGATTTCTTGATGTCATATTGGATGGATAGGTGTATAAAGTTGGATTGGAAAGTTTGCTTTGTGGTGGCTTTTATTTCAGTATTGTGGCCAAGAGGACACTGTGATGGTCAGTAACAGAGGGAACGTAAGGTGTGGGGCTAATGTTGAAAGGGGAATTGGGGTTGTGGTCACTGGAGCCACAGGCGGATGATTCTATCCCGGATATCCCAGCCAGAAAGGGGCTGTCTGGGTTGCTTCCTTCCTTCTGCTTCCTCCTCTTCAACTTCTTCCTCTTCTGCTTCTTCCTCTTCTCTGTCTTCCCCTTCCCTCTGCGAGTGGATGCTGGAAATCTGAAATGACAGCATAAAATGCTGGAAATGCTCAGCAGGTCAGGCAGCATCTTGACCTGAGGCATGAACTCTGTTTCTCTCTCCACAGATGTTGTCTGGCCTGCTGAGTATTTCCAGCATTTTTTGTCTTCTCAGATGTCTTCCTTTACCATCCAAGGCCTTGCAAGCATCCAGCAGCACTGCCTACACATTTGAAATCTTTTAACATCTATTGCAGCAAGCCTCTCCTTCAGTAAAATCAAAAAAACCTAGTCCAGATTTTGCAGTCAGTGGGAGGCCATCTGAATCGCATGGGGCAGGTGGGCACAAGTGCCATTATGCATGTATCGGTAGTGCCCATCTGCCCGATTCCTACAGAACATCTGGCTTTGTTATGTCATGGTGGGTGGATGTTTCACAGGCGTTCCTCCCTAACCCGGCAATGTTCCCTCAGCTCTCTGAGCAAGGGTGCAATTTGTACAGATTTCTGAATTAAAATTTTCCTCCTTCAGAGGCCCAGGCTGAATGGGTCCACATGTGCCCTTGTGGAGGCTGGTCCTACTTCATTCACTTGGCGTACCAGTCGCCACTACAACGCCCAGTACCAACTGTGGATCAGGATCCGGAACTTCCGGCTTAGAGATTCCTCACTCCTGGCCCTACTCCCTGATTTCCCTTGTAAGGGTGGACAGAACTTATGTCCCTTTTAAATCAATGAGGAATCTCCTGGAAAATGTAGAGACCTGACACCAGTGGATCTCTGCCATTTCCCTGGGGCTCTGCCAGTTCAGAGTCATGGCAAGAGGTTGGCAGAACTCTGACAGAATTTCACGGTTTAACAAACCTGCTTCTGTAACTACATAATGTTTATATATAGACACTACTTCACAAACAAGTCTGGAACTTTTATAAATAAAAACAGAAAATGCTGGAAATACTCAGCAGGTCAGGCAGCATCTGTGGAGAGAGAAACAGAGTTAACGTCTCAGGTCGTGACCCTTTGTCTGGAACTTCTATGTCCCACTTAGCTTGAATTGAATAGACTGAGGCATTTAAACAATTAACATATTAAACTCTCCTTTGTTTGGCATAAATCAAAACTCAAATGCTTATTTAGTTGATTGGCCAAAATATGTACTCTAGTATTTTGCAGTACCAGTCAACAGAAACCATTACTAACCCTGTGTATTCTGTGGAGAACAATAAGGAAACAAAATCAGTAAACGAACACAGTTAAAACTGCTTCATTTTTGTCACAGATCCCATGGGAAATTTGCAGGTTTAGGCAAGTGATAGCCTTTGCACAACACTGGCCCTAAAAGTGTACAGGTCTTCCAGTGAATTCCCGCCATAATTCCATCAGGAGTTCAATGGAAGTTCCGGAAAATAGGCCGGCACGTAGATATTGAAGTTTCTGGGATGGGGGTGGAGTTATGTCTGGGGTGGAAACTCTGTCCACCCTAAACATGGTTTCCCGCATTGCAGAGAGTGGGGCTGGGGACTCCCTATGCTGGGAGTTCACACTTCCTCAGCCTCAGTGGGACCCGTCATAGCTTTGTAGGCCACCTTGCCCAATGATATGAGGTATAACCGACCTACATGCAAGGTCCAGGTGGGCCCCGCCAGAGGAATCCAGGCCAGACAGCAACTGGACCTCTGAAGGTGAATTAAAGGTTTTTTTAAAAATCCTAACAAAGGAACAGCAGCGGGTGTGGGGCAGAACTGGACACCCCCTCCCCAGGGACAGCAGCAAGAACCGTGTGAGCTGATCAGCCCTCAAAATTTAACCCTAATGGCATCGGTGCCATTGCCCCCATGCAAAGTAGGTGACCTCCTACTGACCCTGCGTACTCTGTTGTGCAGGGGCAATCGTGGTATACTTGCCAGGATTGCGCCCCATACAAACTTCAGGGCCACTGTGGCTTTTCACTTTGAAAACTGGGTATTATTTTCAAGTAAAATTAATTTTGTTGATTATTTCTAAATGACTGTGCTAAATCCCATCCTCAAACCTTTGATATGATCACCTATGAAACAGATCTGTGTTCCAGGTAAATAACAAAAAAGAGAATTCACAATGATGAATTCATGCATGCAAACCACAGAGGAAATATTTTGGCATTTTTATCACTTTAATCAGGTGAAATCACCTGTTACATCAATAGAGGTAACTTCTTATACACAGCACAATGAAAAGAGATAGGAATGGAAACACCCATTACATTAGTGGCATAAGTCATAGACTGGAACAGGTTATTTTGTTGACATAGCCATGCCTGAGGGCTGGATAGTAAGTTGAACAAGTGATTTCCCACGGCACAGCAACATTTTTACAATTTTAATCACGCAGGTGTGCAGCCAGCACTACCCACGCTATTCATTGGCTGCATGGCAGTAGGTCATCTGGATATCGACTGCCTATGACACGACTTAAAGGCAGCCAGCATCTCTTAAAGTAAAGGTACTTTCTGGCTGCAGATACCAGGGAAACACTTTTGGAAGCAGAGATATGGTTGAAGCAAGTACTGAGAAAGCACCAAGGGGGAAACATTCGTGGCCACCCCGAGAGCTGCCGGGATCACGGCAACTCGCGTTAACGGCTGCTGAAAATGGACAAAATGCTAACGGATAAAAATTCACGCTAGGGGCTAACGGTTTTTAGCCCAGCACTAACTGACTGTGTAACGCCCTCCTGGTGGCGATAGTGCAAGCATGGAACTCGAAGTTCCCATCCTAAATGGCATTCCAGCTTCTAACCCCCTCTGGGAGTGAGGCTATTGAGTTTGCAAGGAATTGTGGGCAATTAAAAGGGCTATGAATTAAAGGGGCAATGCCTTCAGAACTAATAGAAATTAAAATGAAGTGAAACAATGCAGTTTTCAACCCTTACTCCCTTTAAGAAAATAAATTAACTTTAAAAAGAAGTCCCAAATGGGAGTCTTCAGCTCTTAAAGCTGAATTTCCTTCCGAACCTCAAAAAATGGGAAAAGTGCTTCAGCACAAACACAAATGGCTCAACAAGCCAGGGAAGAGGCACCCAGGGTCTCACACGCAGCACTCCAGCTTTGTGCAGGGGGTCAACACAGCAAGAGAGCTCCTCTACCCACAGGGGCCAGGAGGCCCTCCAGAAAGAGGGATGTGGGACCAGATCACCGAGGCCGTCAGTTGCAGCAGTGTTGCCCTCACCAACTGGTTCAAGTGCCCAAAGAAACTTCATGACCTCAGACCACTAGTCAAGCTCAGTGAATGCATCTTCAAAAACCATCTCCTACCTCATTGTGCCTTCCTCATTTCACACACCAATAAATGCATCCTGCCCAGCCAGTAGTTAGCCAAGAAGAGGGAGAGGAGTGAAGAAGAAGAAGAAGAAGAAGAAGAAGAAGATGAAGAAACACCGTCACTCGATTTCACACTCCCAGCCACCAGCTCCTCAAGGTCAACCAGCAAGGCCATCTACAGTGTCCCCCACTGAAAGTCAACAGCCTTCCACCAGCCATGCTGCAGCCACTGGGGTAGCACTGTGTAACATCAGTAGGATAGGCAAAGGCAAACACAAGACAGTCACTAAGGGAATGCATAGGAGTGATTAGTTGATTTCTTGATGTCATATTGGATGGATAGGTGTATAAAGTTGGATTGGAAAGTTTGCTTTGTGGTGGCTTTTATTTCAGTATTGTGGCCAAGAGGACACTGTGATGGTCAGTAACAGAGGGAACGTAAGGTGTGGGGCTAATGTAGAAAGGGGAATTGGGGTTGTGGTCACTGGAGCCACAGGCGGATGATTCTATCCCGGATATCCCAGCCAGAAAGGGGCTGTCTGGGTTGCTTCCTTCCTTCTGCTTCCTCCTCTTCAACTTCTTCCTCTTCTGCTTCTTCCTCTTCTGTGTCTTCCCCTTCCCTCTGCGAGTGGATGCTGGAAATCTGAAATGACAGCATAAAATGCTGGAAATGCTCAGCAGGTCAGGCAGCATCTTGACCTGAGGCATGAACTCTGTTTCTCTCTCCACAGATGTTGCTTGGCCTGCTGAGTATTTCCAGCATTTTTTGTCTTCTCAGATGTCTTCCTTTACCATCCAAGGCCTTGCAAGCATCCAGCAGCACTGCCTACACATTTGAAATCTTTTAACATCTATTGCAGCAAGCCTCTCCTTCAGTAAAATCAAAAAAACCTAGTCCAAAAGCTTAAATGCAAATTTACCTGAAAGGTGTGGGGGTCCCTTTAAGAGGTGCTGAGCGTGCCTCTGCGAGTCTGCTTGCATGCTGGGTTTTCCTGGCATGTTTAGGACCCAGCGCTGAACTAAACGCTAGTGTCAAAGTTTGCGGTGGTGACGTTAGTCGGCGTTGCACACTGACTGACGCCACCACTCCACCGTTTAAATCTTCTTAACGTGAGTGCTGCCAGGCCTGGGAAAATGGAAGATGCCGCGGGACCCGCCAGCAGCTGGCGAAACAGTGGCGGCCATCCTCATTGCAACATTTTTTGTTGGTAGCGGGTTGCGTAAGCCTCCCGAATTTTAACCCCAAGTTTCGCCGATGCTGCCTTGGTCATCCTGCTGCAGGCAGTGGACAAGAGGATGAACATTCTCTTCCTCATCCAGGCATCAACTACAACGACAGTGGGAAGAGATTGCAGAGTATGTAAAAGCCGAAAGCCTAGTAGTCAGACAGGGCAGCAATTCCGGAAGAAGTTCAATGACCTCACCAGAGTTGTTAAGGTAAGAATACTGCTCTCTTACTCTCTACTCATAGTTTCACCACTCACAGCCTCACTACTCACAAGACTCACAAGACTCACAAGACTCCTCTCCGCTGCTGCCCTTCACTATTCTACAATTACAGCACAACACATCACCACACCTCCTTTTCCTCACCACAACTCACATCTTACACACTAACTATCATCTATTCCAGCATTCTCCAAACACCTCACCAGATTCTCACTAACACACTCCCTTCTTTCTTGCAGGAGAAGGTCGTGCACAACTCCAGACAGCTGGCTGGCAGCACAGAAGGAAGAGCCAACTTCTACGCCCTCTACCCCCTCGAAGTAAGTGTGCTTGCCATCATGAGCAGGGGCAGAGCCGAGGCCGTGGCAACTGGCAACGTTGGAGCAGATGTCGCACAGGGTTTCTCTATACCTAAATCTCTTTGTCCCTCAGACTTCTCCCTCACTGCACACACTCTGCATGACAAGCTGCAGATTCTTTCACCACTCACTTCACTCTCTGCTCCCCCTTCACACCACAAGATAACCCATGTCCCTCTCTTTCATTTCAAGTGTTCAACATTTGGAAGCCCATCCACCAGTGGATGAAGAGGAGTTGAGACTTCCTGAAGATGCACCATCACTCGATATGACTCTCGCAAGCACCAGGTCAGACTGGCACCATGCATAATTTAAACGTCAGGCTAGAGGAGGTGTCTTCACGTGGTGAATCCCTGAGCAAACGTGCGCAGGAGCTAGGGCAGGAGGATTGGACGCTACAGGTGCCAGCTCGCCGGAGGGGAAGGCACATCCTAGTTCTAGTTGCAGAGGACTCGGATGCTGACTTTGAAGGCCCAGTCTACTGAAGATGGCTGATGAGCTTTGGCAGGTAGGGCACTCACTGGTGGTTGCTGCCTCTCCTCCTCAACATATTCTTGCTGCTCCCCCTTCCACCAGCCCCAAAGGGAGCCCTGTGAGGCCGTCCATGTCTGCAGCCAGACTATTTGTGAGGTAAAGCCCAACAACAACAACAACAGCAACAGCTTGTATTTATATAACATTCCAAGACATTCCAACAGTGCAAGAGCAGAAGAACCTCTCTCTGTGCAAAGTGAACTTTCCAGAGTGATAGAATACAGCAAAAATACACCTAGAAGTTAAGTAGTAGCCAGAAATACTAAACCAGCAACTGACCTGTAACTACTGCATGATCCCTTTAAATAACGCTGGTGGGAGGGCCTTGGCGCCAGTTACCGCCATGTTGGCTGTGTGGGGTCAGCACAGAGTGAGTGAAGTGCTGGGTCGGTCCAAAATCGAAAACGGGTCCAGCAAGAAGTGCCTGACCATAATCTAAAGACATTATGCATAGCTTAGAATGTTTCCATCGTGCGCTCCTGCCACCAGCAAGCCCTCCCCTACCAAAACGGTAGACAGTGCACTTCTTGGCCACCATATTGGGGGCAAGCCAGCTTAGTACCTGAAAAATGGACGCTGTGGAGCTGAATTTATAGGCCATTGTAGCTAGCTGCATACTGCAAACATTGTGATAAAGAAAGGAAGCTGAAGGCTATGACAATTACGAGTGGGTGGAAGGATACCCTCCCTACACACATGGAGGGTGCACAAGATAAAGAGAATGGGGAACTGCATAGGAGGGTACAACCAATATCTCAGTGCTTAAAGATTAATTCACCATAAAAATTTACTTCATGCCTACTGTTCACTCCTCCTCATCCTGACAAAGTTCCTCACTGTCAAAGATTCATGCCAAGATCCTTCATAAGGCAGAAGTTTACCTTTACCGTAGCATCATCCAAACCCCCAAAAGCTGAAGGGTTTATACAGAAATGAATTAAGATTTCTATGGCCGGGAAATTCACCTCTGTACCACCAGTACTTTTGGCAGCTGTTAAAAAAAATGACGTCCGCCTCTCATCCGCCCACTTCCGGCTCGGCCCGCGTTGTTCGCCATCTTGGTGAGAGCGATAGTGTGGGAGGTACGTGCGTGCGCTGGCAGTATACAGAGTAGGCAGTGTGTAACGCTGATTTGACCTGTCATTTTCGATATCGTTACTCCATTCAACCCCCTCTCCTAAACATGTATAGCTGAATGTGCGTTCAGCTGCACGAGGGACGCCCCCACCAGCGCTACTTAAAGGGAGACATCCAACTTGCAGGTAAGTTGCTTATTGCTTTTGTACTGGCTCTTGCAGAGTTTGTTGGCGTACTGGGTTGCTGGAAGAGATTCGAAAAGTTGATAAAGTGTGCAGGGAGTGCTGCTGGATGTTGGGAAGGGGTTGGCTGCTACGGGAAGGCCTCTGACTACACCACTTGCTCCCAGTCATGGGGGCTCGAGCTGCAGTCCCCCTTGCACTGCAGCATGACAGTGAAATGGAGCAAAGGCAGCAAAGAGGACAAACTGCTCACAGAGGGAGGAGGAGGAGGAGGAGGAGGAGGGCTCTGAGCAGGAGGCCTCACTCACCTAGGGTCTTCAGGGAGCACTTCTCCTACCTACACCTAAGCCAGGAGCAGTGTGTTTGGTGGCTCCACTTCACCAAGGAGGTGGTCACAGAACTCTGCCCCCACTTGGTACCAGACCTGCAGTCTCAGAGTAGGGCGATGACGGCGCTGCCAGTGGCCCTCAAGGTGACCGTGGCCTTGAATTTTTTCACCAGAGAATCCTTCCAGACTGGAACAGGCAACATAGCAAACATCTCGCAGTTCACATCTATCGCTGCATCTGGGAGGTCACAGAGTCTCTGTACTCCAGGAGAAGAAACTTCATTGTCTTCTCTCTAAACAGAGAGAAGCAGGAGAAGCGTGCACATGGCTTTGCTAGGATATCGGGGTTCCCCATGGTGCAGGGTGCCATCGACTGCACACACATGGCTTTGCAGGAGCCCATCTCAATAGTGAGATGTTCCGTAACCGCAAAGGGTACCACTCACTTAATGTACAGTTGGTGTGTGACCAAGCCCAGCACATCACGATGGTGAATGCCCGCTATCCTGGCAGCAGTCACGATGCCTTCATCCTCCGCCATCAATTTTCCAGCCACCACTTCGAACCTGAGGGTGTCTGCTCAGCAACAAGGACTATACACTCTACACCTGGCTGATGACTCTACTCCGCAACCCCACCATTCATGGATATCACTCATATAAGGAGAGCCATGCTACCACGAGGAACATCATCGAGCAGACCATTGGGGTGCTTAAGCAACAGTTCTGCTGCCTTGACTGCTCTGGAGGAGCCCTCCAGTACTCGCCTGAGCAGGTGTCCCATTTCGTGGTGGTCTGCTGCATCCTCCACAAGTTGGTCATCATGAGGGCGCAGTCCTTGCCACCATGAGTTCTGTGACCACCTCAGGAGGAGGGAAAGGAGGAAGAGGAGGAGGATGAGGATGAAGGGCAAGAGGAGGAGGAGGAAGCCTGCACAGCCACGTTCCGGACAGGTTGACTGTGAGCGCTTCATCCGATTCCGTTTCTCCTGAATGAAATCCCAGATCCCCGTTGCTGAACACTTCTCCATCATACCATCCCTCTGTCACAGAATATCGCAGCGTCCTCTTGGCCACAATGCTGAAATGAAAACGACCACAAAACAAACATTCCAAACCAAATTTATACATCAATCAATCCAATATTACATAACAAAGTTAACTACTCACCCTTGTGCATTCTCTTAGTGCCTGTCTTCAGTGTGCCTTTGCCTGTCCTAGTGCTCCTACGCAGTGCTACCCCAGTGGCTACAGCATGGCTGGTGGAAGGCTGCTGACTTTCAGTGGGGGAGACTGCAGATGGCCTTGCAGGACGACCTCTAACAGCTCTGGGACTAGAAGGCCTGGCTTCGGACTGCACCACCTCGCCATGGGCGGCAGCAGTCTGGGCTGGCTGACAGGCAACAGCAAGGGCACTGATGGAGTGGCAGTGATGGGAGTACGAATGCTGTCATCCTGAGAGGACAACAGGTTCATGCTCCATGGAGCCACTGCTACTCCCCGGGGCAGTGCCTCAGCAATCCTAGTAATCTGCTGGAGTCTGGACTGCTGGGCTGCTCTGACACCCTGCAAGCCCCTTTCAACACTGGTAAACGCAGTCACGATGGCAGCAGTCTGAGCTTGCATGACAGAAGTCTGAGCTTCCACTGCAGCACTCAGATGTTGGGTCCCTTCCGCTTGTTCTGCAATGGAAGCTGAGACATCGGCCATCAGACCCTGCATCATATTTATGTCCACAAGTGCGCTAATGGAGTTGCCCATCACTTCCATCCTGGAAATCCTGGGCTCCAAGCTCTGCACAAAGCCCTGTGCAAAGTTGGTGCTGGACTCCTCCATGCTACTTGACAGTGACAACAGGCTCTCTGGCAGACCTGCCAATCCACGAAGCATTTCTATGTGCGTACCCATCACCCTTCTTCTCTCGGCTGCCCATCAAAGTCCTCACCTAATTCCTCTGCAGCAGAGCTCGTGTGCGACCTCACCCTCCAGGAAGCTGGCGCCTGCACTAGCTTTTCGCTCTGCCCTGGCTGCAGGCTACTCGTGCCCAGTGACTCACCACGTGCAGGTCCTGCCTCTATACTACCCTCTAAAGTACATGCAGTGCCAGTATCTGAGCTGGTGCCTGCGAGTGTGAGGTCGAGTGACGGTGTCTCTTCTTCTCCATCACTTTCATCTTACTCTTCCTGCACTGGGTGGCCAGGTTGGAGTTCTTGGGTATCTGAAAGGAGAAAGTGTTGAGTTGTGGTGGGGGGAGGGGGAAAAGGAAAGCAAGATGTGTTTGCTTATACCATCAGCAGCTTGTAAGTGAGAAGAAATTATGGGATGAGGGGGAAATGGGATGCGAGAAGGAGGACGAGGTATGAGCATATCATCATCATCAGTGGTTTCAGCCTCGCTGATCGCCACGTGATGGCTCCTCCCATTATGTCGAGCACAGTCTCCTCCAGCTTGGTAAGGATGTGGAGGCTTGCACATCCCCAGCCGGTTTGCTGCTGCTGCCTGTGGTTATGAGTCGCCTTTTCCTGTAAGAGAAAGGGAAGTGTGTCAGTGAGTGTGGTGCAATGTGTTTGGGTGAAGTGTGTCAGTGAGTGTGGTGCAATGTGTTTGGGTGAAGTGTGTCAGTGAGTGTGGTGCAATGTGTTTGGGTGAAGTGTGTCAGTGAGTGTGGTGCAATGTGTTTGGGTGAAGTGTGTCAGTGAGTGTGGTGCAATGTGTTTGGGTGAAGTGTGTCAGTGAGTGTGGTGCAATGTGTTTGGGTGAAGTGTGTCAGTGAGTGTGGTGCAATGTGTTTGGGTGAAGTGTGTCGGTGAGTGTGGTGCAATGTGTTTGGGTGAAGTGTGTCAGTGAGTGTGGTGCAATGTGTTTGGGTGAAGTGTGTCAGTGAGTGTGGTGCAATGTGTTTGGGTGAAGTGTGTCAGTGAGTGTGGTGCAATGTGTTTGGGTGAAGTGTGTCAGTGAGTGTGGTGCAATGTGTTTGGGTGAAGTGTGTCAGTGAGTGTGGTGCAATGTGTTTGGGTGAAGTGTGCAGGTGAGTGTGGTGCAATGTGTTTGGGTGAAGTGTGTCAGTGAGTGTGGTGCAATGTGTTTGGGTGAAGTGTGTCAGTGAGTGTGGTGCAATGTGTTTGGGTGAAGTGTGTCAGTGAGTGTGGTGCAATGTGTTTGGGTGAAGTGTGTCAGTGAGTGTGGTACAATGTGTTTGGGTGAAGTGTGTCAGTGAGTGTGGTACAAAGTGTTTGGGTGAAGTGTGTTAGTGAGTGTGGTGCAATGTGTTTGGGTGAAGTGTGTCAGTGAGTGTGGTGCAATGTGTTTGGGTGAAGTGTGTCGGTGAGTGTGGTGCAATGTGTTTGGGTGAAGTGTGTCGGTGAGTGTGGTGCAATGTGTTTGGGTGAAGTGTGTCAGTGAGTGTGGTGCAATGTGTTTGGGTGAAGTGTGTCAGTGAGTGTGGTGCAATGTGTTTGGGTGAAGTGTGTCAGTGAGTGTGGTACAATGTGTTTGGGTGAAGTGTGTCGGTGAGTGTGGAGCAATGTGTTTGGGTGAAGTGTGTCGGTGAGTGTGGTACAATGTGTTTGGGTGAAGTGTGTCAGTGAGTGTGGTGCAATGTGTTTGGGTGAAGTGTGTCAGTGAGTGTGGTGCAATGTGTTTGGGTGAAGTGTGTCAGTGAGTGTGGTGCAATGTGTTTGGGTGAAGTGTGTCAGTGAGTGTGGTGCAATGTGTTTGGGTGATGTGCCTGTCATGATTGAATAGCTGGCAGTGTGTGCAAACTGTGAGATGTGGGTGTGAGGCTTGCAGCAGTGGTAAGTGTGTGAGGATGAGGTGAAGCTATGATTGTGAGGTATGAGTTGTGTTTGGTAGAGATTGTTGGTAGGTGAGTGATGGGGGTGTGTTGCATTGAGCAGTGTGTGAGGCTGGTGGTGCAGTTGGTGGGAGACGGCTTTTGAAGATGAATTCACTGACCTTGCCCACTCGTGCGGTCATTAAACATCTTCCTGCACTGCGGCCAGGTTCTCAGGGCAAGACTGCTGGCAGTGACCACTTCGGCGATCTGCTCCCACTGCCTTCTGACTGTGAGTCTCGAGGGCCTCCTGGCCCCCTGCCTCCTCCTTTCTACCCCCTGCACTAAGGCCTCTAGTGCTTCATCCGAGAAGCTTGGTACCTTTTCTGTGCCCTGTTGAGCCATTATTCACTCTCAGTTGCCTTCACAAGTAGTTCCAGCAGTAGTGGCTTGAGGGTTCTCTCACCTCAGGGAAGCTGATGCCCCACAGAGGCCACCTTCGAGCACCTTTTCTCTTGCATTTCTCAGGAGTGCTGTGCCCATGTTTGAAGCTCTCTTGTGTCTAGACATTGGAAGCGCTTTAAGGAAGCATGCTCACTGACACTCTCCAGAGACTCACTGAACTCTATTACCACACCTTGCAACCCACTTGTGCTGGACACAGGCTCAGAGGTGCTGAGGACATTTAGCTGCCAATCTAGAAGCCAACAATGTCCTTAGATGTTGTTCCTGCTATCTTGATGCCGAAGAAATAGAAATAAAGAAAGATTTGTAGTTATATAGTGCCTTTCAGGAAATGAAGTAGTTTTCAAGTGTAGTCAATGTTGTGATGTAGGAAACACGACAGCCAATTTGTGCACAGCAAAGTCCCACAAACAGGTAAATATTTAATTTCATCTACCTAGAACTTAAACTAGATCTGTTAATTAATTAATAACTAAAAACATAAGCTAAGTTAATTAAATACAGAAACTTTAATTATATAAATAAATAAACAAGGTCCAAGGCCTTAGAGAGGCAAGAATTAATCAAGGATAGTCGGCATGGCTTTGTCAGGGGGAGATCATGTCTGACCAATTTGATTGAATTTTTCGAGGGGGTGACTAGGTGTGTCGATGAGGGTAGTTCAGTTGATGTGGTCTACATGGACTTCAGTAAGGCTTTTGACAAAGTCCCGCATGGGAGACTGGTCAAGAAGGTAAGAGCCCATGGGATCCAGGGCAATTTGGCACATTGGATCCAAAATTGGTTTAGTGGCAGGAGGCAGAGGGTGATGGTCGAAGGTTGTTTTTGTGACTGGAAGCCTGTGTCCAATGGTGTACCGGAGGGATTGGTGCTGGGTCCTTTGCTGTTTGTAGTGACATTAATGATTTAGATATGAATGTAGGAGATATGATCAGTAAGTTCGCAGATAACACGAAAATTGGTGGAGTGGTAAATAGCGAGGAGGGAAGCCTCAGGCTACAGGACAATATACATGGGTTGGTTAGATGGGCAGAACAGTGGCAAATGGAATTTAACCCTGAAAAGTGTGAGGTGATGCATTTTGGGAGGACTAACAAGGCAAGGGAATGGTAGGACCCTAGGAAGGACAGAGGATCAGATGGTGTGCATGTACATAGATCCCTGAAGGCAGCAGGACAGGTAGATAAGGTGGTTAAAAAGGCATATGGGATACTTGCCTTCATTAGCCGAGGCATAGAATATAAGAGCAGGGAGGTTATGATGGAGCTGTACAAAACGCTAGTTAGGCCACTGGGATACTGTGTGCAGTTCTGGTCGCCACACTATAGGAAGGATGTAATTGCATTGGAGAGGGTGCAGAGGAGATTCACCAGGATGTTACCTGGGCTGGAGCGCTTCAGCTATGAAGAGAGACTGGACAGGCTGGGGTTGTTTTCCTTAGAGCAGAGAATGCTGAGGGGGGACCTGATTGAGGTGTACAAAATTATGAGGGGCATAGATAGGGTAGATAGAAAGGAACTTTTCCCCTTAGTAGAGGGGTCAATAACCAGGGGGCATAGTTTCAAGATAAGGGGCAGGAGGTTTAGAGGGGATTTGAGGAAAAACTTTTTTTACCCAGAGGGTGGTTGGAATCTGGAACTCACTGCCTGAATGGGTGGTAGAGGCAGGAACCCTCACAACATTTAAGAAGCATTTAGATGAGCACTTGAAATGCCATAGCATACAAGGCTATGGACCAAGTGCTGGAAAATGAGATTAGAATAGACAGGGCTTGATGGCAGGCGTAGACACGATGGGCCGAAGGGCCTCTTACTGTACTGTATAACTCTATGACTCTATGACTCTATATAGGGATGGCAGTGCAGGTGGTGTGCCTCAACTGCAGCATGTGGGGGTTTGTGGAGAGCATTGTGATCCCGGACAACCACGTTTGCAGTAAGTGCCTGCATCTTGAGGAACTTCAGCTCAGAGTTGTTGAGCTGGAGTCCGAGGTGCAGACACTGTGGGACATCAGGGGGGAGTGTTATCTGGACACTTTGATCCAGGAGGCAGTCATACCCCTTAGGTTAGGTAGTGGTACAGGTCTGGTTAGTGGTCAGGGACAGGAGGGCGTGACTGCGTCTCAGGCAGGTATGGGGACCCCAGGTGCAGTGCTGGTGGAGCCTTGGCCTTTTCTCTTGTCTAACAGGTACGAGGTTCTTGCTGCCTGTGTGGATGAGGGCAAAGTCTGCAGGATGGATGTGCAAACTGACCACAGGAGGCCAGTCAAGTAGGGGTGTGAAAAGGAATGTTGTAGTGGTAGGGGACCGTATAGTCAGGGGGATAGATACTGGTCTTTGCAGCCGCGACGGGGAGTACCGAAGGCTGTGTTGCCTACCTGGGTTAAAGACATCTCCTTGTGGCTGGAGAAGAATTTGAAATGGGAGCGGGGGGGGGATCCAGTTGTTGTGGTCCACGTAGGAACCAACGACATAGGTAGAACTAGGAATGAGGTTCTGCTGAGAGAGTTTGACGAGCTAGGGTCCAAATTAAAAAGCAGAACCTCAAAGGTAATAATCTCTGGATTGTTACCTGCGCCAAGTGCAAATTGCCATAGGGACAAGCAGATTAGAGAGTTAAATATGTGGCTCAAAGAGTGGTGTGGGAGGCAGGGGTTTCGATTCATGGGGCACTGGCACCAGTACTGGGGAAAGAGGGAGCTGTTCCATTGGGTTGGTCTCCTGTTAAACCAGGCTGGGACCAGTATCCTGGTGAATTGAATAACTAGGGCAGTAGACAGGGCTTTAAACTAAAAAGGGCGGGGGGGGGGGGGGGGGTGGGGGGATGGGTCAGGTGAGGGGAAATTTTGAAATCTAAAGAGAAAAGTCAAGGCAATGGAGCAGTGTAGTGATTTGGGTAAAGATAAGCAGTGTGTGACAGGAAGGGACAGAGGGGGAAAAATTCAGTTGGTTGCGCCTCCCGTTAGCGCCTTAAGAGGGCGCTAATGGGGCGCAAAGCATCTAGCGCCCAGGCGCGCCGAAGTTTGCGCCGCTCGCGAAATTAACTAGACATTTTGCGGCGACGCTAAACACTACCGCCACGATCTCCTGCGCCGGCAGATCATGACGTCACTCGAGTGCGCAACGCCCCGGTATCGTCCCGGAGCGGATATTGAGTGGCGCCCCCTGCCTTACCGCCTGATGCTAGCAATGACAGGTTGAGGGGAGCGTTCTGCAGTCATGAAGGGAAAGGGGGAGAGCTATTTAAAGGTGACCGCTTCCTGCCTTTTATTGTTGGTGCCATTTTTGAACTACGCATTCTGAGAGAGAGAGGGAGAGACTTCTGGAGAGATTCAACGTTGTGTGAAGGAGTTTTGGGTACTGAGCAGCACTTTGCAGGTTTATTTTGATTTGCCATTCCTTGTATCGATTTAGCAGAGACTGTGGGCGCTGCACTCTGAGCTCTTTGCCTGGTACTCTCCATTGTTCTTTCCAGCACATTTGATGTGCAGGTCTCTCCAGGCCGAGATTCAAGGCTGCAATGAGCAGGATGTGGATGGAAAGCAAGATTAACCATCCCCTTTAAGAACTGGCCCATGCCATTGTGTGTGTGTTCCATTGCTGACTGACATTACATGAGCTTCGCCAGCGCTCTGAGGTAGCGCCTCGCTCCTCGGCCTTTGCGACTTAATACAGGTGTGAAGCGTCTGATATAGCGCTGCAATCACCTCCAGGAGCGATAAAAGTCAAGTTTGCAGCCGGTGGCGATAATTAGTGCCAGGCGCCAATCTTTGCGCCCGGCCGATAATTGCGCCCCAAATGGGGCGATACTGAATTTCTCCCCCAGAGAGTTTAAAGGTCATCGTGCATCAGTGAATAAGATGAAGGCAGGGAATAATAGTAAAAGGTTAAAACTAAAGGCTCTTTACCTGAATGCACGAAGCAATCATAACAAGGTAGACGAATTAGTGACACAAATAGTGATAAATGGGTATGATCTAATAGCCATTACAGAGATCTGGTTGCAAGGTGACCAGGGTTGGGAACTAAAATATTCCAGGGAACTCGACTTATCGAAAAGACAGGCAGACTGGAACAGGAGGGTGGGGGGGTGGTGGGGGGGGGGCAGGTGCGGTGGGGTGGCGGGTAGCCCTGATAATCAAGGATGACATAAGGACAGTAGTGAGAAAGGATCTTGGCTCAGAATATCAGGAAGTAGAATCAGTATGGGTGGAGATAAGAAATAACAAGGGACAGAAAACATTGGTGGGAGTGGTTTATAGGCCCCCTAACAGTAGCTATACTGTTGGACAGATTATTAATCAAGAAATAATAGGAGCTTGTAACAAACGTAATGCAATTTTTGTGGGGGACTTTAATCTGCATATAGATTGGGCAAATCAAATTGGCATGGTTAGTCTGGAGAACGAGTTCATGGAATGTATTTGAGACAGTTTCCTAGAACAATATGTCATGGAACCAACCAGAAAACAAGCTATTTTAGATCTTGTTTTGTGTAATGAGACAGGGTTAATTAGCAATCTCATAGTAAAGGATCCTCCAGAAAGAGTGATCCTAATATGATAGAATTTCAGTTTGATTTGAAAGTGGCATTCTTCAATCCGACACTAGAGTATTAAACTTAAACAAAGCCAATTACGTAGGTATGAGGGGTGAGTTGGCTAAGGTAGATTGGGAATTTAGATTAAAAGGTATGACGGTAGATAAGCAGTGGTAAACATTTAAAGAAATATTCCAAAATTCTCAACGAAAATACAATCCATTGAGAACTAAAAACTCCATGGGCAAAGTGATCCATCCGTGGCTAACTAAACAAGTTAAGGAATGTAATAGATTAAAAGAAGAGGCTTATAATGTTGCAAAGAATTGTAGTGAGCCTGAGGATTGGGAGAGCTTTAGAAAGCAACAAAGCATGACCAAAAAATTGATAAAAAGGGAAAAAATAGAATGAGAGTAAATTAGCAAGAAATATAAAAACAGATTGTAAGAGCTTCTACAAGTATGTCAAAAGGGAGAGAGTAGCAAAAGTAAGCATTGGTCCCTTAGAGGCTGAGACAGGAGAAATTATAATGGGGAATAAGGAAAAGGCAGAGGCTTTAAACAAATATTTTGTATCTGTCTTCACAGTAGAAGACAGAAATAGTATACCAAAAATAATGGGGAACCAAGGGGCTAATGAGAGTGAGGAACTTAAAGTAATTAAGGTCAGTGGAGAAAAAGTACTTGAGAAACTAATGGGACTAAAAGCCGACAAATCCCCTGGACCTGATGGCTTACATCCTAGGATTCTAAAAGAGGTGGCAGCAGAGATAGTGGATGCATTGGTTGTGATCTTCCAAAATTCCCTAGATTCAGGAAAGGTCCTAGTGGATTGGAAGGAGGGAGAGAGAAAATCGGGAACTACAGGCCAGTTAGCCTGACATCAGTCGTTGGGAAAATGCTAGAATCCATTATTAAGGAAGTGGACTGCTGGCAAAATCAAAAAGATTGGCAGCGGGTCCCGAAGCCGCTTCCAACCCGCCTCCAATCAATCTTCCCGGGAGTCGGGTACCTGATTTGCGCAGGGACCCGACTCCTAGCGGTGGGAAGAGGATTATAGCCACTTAACTGCCTGTTAACAGTTAGTTAAAAGGCAGTTAAGTGGCTTTTCCTAATTTTGACACTTCTACTACAGGCTTCCCAACGTCAGGAAACCCCACCAGGGTAAGTGTGGTGTGCTGTGGGTCTACTGTAATGTTTGTGTATAGATGACAGCTGCAGAAGTGGTGTGAAGGATCCAATGGGACACTGGTGAGTTGCAGAGGTAAGAAAATGTTGGGAAAGTCATTTTTAATGTGTTTAGAATTTTCTGTACGTGATAAGCTTTGAAGTGTTTGTGTAGTACCACCTCACTGGGAGAACCTCTCTCACCAGTGACAGATCACTTCTGTAACCTCACCTGCAGCTGCCATCTGTTTTAGCCTAAGGAGAGAGTCACTGGAGAGTCTGGGTACAAGGGCTCACCTTTATACAGTGATTGTCATTGTCTGCAGCACCTCAATGCTGTCAAACACTGAAAAATCATCTGTCAAAAAGAAATGGTGGTAGCCCCTTTAAGAAAACGGGCACATGAAGCATCATCAACTGGCGTCATCTGACATTGGCTTTCTCTTAATTGGCCGGCAAACCTGCAGGGTGGGCTTAACAAGGCCAATTGATGCAAAATTGCGTCTGTGCATCGGACGTTGCTGGGGGCAGGACTAGAACCCCAAAGGCAGCAGTCCTACCCCCAACGCACCTCTTCAGGTAAGATCCCGGCCAATGACTTAGATGAAGGGACCGAGTGCAATGTATCCAAGTTTGTTGGCGATACAAAGCTAGATGGAAAAGTAAACTGTGAGGAAGACACAAAGCCCCTGCAAAGGGATATAGATAGACTAAGTGAGTGGGTAATAAGGAGGCAGATGGAGTATAATGTGGGGAAATGTGAGGTTATTCACTTTGGTAGGAGGAATAGAAAAACAGAATATTTTTCAAATGGTGAGAAACTATTAAATGTTGGTGTTCAGAGAGATTTGGGTGTACAAGAAACAGAGAGTTAGCATGCAGGTACCGCAAGCAATTAGGAAGGCAAATGCAATGTTGGCCTTTATTGTTAGAGGGTTGGAGTACAAGCGTAAGGAAGTCTTGCTACAATTGTACAGGGCTCTGGTGAGACCACACCTGGAGTACTGTGCACAGTTTTGTTCTCCTTATCTAAGGAAGGATATACTTGCCTTAGAGACGGTGTAACAAAGGTTCACTAGATTGATCCCTGGGATGAGAGGGCTGTCCTATGATGAGAGATTGTGTAGAATGGTCCCATACTCTCTGGAATTTAGAAGAATGAGAGGTGATCTCAGTGAAACATATAAGATTCTGAGGGAGATTGACAGGGTAGATGCTGAGAGGTTGTTTTCCCTGGCTGGAGAGTCGAGAACTAGGGGGCATAGTCTCAGGATAAGGGGCCGGCCTTTTAAGACTGAGATGAGGAGAAATTTCTTCACTCAGATAGTTGTGAATCTTTGGAATTCTCTGCCCCAAAGTGCTGTGGATGCTCAGTTGTTGAGTATATTCAAGGCTAAGATAGATAGATTTTCTGACTCCAGAGGAATTAAAGGATATGGGGATAGGGCAGCAAAGTGAAGTTGAGGTCAAAGATCAGCCATGATCTTATTAAATGGTGGAGCAGGCTTGAGGAGCTGTATGGCCTACTCCTGCTCCTAATTCTTATATTCTTATGTTCAAACAGCAATGTGATAATGACCAGATCATCTGTTTTAGGCATTGGTTGAGGGCTAAATATTGACCAGGACACCAGGGAGCACTCTCCATTGTTCTTTCCAGCAGATTTGATGTACAGGTCTCTCCAGGCCGAGATTCAAGGCTGCAATGAGCAGGGTCTGGATGGAGAGCAAGATCGACCCTCCCCTTTAAGAACTGGCCGGCGCCAGTGTTCCATTGCTGACTGACATCACATGAGCTTCACCAGCGCTCTGAGGTAGCACCTCGCTCCTCGGGTTTAGCGCCTTAAGAGAGGTGTGTAGCGCCTGATTTAGTGCTCCAATCACCTCCAGGGGGCGATAGAAGCCAAGTTTGCAGTCGGAGGCGATAATTAGTGCCAGGTGCTAAACTTTGCGCCCGGCCGATAATTGTGCCCCAAACGGGACGATACCAAATTTCTCCCCCTTAAGGTTTCCTTGTAAGCCCAGAGGAGCACTCCTGTGAATTCCCGCTCCCGGACCCTGACCTTGATGTCATTCCTGCCGGCTTCAGGTGAGAGACACTTCAGAACAACTCACATGAGGCCCGTGAGTTACGCTCACCTCACCGCGAGGGTTTCCTGCCCATCCTGCAGCTGCAGAGCCTGAATATCCGTCGAGAGATCATAAAGGAGCCAAAGTGCCCCAAAAGTTATAATCAACAACCCACTGAAAGTCTCGGTCAAGATCAGTGTCTTGAAAGGTAAGTGAAGGTGGCAGAAAGGTGGCCTAGATGGCCACTGCAAGGCCCTTTCATTTTTTGACAGAATTGGAGAGGAAAATCCCCTTCAACAAATGTGTAGAAGCCATGTTTACTTTACAGAACAACATTCATCAAATAGTGCCAAAAATTCCAGTGGCCCTAAGGAAGCGTGCTGTATGCCACTCGTTGGAGAGTCAGGAACTTCTGTGTTGACCCATTTCATCCCATTGATTCTGGCACAGGCTTCGAGTTGTTATAACAGACCAAATAATCCTTACTTGTCTTGGAAGCTCTGTGCAAAGTGTGGCATCTATTGAAGTAGCAATACATGCCACTCAGGAAGCCATCAAAGTCCTTAAAACATATTCTTGGCATTTTTGTTGCGCCGCTTCCTGCCCTCAGTGTCGAACAAGTCTTGCTATTTTTCCCTCACTTCTCTCACTTCTATGAAGAGGACCTCCACAGATGCATCTGATAATCTGGGGGCCCCTCCAGCTGCTGACTCCCCCGCCCCGAGGCTGCCGCTGTTTCAGACACTTTGGCCAATTCGATCTGCTGAAGGTCTTGGGCATCTTTAAAATGCTGCAGCGCAAATGTAAAAAAACTCATGAAAAGACGAATTTTCCTGTATCATAGAGTGAAGTACTGTATTGCTACTTTATATGCTGAATTATTTTTGTGTAGTTTTATGTTTTACGTTAAAGTAAAGTAATAGTTTTAGTCAGTCGCATGCTCTGTCAGCGTTGTGCTTTTGCACCTACCAGAGAGGTGGGCAAAATGGGGTCTTAAGCTGAAACACAGTTTAGCCTATGTTTCACACAAGATGCCATCTTGCGCTAGGAATGGCCGCCCGGAGGATCACTTAGGGGCTGATTGCCACTTAAATTTCCTGTTTGCGCTCATGAAGGAGGCTGCACGGCATTTGGTGGTTAGCACTTGACAAAACACCCTCTCCGAACATTGACCAGCTGAACAGGAATAAACAAGTCATTGCAGAGGATTTCGAGCGCTACTTAAAGCTATATCACCTTTTACTGTTCACATGCTGCGGGAGGTTTGAAGAGGACTTTTGAACACATCGGGAGACTTTCTGGGTCACTTTGTCAAGACTTCATCAACAGTCTATCAACATTTGTTTCAAAAATTCTCTGAGGACTTCACCTAACAAGTGCTGTGCTACTCTACCTTATTGGACACGCTATAGGAGTCACCAGGAGAAAGGGAGTGCTTGGTCATGGGCAGCTTGCTCAGGGTTCCCCATGATCTGCAGGAGGAATGGGAGGATGACATGAGGCCAGGCGGAGCAGCACCAGCTGCTGCAAAAGAGAGAGACAGGAGGGGCAGGTGGACTCCTTCCCCCTGCGGGTACAGGACATCCCTCCTCCTCTGGACCACCTCCACCAGGACCTCCAGTACCACGTCCGAAAACCTGTGCATCCTCTCACTCGGTCCCTGAGCCATCCAGAAACGTCCTGCTGTGTATCAGCCAGCACACTCTACATTTTCAGTGGAAGTGGGTGAGTGGAGCCAAATATACAGCTCCACAAAAATTTCATCTAATCAGCGCTTGAGTGTGAAACCTCCAGGGAAGGTCAAATTATGGTAATCAGCAAATTAGGACCAAAATTGCGTGCATAACCAGACTTTCAAACAGGCGTGTCTTATTAGCACAGCACCCATTTTCACCCTTTCACCAAAATAACCCACTAGGAGTGCATGATGGGCAATCCATACCATTCTTGGTACAATCCAGTGATACAAAGGTAGATTGTTCCATTCATACAGGACATGTCATTAGGACGTCCCAAAGCAAATGAAGCACTTTTGAAGTATAGTCAATGTTGCAAGGTAGGAAAAAGTAACAGCCAATTTGCACACAGCAGGATCCCACAAACAGCTTGGGCTGATAAGTGGCAGGTAACATTCGCACCACACAAGTGCCAGGCAATGACTATCTCCAACAAGCGAGAGTATAACCACAGCCCCTTGACATTCAACGGCATTACCATCACCGACTCCCCCACCATCAACATCCTGGGGGTCACCATTAACCAGAAACTTAACTGGACCAGCCACATAAGTGAGTGTAAAGTGTTGGAAAAAGTTTCCTTACCTTTGCTTCTTTCTGCAGGCTTCAATCCTTGGGGATTCAGAGGTGCCTCATCTCAATGGCAGAGATGACAGAATGGCTGCTGCATTCTCAGATGCAACAGCCATCTGCTTTCTGCTGAGGAGAGAGGTCTTGGTGATCCTGTGTGCAAGGGCTCACCTTAGAACAGAGATTGTCAGTGTTTGACAGCTTCTCAAAGATGTGAAGGCCCTTGAGAGGGTGCAGAGGAGATTTACCAGAATGGTTCCGGGGATGGGGGATCTTAGCTACAAGGAACAGGTTGGAGAAGCTGGATTTGTTTTCATTAGAGCAAAGGAGGTTGAGGGGTGATTTCATAGAGGTGTACAAGATTATGACAGGTTTGGATAGGCTAGACGGGGAAAGGCTGTTCCCACTATGTTACATGCCACTTATCAGCCCAAGCCTGATTGTCGTCCAGATCTTGTAACATTTGCGCCACAGAAGTGCCAGACTATCGCTAGCAAGAGAGAGTCTAACCACCGCTCCTTAATAGTCAACCGCATAACCATCGCCGAATCCCCCACCATCAACATTCTGGGGGTCACCATTGACCAGAAACTTAACTGGACCAACCACATAAATACTTTGGCTACAAGAGCAGGTCAGAGGCTGGTATTCTGCGGCAAGTGTCTCATCTCCTGACTCTCCAAAGCCTGGATGAGTGCAGCTCCAACAACACTCAAGAAGCTCAACACCATCCAGGACAAAGCAGCCCGCTTGATTGGCACCCCATCCACCACCTTAAACATTCACTCCATCCACCACCTTAAACATTCACTCCCTGCACCACCGGGGCATCGTGGCTGCAAGTGTGTACCATCTAAAAGATGCACTGTAACAACTCGCGAAGGCTTCTTCGACAGCACCTCCCAAACGACCTCTACCACCTAGAAGGACAAGGGCAGCAGGTGCATGGGAACCCCATCACCTGTAAGTTCCCCTCAAAGTCACATCCTGTCTTAGAAGTATATCGCCGATCCTTCATCGTCACTGGGTCAAAATCCTGGAACTCCCTCCCTAACAGCACTGTGGGAGTACCTTCACCATGTGGACTGCAGCGGTTCAAGGAGGCGGCTCACCACCACCTTCTCAAGGGCAATTAAGGATGGGCAATTAATGCTGGCCTTGCCAGCGACGCCCACATCCCAGAAACGAATTAAAAAAACACAGCAATGAAATACTAACCAGATCATTGTTTTTAGTGGTGTTGGTTGAGGGATAAATATTGTTCATGACAGCAGGAGACGTTCATGGCTCTTCAAAAAGTGCTGTGGTTTCTTTCCCATCTACCTGAGAGGGCATCTCATCCAGAAGACTGATAATGCAGCACTGTAGTCTCAGCCTTGCCTATGTGTTCAAGACCTGCAGTGGAGCTTGATTCCAAGACATCTTAACACAGAGGAAAGAGTTCTACCACTGAGCCAATTCTGACACCTAGCCCTTAGCTATGTTATATCTCACTCATTACACATATAAGGTTAAGTTTCAATTCATAGGATGCACTAGCACTGGGGTACCTAATGGGAAGCTGCCTTTTCCAGTGAGCATAAGGAAAGAATATTGAAAGGTGGCTTGATTCATAACATTAACATATGTTAGAAATATGATTCAGACCACCTTTCAACACTCATTCCCTGTGCACAATAGAAAGGGCAACTTCTCACAGGATGACAAATCACTCTATGTAGTGCACAGCATAGTCCCACAAAACGCAATGTAATAATGACCAGATCATCTGCAAACTGTTTAGCTATATAACAACAGTGACAACACATCGGCCTAGAAATCGGAATGCTCTCTCGATGGCTGCCATCTTGGCTTTGGGTCCACTGTTGAAAGATGCATCCAAGGGCTTCATATCACCCCTGCACTGTTCTCCAGCAGAGCTGTAGGAGTGCTGAGGTGCTGCTTCTATAGAGTTACCTTGGCTCTGTGGGAGAGGCACCTGCTGTCCTCTCAGGATTACAACATGCCTGCTCCCGCTGACAGACACTCCGACAGTGCCTTTTCTGGTTCCACACAAGCAGCCGGCCCAGACTGTTGCCGCCTAGGCTGAGATTGTGCAGTCTGCAGCCGGGCCATCTAGAGCTGACATAATTTGTTTCATAAATTATGTTTTTTGATCAGAATTTCATGTTGGTATTTGTCTTTGTAGTGAAGTGAGGGCAAGACCCACAAGTTTGCAGTGAAGGAAGGCAATGGGATGGTATTTTGAGGAGAGTGGTAAGGATTGTCGAACTGTTGGTGAATGGGGAAGGCGAGGACTGATTTAGTTGCAGCTCCTCGATGAACTTATCACTGAGCACTCAGGCAGATAGAGGCTCTGGTGGTTGCTGCCTCTCCTCCTCCTCTTCCTCCTCCTCTTACTCCTCCACCCCTGCTTCCTCTTCCTCCTTGTCCTGCACCTCCTCCTGTACTTGTTGCTGCTGATGTCGTGGTAAGTGCTGGTCCCTCATGATGGCAAAGTTGTGGAGCATGAAGCAGACGACAACCCCGCTCAGGGTGTCCTGCAAAGCTCCTGCAGAACGGTCCAGGTAGCGGAAGAGTTGCTTGAGCACATCGATAGTTTGTTCATTGATGTTCCTTGTGGCAGCATGGCTCTCGTTGTAGGCGTACTCTGTAGCTGTGCGCAGGTTCCTGACTTGTCGCCCAATAGCCAGTCAGTAACTTGGTTGAAATAAAGACGACAAAGAGGATGGTGTAGGATGAAAGAGTCCGGCCTGCTGCCAGGATACCGGGCACAGAGCTGCAAGATGCACTGCCTGTGATTGCAAAGCAGCTATACGTTGAAGAAATGCAATCCCTTTCGATTGATAAAGGGGTCAGACTAGTTATAGCGAGCATGTGGCATCAAAGTTGAGGATCATGGTGACGTTGACAGCCACAGGCAGTGCTGCCTATTCCCTGGTTTGACGCTGGAGGTGTGGCTTCAGCAGGTGACATAGCTTGGTGACAGCCTCCTTGGTGAAGCAAAGGCGCCTCATTTATTGCTCCTCAGTAAAGTTGATGCAGGAGAAGTATTCCCTGAAGACTCTCTGTGGATATGGCCTCCTGTTCAGTGCCCTGCTCTTCCCTCTCTGTGGTGTCTTCCTTATTGCTCACCCTCATCTCCAGCCTTAAATGATGCGGAGATGCCGGTGTTGGACTGGGGTGGACAAAAGTGAGAAGTCCACAACACCAGGTTATAGTCCAACAGTTTTATTTGAAATCACAAGCTTTCGGAGCGCTGCTCCTTCGTCAGGTGAAGTGAAGGAATACAAATCTGTGTACAGATTTGTATTCCTTTACTTCACCTGACGAAGGAGCAGCAGCTCCGAAAGCTTGTGATTTCAAATAAAACTGTTGGACTATAACCTGGTGTTGTGCGACTTCTCACTTTTGTCCAGCCTCAATAGAAGCCCTATGAGATCACTCAGATTATTTATTAGGCAAAGAGCAACAACAATGCAAGAGCAGGACAACCTCTCTCTCTGCAGAAAAAGTGAATTTTCTAGAATAATACAACACTGCAAAAAATGTCAAGAAGTCAAACAGTCGCCAAAAATAACAAACCAGCAACTAAACTGTAAGTATTGCATGATCCTTTTAAATTGTGCTGGTGAGAGGACCTTGGTGCCAATTAGCGCTGTGTTGTGCTGTGTGAGGTCAGCACATGGTGAGTGAAGTGCTGGGTCAATCCAAAGTGGAAAATGGATCCTGCAAGAAACACAGGACCCTAATTTACATATATTATGCAGAGCTTAGAATGTTGCCGGCATGCAATCCTGCCGCCAGCGTGACCTCCTCTACCAATACAACGGGCGGTGCCCTTCTGGCCAGACGTGCTTGTTGCCCGCCATATTGGAAAAATGGGCTCTGCGTGGCCAAATTTCTAGCAATTCAAAATTAATTCATTGGGTCTAAAGTGCTTTGGGACATTCTGAGAATGTGGAAGAAGAATTATAAATGCAGGTTCTTTATCAAAGGTTCAAAGTATTGTAGTGTTGTAGCAGCAATGGGAAATTGAGCCGTGCAACCAAGAAACTCACAAAACATGACTGGAATACCTTCTGGACAGACCGTCAGCAATGAAGCGTTTCCTCCCCGTTTTGTTTTAAAATGGGTCATTGCCAGGTTATATCTGTCATCAATTATTATCCTTTCAATTGCTAGCACAGTTCTCAATTGTGTATTTTTCATGAGATTTCTATCTGTCATCCTGAGGTAATATTGAAGCTCTGAGCATGTATTTACTTGCCATTGGCAGCCTGCCCGTAGTGTGCAGAAATTCTGTACTATGACCTTACAACAAAAGTGTTAGAGCTCATGTTCCTTGACTCTCTGTGTATTCCTTAAAGGAGTGTTACAAAAGGGAACAAATCAAAGGATATTTAAAAAATGCGCTTTTACAGGTGCTTGAGTTGAGAACACATGCTGATGCTGTTGATTGGGTGCAGCAAGGGGGCGATCAGATCAGGCTGTAACGGTGGCCGAAGGGGAGCAGCCTGCATGCTTTGATTGTGGGCTAGAGAGGAGCATTTCTGCTCCTCCACGCTCCACATTCAGGTAAGTGTATTTTTAAAATGTTACAGGTTACGGTAGAATAGTGGTTATGTTACTGGACTAGTAATCCAGAGGCCTGGACTAATGTTCCCACCACGGCAGCTGGGAAATTTAAATTCAGTAAATTAAATAAATCTGGAATAAAAAGCTAGTATCAGTAATGGTGACCATGAAACTACTGGATTGCCATAAAAACCCATCTGGTTCACTAATGTCCTTTAGGGAAGGAAATCTGCCGTCCTTACCCAGTCTGGCCTATATGTGACTCCAGACCCACAGCAATGTGGTTGACTCTTAACTGCCCTCTGAAATGGCCCAGGAAGGCACTCAGCTGTACAGAACCGGTACGGAAAACAATACAGTAATAAGAATAAAACCGGATGTATCACCCGTCATTGACCACCTGGCATCCCACAGACTAGTCGAGCAACAGCCTGACATAGTCATACTCACAGAATCATACTTTCAGCTAATGTCGCAAACTCCTCCCACACCATCCCTGGGTATGTCCTGTCCCACAGCAGGACAGACCCACCAGAGGTGGCGGCACAGTGGTATACACTCAGGAGGGAGTGGCCCTGGGAGTCCTCAACATTGATTCCGGACCCCATGAAGTCTCGTGGCTTCAGGTCAAGCATGGGCAAGGAAACCTCCTGCTGATTATCACCTACCGCCCTCCCTCAGCTGATCAATCAGTACTCTTCCATGTTGAACACCACTTGGAAGAAGCACTGAGAGTAGCAAGGGCACAGAATGTACTCTGGGTGGGGGACTTCAATGTCCATCACCAAGAGTGGCTCGGTAGCACCACTACTGACGAAGCTCGTTGAGTTCTGAAGGACATAGCTGCCCGCCTGGGCCTGCGACAGGTGGTGAGAGAACCAACACGAGGGAAAAACCTACTTGACCTCATCTTCACCAATCTACCTGTCGCAGATGCATCTGTCCATGACAGTATTGGTAGCAGTGACCACCGCACAGTCCTTGTGGAGACCAAGTCCCGTCTTCACACTGAGGACACCCTCCATCGTGTTGTGCGTCACTACCACCGTGCTAAATGGGATAGATTCAGAACAAATCTAGCAGCTCAAAACTGGGCATCCATGAGGCGCTGTGGGCCATCAGCAGCAGCAGAATTATATTCCATCACAATCTGTAACCTTATCGCCCGGCATATCCCTCACTCTACCATTACCATCAAGCCAGGGACCAACCCTGGTTCAATAAGGAGTGTATGCAGGGAGCAGCACCAGGGCGCACCTAAAAATAAGATGCTAACCTGGGGAAGCTGCAACACAGGACTACATGCATGCTAAACAGCGGAAGCAGCATGCTATAGACAGAGCTAAGCGATCCCACAATCCATGGATCAGATGAAAGCTCTGCAGTCCTGCCACATCCAGTCGTGAATGGTGGTGGGCCATTAAACAATGAACAGGAGAAGGAGGCTCCATTAATATCCCCATCCTCAATGATGGCAGAGCCCAGCACATGAGTGCAAAAGACAAGGCTGAAGCGTTTGCAACCATCTTCAGCCAGAAGTGCTGAGTGGATAATCCATCTCGGCCTCCTCCTGAGGTCCCCACCATCACAGAAGCCAGTCTACAGCCAATGCGATTCACTCCATGTGGTATCAAGAAACGGCTGAGCGCACTGGATACAGCAAAGGCTATGGGCCCCGACAACATCCCGGCTATCGTGGTGAAGACTTTTGATCCAGAACTAGCCGCGCCTCTAGCCAAGCTGTTCCAGTGCAGCTACAACACTGACATCTACCCAACAATGTGGAAAACTGCCCAGGTATGTCCTGTTCACAAAAAGCAGGACAAATCCAATCCAGCCAATTACCGCCCCATCAGTCTTCTCTCAATCATCAGCAAAGTGATGGAAGTTGTCGTCGACAGTGCTATCAAGCGACACTTACTCACCAATAACCTGCTCACCAATGCTCAGTTTGGGTTCCGCCAGGACCACTCAGCTCCAGACCTCATTACAGCCTTGGTCCAAACATGGACAAAGGAGCTGAATTCCAGAGGTGAGGTAAGAGTGACTGCCCTTGTCATCAAGGCAGCATTTGACTGAGTGTGGCATCAAGGAGCCCTTGTAAAATTGAAGTCAATGAGAATCAAGGGGAAAACCCTCCACTCACTGGAGTCATACCCAGCACAGAGGAAGATGGTTGTGGTGGTTGGAGGTCAATCATCTCAACCCCAGGACATCGCTGCAGGAGTTCCTCAGGGCAGTGTCCTAGGCCCACACATCTTCAGCTACTTCATCAATGATCTTCCCTCCATCATAAGGTCAGAAGTGGAGATGTTCGCTGATGACTGCACAGTGTTCAATTCCATTCGCAACTCCTCTGATAATGAAGCAGTCCATACTCGCATGCAGCAATATCTGGACGACAATCAGGCTTGGGCTGATAAGTGGCAGGTAACATTTGCGCCACAGAAGTGCCAGACTATCGCTAGCAAGAGAGAGTCTAACCACCGCTCCTTGATATTCAACCACATAACCATCGCCGAATCCTCCACCATCAACATTCTGGGGGTCACCATTGACCAGAAACTTAACTGGACCAACCACATAAATACTTTGGCAACAAGAGCAGGTCAGAGGCTGGTATTCTGCAGCGAACGTCTCACCTCCTGACTCCCCAAAGCCTTTCCACCATCTACAAGGCACAAATAAGGAGAGTGATGGAATACTCTCCACTTGCCTGGATGAGTGCAGCTCCAACAACACTCAAGAAGCACAATACCATCCAGGACAAAGCAGCCCACTTGATTGGCACCCCATCCACCACCTTAAACATTCACTCCCTCCACCACTGGCGTACCATGGCTGCAGTGTGTACCATCTACAAGATGCACTGCGGCAACTCACCAAGGCTTCTTTGGCAGCTCCTCCCAAACCCGCGACCTCTTCCACCTAGAAGGACAGGGGCAGCAGGCGCATGGGAACACCACCACCTCCAAGTTCCCCTCCAATTCACACACCATCCTGACTTGGAAGGTATATCACCGTTCCTTCATTGTCGCTGGGTCAAAATCCTGGAACTCCCTCCCTAACAGCACTGTGGGAGTACCTTCACCACACGGACTGCAGCAGTTCAAGATGGCGGCTCACCACCACCTTCTCAAGGGCAACTAGGGATGTGCAATAAATGCTGGCCTTGCCAACGACGCCCACATCCCAGAAAAGAATTTAAAAAAAACTTGCCTTGTTGGTTGGGGCCTAACAGGCGGTCCCTTTAAGGCCTACGAATTCCAGCACAGGGATTATTCCCTGCACCCAGTTTGTGCCAAATTACTAAGCCTATTAAATTTTGCAAACATGACTTGCCTTTAACAAATCCATGCTGATTTAACAAAATCCTTTCTTCATTAATCTATACCTTTCTAAATGCTCACAAATATTTTTACCTTGGATTAAGAAATTTGACAGCTCTGTGCTCCTTTTCCCAGCACTGAATGGCCCTCTAAACTTTTAATATGGTGGGCAGGAACTGCACGCTCATTTCGAGCCAGAAGTGCTGCCTCCCGTCATACTGGTAAAGGTCAAAGAAATCGCTGTGTATTGCTCACACCTGGAACAGGCAGTCAACTCTTTGCCTATGCAAATAAGTGACCTAAGCTGTTTGAGGCCTCCACTGCGAATGTGTTTGCCCTGAGGCAGCTGGTACTCGCTACTCTCAGGAAAACCTTGAACTTGGTCAAACACCCCAGGTGCGTCACAGGAGCGTTATCACTGTAGATTTTCGCAATTATCACGATTTTAATAATAAGGAGAGAAGCAAGTTCAATTGAACATTTTTATTGAACCAAAGGCTGCTTTTAATAAAAGGGTATAGCAGCCTTGTAAAATGGCCGCCGAGCATCGTGACAGGCTTTTCCAGAACATGGTGAGCACACAGCCACTGCAGTAATAAAAAACCGCGAAAACCAGTCGTAATGGCTCAGACAAGACGGCGCTGAAAATACATTTATAATGAGATCATGCACGGTACAGATTGGGAAGGCAGGATGCAACCCATTTACGTTTTGGACAGAACAATAAACTAAGTGCTTGACTCGTTTTAAAATGCACGGTGAGGAGTCATTGCACCGGACGGTCGGGGCCCATCCAGACACATCATTATACAAATTCCACCCAGCTCAACAATGAGAAAGACATTGACGGGTGATTGGGCCAGTTTCGGGTGATCCCGAAACCAGTTGAAGAGACAATTATACAAATTCTACCCAGCTCAACAATGAGTAAGACATTAACGGGTAGTTGCGCCTGTTTCGGGTGATCCCGAAACCAGTTGAAGAGACAATTACCCCATACCGAGAACTTTGGGCGCCAAAATTAAACAAAAGACAGCATCTTGATTTGAGCGGGAGATAAGGCCCGTTCCAACAGTATAACTGTAGAGGAGGAATGTCCATCGGTGTGCTGTGTTGGTCCGTTGTTCGAGTGTTGGTTGGAGTTCGGGTTCGAGTTCGTTGTTCGTGGTTCGTGTCGGCCAGAAGCGGAACCTCAGGACGAGCCACCTCGACACGGCAGGTGCAGGGTACATCATCCCGATCGTCGGTAATCGGTGTCCGGATCCATCAGGGCAACGCAGCGGTGTGTTCCCGAACGACCAGCCGCTGTCAGTGAAGAACAGGAACTTCGGCCAAACGAGGATTAAGTGACGAGAAGAATTCCACGTAGGAGCCGGCACGGTCAGTCAAACCCCGACCGCGCCCGAAGACAAACGACGAAGTAGGTTCAAATCCACCTTTTGAATCCTACCGAAGATTTCATGACATCAGGAAAGACAGGCCTTTTCTTCTGGTTATTTGAGCGAATAGCCTGGGCCATTCGCGACGAACGTTCATCAGGGCTGACCCGAGTGGGTCCATCGCGGCAGCGGGAGTAAACAAGTCGTGCTCAGAAGCTCCCACAGCCACGTGGCAGCCAGGGGCTGCAACGAAAAGCTGCGAGCCTCATTTTAAATTCCGAAATAACCCGAGTGGTGAGCATGTTTCCCGATCCTACAAATCCAGACTTAGTTTAGTTATTATAGGGGAGGGTGGGTTTTTAAGGGTAATTTGTAATGTGTTATCCCCTTTACGATGTGCCGTGTGTTCCCTGTTTGTATAGAACAAGATTTATAGACGTGTGCATACTTGTAATTTCTTTGATCTGCGCATATGACATGTATTTCATTATTTTGGACACCGTACAATAAAGGCATTCATTTCGTATTATTCAACCAGGTCTATTTGAGTCCTTCTCTGCATTACTGCTCCTTTGCCTCTAAGTCCAGGTGTCAGAACCGTAAGGGCGAGTGGGTCGAACCACTCACGGGTGATTATTGCAAGAGGTCTGGCCGGAGACCAGAGCAAGCAACAGCAAAGAATCACAGGCCACGAAAACCCCCTTACATCACCAAAATCAGACACCGAGCCACATAAGAAGGGCCGATGAAGAGGTAGGTTTTAAGGAGTGTCTTCAAGGAGGAAAGAGAGCTAAAGAGGCAGAGAGGTTTAGGGAGGGAATTCCAGAGCTCAGGGTCTTGGCAGCAGAAGGCACGGCTGCCAATGATGGTCTGATTAAAATTGGGGATGCGCAAGAGGCCAGATTTGGAGGAGTGCAGATACCTCGGACGGTTGCAGTGCTGGAGGAGATTATAGAGATAGGGAGGGGTGAGGCCATAGAGGGATTTGAAAACAAGGATGAAAATCTTAAATTTGACATATGGTCTTTATGCAGTCCTACAGGCAGTTATTAAAGGAATGGTCCTCCAGGCTCCACAAAAATCTTCCAGCCCACTGCTAGCCCATTCTTGTGACATCCCCAGCAACCACCCTCCACCTCTCCCGACAGAGATTGTTTCCAGTGGCAGAAGGATCAGTAACCAGAGGACACAGATTTAAGGTAACTGGCAAAAGAACCAGAGGCAAGTTAAAGAGAAATGTTTTATGCAGAGATTCGCTCTGATCTAGGATGCCTGACAGGGTGTTGGGAACAGATTTAATAACAACTTTCAAAAGGGAATTGGATAAATACTTGAAAGGGAAATATGTTCAGGGTTATGACGAATGTGCAAGGGAATAGGAATAATTGGATAGCTCTTTGGGGGGAATTTTCCCAGCCCTGGGGAGGCGGGACTGCCTGAAAAATGCCAGAAACTGGGAGTGGGTACCGACCCAGCTCCCAACCCTCCTCCGTGCCATCTTCCTGGGAGGCGGGGAGACGGGTCCCCGAGTCACGCAGGGACCTGTCTCCTCGAGGCGGGAAGGGGATTAGAGCCAATTAACTGCCTGTTAACAGATAGTTAACAGGCAGTTTTGAGGCTTTTCCCCATTTTACGCCTGCAATTTCGGGCTTCCCGATAGCTGCGAACCTCGCCAGGGTCAGCGAGGCGAGCAGTGGGTCTGTGGGGGTGAGAGGGGTCGAAATGTAAGCTGTCGAGGTGAGTGATGGGTGCAAGTGTGGACAGGTAAGTATGAGAGGTGAGTGTAAAGTGTTGGAAAAAGTTTCCTTACCTTTGCTTCTTTCTACAGGCTTCAATCCTTGGGGATTCAGAGGTGCCTCATCTCGACGGCAGAGATGACAGAACGGCTGCTGCATTCTCAGATGCAACAGCCATCTGCTTTCTGCTGAGGATGACAGATAGAAATCTCATGAAAAATACACAATTGAGAACTGTGCTTTGAACCTTTGATAAAGAACCTGCATTTATAATTCTTTTTCCACATTCTCAGAATGTCCCAAAGCACTTTAGACCCATTAAATTAATTTTGAATTGCTAGAAATTTGGCCACGCAGAGCCCATTTTTCCAATATGGCGGGCAACAAGCACGTCTGGCCAGAAGGGCACCGCCCGTTGTATTGGTAGAGGAGGTCACGCTGGCGGCAGGATTGCATGCCGGCAACATTCTAAGCTCTGCATAATATATGTAAATTAGGGTCCTGTGTTTCTTGCAGGATCCATTTTCCACTTTGGATTGACCCAGCACTTCACTCACCATGTGCTGACCTCACACAGCACAACACAGCGCTAATTGGCACCAAGGTCCTCTCACCAGCACAATTTAAAAGGATCATGCAATACTTACAGTTTAGTTGCTGGTTTGTTATTTTTGGCGACTGTTTGACTTCTTGACATTTTTTGCAGTGTTGTATTATTCTAGAAAATTCACTTTTTCTGCAGAGAGAGAGGTTGTCCTGCTCTTGCATTGTTGTTGCTCTTTGCCTAATAAATAATCTGAGTGATCTCATAGGGCTTCTTTTGAGGCTGGAGGATGAGGGTGAGCAATAAGGAAGACACCACAGAGAGGGAAGAGCAGGGCACTGAACAGGAGGCCATATCCACAGAGAGTCTTCAGGGAATACTTCTCCTGCATCAACTTTACTGAGGAGCAATAAATGAGGCGCCTTTGCTTCACCAAGGAGGCTGTCACCAAGCTATGTCACCTGCTGAAGCCACACCTCCAGCGTCAAACCAGGGAATAGGCAGCACTGCCTGTGGCTGTCAACGTCACCGTGATCCTCAACTTTGATGCCACATGCTCGCTATAACTAGTCTGACCCCTTTATCAATCGAAAGGGATTGCATTTCTTCAACGTATAGCTGCTTTGCAATAACAGGCAGTGCATCTTGCAGCTCTGTGCCCGGTATCCTGGCAGCAGGCCGGACTCTTTCATCCTACACCATCCTCTGTGTCGTCTTTATTTCAACCAAGCCACCAAGTTACTGACTGGCTATTGGGCGACAAGTCAGGAACCTGCGCACAGCTACAGAGTACGCCTACAATGAGAGCCATGCTGCCACAAGGAACATCAATGAACAAACTATCGATGTGCTCAAGCAACTCTTCCGCTACCTGGACCGTTCTGCAGGAGCTTTGCAGGACACCCTGAGCGGGGTTGTCATCTGCTTCATGCTCCACAACTTTGCCATCATGAGGGACCAGCACTTACCACGACATCAGCAGCAACAAGTACAGGAGGAGGTGCAGGACGAGGAGGAAGAGGAAGCAGGGGTGGAGGAGTAAGAGGAGGAGGAAGAGGAGGAGGAGAAGCAGCAACCACCAGAGCCTCTATCTGCCTGAGTGCTCAGTGACAAGTTCATCGAGGAGCTGCAACTAAATCAGTCCTTGCCTTCCCCATTCACCAACAGTTCGACAATCCTTACCACTCTCCTCAAAATACCATCCCATTGCCTTCCTTCACTGCAAACTTGTGGGTCTTGCCCTCACTTCACTACAAAGACAAATACCAACATGAAATTCTGATCAAAAAACATAATTTATGAAACAAATTATGTCAGCTCTAGATGGCCCGGCTGCAGACTGCACAATCTCAGCCTAGGCGGCAACAGTCTGGGCCGGCTGCTTGTGTGGAACCAGAAAAGGCACTGTCGGAGTGTCTGTCAGCGGGAGCAGGCATGTTGTAATCCTGAGAGGACAGCAGGTGCCTCTCCCACAGAGCCAAGGTAACTCTACGGAAGCAGCACCTCAGCACTCCTACAGCTCTGCTGGAGAACAGTGCAGGGGTGATATGAAGCCCTTGGATGCATCTTTCAACAGTGGACCCAAAGCCAAGATGGCAGCCATCGAGAGTGCGGTCTGATTTCTAGGCCGATGTGTATTCACTATTGTTACGTAGCTAAACAAGGCAGCCAGTTTGCAGATGAATCATGGAATCATAGGGGGAGAAATTCAGTATCGCCCCGTTTGGGGCGCTAACTTTTAAAAGTTGAAAAAATTAGCGCCAGTCGCTAATGTTTCTCAGCTTTTTAAAAATTTGGGGTTTGCGTTCCAGGAAGGAAGTGGAACGCTAAATCAAGTACTCCACTTCCTTCCTGGAGCACAACAGGCAGCGGGCGGGGCGGTAGGTGAGCAGTGCGGCACAATGGGCCATGCAGCGCTGCCGCGTTGGAAGGCTCCTTCCCTCCCTTAAAGTGAAGGGCCTTCGCTGCAGGCTCTGCAAGGAAAAAACTGCAAGGTCCCCAATGGCAGCCGCGATCCAGCCCGATCAGCCGATGCACTGCAGCAAAGTGCCGGGATGATCGATCGCTGGAGAAGACAAGGAAAAAAATTAATAGAAAGAGCATTTCAGAACTTTTTACTTACCCCGGCCACCTTTCCTTTAAGTATCGTCACCGAAGCGCCCGGCCTCCCGATTAACGCCTCCTGCAGCTGTCAGTGTTTTCGCCCGACGATGCTGCAGGGAACGGAACCGAAATTTGGGCCCGTGGCGCTACCGGGGCGATGCGCACGCGATAACATCACGATCTCCGGGTGAAGGAGATCGGGGCACAATGCCATACTGCTGCCACAAACCTCCCGCCGAATATAGTGGGAGTCGATCTTCTCGCCGTGCCCGGTTGGTAAATCGTTAGCGCCCCGTTATCACCCTCCGGAGGCACGAACAGGAGGCACTAAGGTGCCCAATTTCTCCCCCTTAGAATCATAGACTGGTTACAGCACAGAAGGAGCCCATTTGGCCCGTCGAGCCCATGCCGGCTCTCTGCAAGAGCATTCAGCTAGTCCCACTCCCCCACTATTTCCCGTAGCCCTGCAAATTTATTTCCTTCAGGTATTTATCCAATTCCCTTTTGAAAGATAAGATTGAATCTGCCTCCACCACCCTTTCAGGCAGTGCCTTCCAGATCCTAAGCACTCGCTGCGTAAAAAGTTTTTCCTCATGTCACCTTTGGTTCTTTTGTAAATCACCTTAAATCTGTGTCCTCTGGTTCTCGACCCTTTTGCCAATGGGAACAGTTTCTCTCTATCTACTCTGTCTAGACCACTCATGATTTTGAACACCTCTATCAAATCTCCTCTCAATCTTCTCTGCTCTAAGGCAAACAATTCCAGCTTCTCTAGTCTATCCACATAACTGAAGTCCCTCATCCCTGGAATCATTCTTGTAAATCTTTTCTGCACCCTCCCTAAGGCCTTCACATCCTTCCTAAAGTGCGGTGCCCAGAATTGGACACAATACTCCAGTTGAGGCCGAACCAGTGTTTTATGAAGGTTCATCATAACTTCCTTGCTTTTGTACTCTATGCGTCTATTTATGAATGTCGGTGTTCACCTGACGAAGGAGTTGTAACTCCGAAAGCTTGTGATTTAAAATAAAACTGTTGGACTATAACCTGGTGTTGTGCGACCTCTCTATTTATGAAGCCCAGGATCCCATATGCTTTTTTAACCGCTTTCTCAACCTGCCCTGCCACCTTCAACGATTTGTGCACATATACCCCCAGGTCTCTCTGTTCCTGCACCCCCTTTAGAATTGTACCCTTTAGTTTATATTGCCTCTCCTCATTCTTCCTACCAAAATGTATCACTTTGCACTTTTCTGCGTTAAATTTCATCTGCCACATGTCCGCCCATTTCACTAGCCTGTCTATGTCTTCTGGAAGTCTATCATGATCTGGTCATTATCAGATTGCTGTTTGTGGGACTATGCTGTGCACTACATAGAGGGATTAGTCATCCCGTGGGAAGCTGCCCTTTCTATTGTGCATGATGCGGAGATGCCGGTGTTGGACTGGGGTGGACAAAATTGAGAGGTCGCACAACACCAGGTTATAGTCCAACAGTTTTATTTGAAATCACAAGCTTTCGGAGCTATCGATTGCTCCTTCCTCAGGTGAAGTAAATTAGATACAGAATCGCCAAAGCATATATAGATAGAGAACAAAGCATGTGTACCTTACAATTGCAGACCACTAAATTAAATCATCCTGACTATCTGCCGAGGTGTGATAAAGTTAATCAAGTCAGCCAGGAAGGTACCACATCAAAGACATAGCAAGATACAACTGAGACAATGAGGTGTAGTCGCAGGGGTTCTAACGTGTCAAAAGCTGCCGTCTGTATGTAAAACGAAAAGCTTTAAAATTTTTACTTTTTTACTGGGAAAATTTTTACTTTTTTACTGGGAATCACATCTGTGAACAAGCCAGCGACGACTCGAGTCCGGATCACGTCATGTATCGTGACATAAACCCAAGATCCCGGTTGAGACCGTCTTCATGAGTGCGGAACTTGGCTATCAGTTTCTGCTCGATGATTTTGCGTTGTCGTGTGTTTCTAAGGTTGCCTTGGAGAACGCTTACCCGCAGATCCGAGGCTGAATGTCCTTGACTGCTGAAGTGTTCCCCGACTGGGAGGTAACAATCCTGCCTGGCGATTGTTGCACGGTACTCGTTCATACGTTGTCTCAGTGTCTGCATGGTCTCGCCGATGTACCATGCCGCGGTGCATTCTTTCCTGCAACGTATGAGGTAGACAACATTGGCCGAGTCACATGAGTATGTACCATGTACCTGGTGGGTAGTGTCCTCACGTGTGATGGTGGTATCTGTGTTGATGATCTGGCATGTCTTGCAGAGTTTGCCATGGCAGGGTTGTGTGGTGTCGTGGTCGCTGTTATCCTGAAAGCTGGGTAATTTGCTGCGAACGATGGTACTTCTGAGGTTAGGCGGCTGTTTGAAGGCAAGTAGTGGAGGCGTGGGGATGGCCTTAGCGAGGTGTTTGTCGTCATCGATGACATGTTGAAGGCTGCGAAGAACATGGCGTAGTTTCTCCGCTCCGGGGAAGTACTGGACGACGTAGGGTACCCTGTTGGTTGTGTCCCGTGTTTGCCTTCTGAGGAGGTCTACGCGATTTTTCGCTGTGGCCCGTCGGAACTGTCGATCGATGAGTCGAGCGTCATATCCCAATTTCACCTCCTAGGTTTCAGAATTGGCTCAGTGGTAGAACTCTTTCCTCTGTGTTAAGATGTCTTGGATTCAAGCTCCACTGCAGGTCTTGAACACTAAAGCAATGCTGAGACTACAGTGCTGCATTATCAGTCTTCTGGATGAGATGCCCTCTCAGGTAGATGGGAAAGAAACCATAGCACTTTTTGAAGAGCAGAGGAAGTCTCCTGCTGTCATGAACAATATTTATCCCTCAACTAACACCACTAAAAACAATGATCTGGTTAGTATTTCATTGCTGTGTTTTTTTTATTTATGGGATGTGGGCGTCGCTGGTAAGGCCAGCATTTATTGCCCATCCTTAATTGCCCTTGAGAAGGTGGTGGTGAGCTGCCTTCTTGAACCGCTGCAGTCCGTGTGGTGAAGGTATTCCCACAGTGCTGTTAGGAAGGGAGTTCCAGGATTTTGACCCAGCAATGACGAAGGAACGATGATATATTTCCAAGTCAGGATGGTGTGTGACTTGGAGGTGAACTTGGAGGTGGTAGTGTTCCCATGCACCTACTGCCCTTGTCCTTCTAGGCGGTAGAGGTCGCGGGTTTGGGAGGTGCTGTTGAAGAAGCCTTGGCGAGTTGCTGCAATGCATCTTGTAGATGGTACACACTGCAGCCATGGTACGCCGGTGGTGGAGGGAGTGAATGTTTAAGGTGGCGGATGGGGTGTCAACCAAGTGGACTGCTTTGTCTTGGATGGTGTCGAGCTACTTGAGTGCTGTTGGAGCTGCACTCATCCAGGCAAGTGGAGAGTATTCCATCACACTCCTGACTTGTGCCTTGTAGATGGTGGAAAGGCTTTGGGGAGTCAGGAGGTGAGACACTCGCTGCAGAATACCCAGCCTTTGATCTGCTCTTGTAGTCACAGTATTTATGTGGCTGGTCCAGTTAAGTTTCTGGTCAATGGTGACCCCCCAGGATGTTGATGGTGGGGGATTCAGCGATGGTAATGCCGTTTAATGTCAAGGGGCGGTGGTTAGACTCTCGCTTGTTGGAGATAGTCATTGCCTGGCACTTGTGTGGCGTGAATGTTACTTGCCACTTATCAGCCCAAGCCCAAATGTCTTCCAGGTCTTGCTGCATTCAAGCATGGACTGCTTTATTATCTGAGGAGTTGTGAATGGCGCTGAACACTGTGCAGTCATCAGCGATCATCCCCATTTCTGACCTTATGTTGGAGGGCAGGTCATTGATGAAGTAGCTGAAGATGCTTGGGCCGAGGACACTGCCCTGAGGAACTCCTACAGCGATGTCCTGGGGCTGAAATGATTGACCTCCAACAACCACAACCATCTTCCTCTGTGCTAGGTATGACTCCAGCTAGTGGAGAGTTTTCCCGCCGATTCCCATTGACTTCAACGGCTCCTTGATGCCACACTCTGTCAAATGCTGCCTTGATGTCAAGGGCAGTCACTCTCACCTCACCTCTGGAATTCAGCTCTTTTGTCCATGTTGGGACCAAGGCTGTGAAGAGGTCGGGAGCTGATTGGTCTTGGCGGAACCCAAACTGACCATCAGTGAGCAGGTTATTGGTGAGTAAGTGTCGCTTGATAGCACTGTCGACGACACCTTCTATCACTTTGCTGATGATTGAGAGTAGACTGATGGAGCAGTAATTGGCCGGATTGGATTTGTCCTGCTTTTTGTGGACAGGTCATACCTGGGCAATTTTCCACTTTGTCGGGTAGATGCCAGTGTTGTAGCTGTACTGGAACAACTTGGCTAGAGGTGCAGCAATTCTGGAGCACAAGTCTTCAGCATGATAGCCGGATGTTTTCAGGGCCCATAGCCTTTGCTGTATCCAGTGCGCTCAGTCATTTCTTGATATCACATGGAGTGGATCAAATTGGCTGAAGACTGGCTTCTGTGGTGGTGGGGACCTCAGGAGGAGTCGGAGAGCGATCATCTACTCGGCACTACTGGCTGAAGATGGTTGCAAGCGCTTTAGCATTCCTGGAGCCTCCTCCTCCCGTTAGTTGTTTAATTTTCCACCACAATTCACGACTGGATGTGGCAGGACTTTGATCTGATTGGTTGATTGTGGGATCGCTTAGCTCTGTCTATAGCGTGCTACTTACGTTGTTTAGCATGCATGTAGTCCTGTCTTGCAGCTTCTCCAGGTTGGCACTTCATTTTTAGGTACGCATGGTGCTGCTCCTGGCATGCTCTTCTACACTCCTCATTGAACCAGGGTTGGTCCCCTGGCTTGATGGTAATGGTAGAGTGAAGGATATGCTGGGCCATGAGGTTACAGATTGTGGTGGAATACAATTCTGCTTCTGCTGATAGCTCGCAGCACCTCATGGATGCCCAATTTTGAGCTGCTAGATCTGTTCTAAATCTAGCCCATTTAGCATGGTGGTAGTGCCTCTCAACACGATGGAGGGTGTCCTCAGTGTAAAGATGGGATTTCAACCCCACAAGGACTGTGCGGTGGTCACTCCTACCAATGCTGTCATGGACAGATGCATCTGCGACAGGTAGATTGGTGAGGATGTGTAGAATTCGCAATATATCGCGATTTTATTAATAAGGAGAAAACACATAGTTTTGTTCAAACAGCTTTATTTCAGTAGAAGGCTGTCAGGTTTTCAAAGTGGACACAAGCAGCTTGTAAAATGGCCGCCACGCCTCGTGGCAGAACATTCTAGACTTTTCGACAGGCAGACAAGATGGCGTTCCAATAAACATTTGTGCGAGATCGATCAAGACTCAGCACATTTAAGATAATACACGAGACATCATGGGTTTGCAGTATACACATAAATACTGAGATCAGTCTCCCAGGTGCGAATAAGGGCTATTGTACCAAGTAATCAAGAACCCATCCAAAGACATTAATATGTAAAATCCCAACGACTCTACGATGAGAGAGCCGTTAGCGGGTAGTTACAGAAAACATTTGGGAGCCCCAAAACCCCTCCAGGGAGAACACCGACCGATTAAACAATGGGAAAAGTATTAACAGGTACTCAGACAGTAACGAGTATCCCCGAAACCCATTAAAACGGAGATCACCCTATACAAGAAATTTGAGCGCCAAACCCTAACAAAAGAAAAAGACATTAAGGTTGGGCGGGAAAAAGGAAGATTTTGCACTATAACTGCAAGCTCCAACCGTCCATCTTTCTCTTATTCTCTTATCCTGCTGGCGTTTATCCTCGTGGCTGCTCCTGTGCTCTTATCCTTTTGACTCCTTGCCGCCTGCCTCATGTCTCTGCCTCTTGCAGCTTTTAAAGACTGTTGAACTTTACGATCCGCTCGGATCTACCTCGTGGCGTGCCGCGAAGATCTGTGTGGAACTGGGCTGTGAAGCCTTGAAACGGGCGCACCATCCCGAGAAGTCGGTAAACGGTGTTTTGAACCGAAGGCCCGAGATGAGATGAGATGAGATGAGATGAGATGAGATGAGATGAGAAGAGAAGAAGACCATACGTATCGCCACGGTCAGTAAGCTCCGACCGCGCCTGTAGGTCGAATAGACACTTTCCTTGCCAGGAAGACTTCTTCGAATTTTACAGAACAGCCAGGAAGACTATTCTTCGAATTTTATCGCATCAGTGCGAGGGCACAGGAAGACTCTTTTTTGAGTAGAGTCGGAACTCCGAGGACAACACAGATCTTCATGACAGCAGACGTTCCAGCCTGCTAGCCGGAGCAGAAACGAGTAAACAAGTGGGGTACAGAGACCCCTGATCGACACGTGGGTGATCAGGTGCTGCGGTGAAAAACATCCGATCAGAGTTTTCGGAATTCTCCGAGTTATCCCGAGTGGTGAGCATGAGTCTCGATCCTACAAATCTAGCTTAGGGCAGATATTGATAGGGGAGGGTTTAAGTTTTAAGGATAATTGTAATGTGTGCCCCCATTTACGATGTGTCGTTCGTTCCTCGTTTCCCTGAAATTAGTTACATAACTGCGTGTAAGATTGTACTGTCATTAATCTGTGCTTATGACATGTATTTCGTAATCTTAAATAATATGCAATAAAGATTTTCCATTTCGTACCATTCAACCGGGTCTACCTGAGTTTTATCTCCATTACTGCTCTCGCATCTAAGTCCAGTGTCAGAACCGTAAGGGCGAGTGGGTCGAACCACTCACAGGTGTCTAGTGCTCCCAGACAGGCTGGAGACCAGAACAGGCAACAAGGCCTAAACCTGCACTAGCATCCAGGCTGCACAGAGCCACACGAATCGCACAGGTTCAGAGAGAAAACCCTTACAGATGAGGTCAAATAGGTTTTTCCCTCATGTTGGTTCTCACCACCTGCTGCAGTCTTCGTCTGACAGCTGTGTCCATCAGATGTTGATGGTGGGGGATTTGGCGATGGTAATACTGTTGAATGTCAAGGGGAGGTGATTAGACTCTCGCTTGTTGGAGATAGTCACAGATGTGCCAGGCAATGACTATCTCCAACAAGCGAGAGTCTAACCACCTCCCCTTGACATTCAACGGTATTACCATTGCCAAATCCCCCACCATCAATATCCTGGGGGTCACCATTGACCAGAAACTTAACTGGACCAGCCACATAAATACTGTGGCAACAAGAGCAGGTCAGAGGCTAGGTATTCTGCGGCGAGTGTCTCACCTCCTGACTCCGCAAAGCCTTTCCACCATCTACAAGGCACAAGTAAGGAGTGTGATGGAATACTCTCCACTTGCCTGGATGAGTGCAGCTCCAACAACACTCAAGAAGCTCGACACCATCCAGGACAAAGCAACCCGCTTGATTGGCACCCCATCCACCACCTTAAACATTCACTCCCTCCACCACTGGCGTACCGTGGCTGCAGTGTGTACCATCTACAAAATGCACTGCAGCAACTCGCCAAGGCTTCTTCGGCAGCACCTCCCAAACCCGCGACCTCTTCCACCTAGAAGGACAAGGGCAGCAGGCGCATGGGAACAGCTCCACCTCCAACTTCCCCTCCAAGTCACACACCATCCTGACTTAGATGTATATCGCTGACCCTTCATCGTCGCTGGGTCAAAATCCTGGAACTCCCTCCCTAACAGCATTGTGGGAGTACTGTAGGGGGTGGTGTGTGTGTCAGCTTCACCTCTGACTTCTGAGCGGTTCAAATCGTTCCCACTCCCTTGGTTCTAGACCTTGGACTTATTTGGGGGTTGTGACAAAAGTGCAGCAGATATTCAAGAGAGTAAATATAACACAACAATCTTAACACTCTAATAAAATGCGGATCACTTCGGTACATACGAGGGAAATAACATTAGAAGAATACCTCACCTCTCCCAATCCCACTTTACTAGCTAAATTGGGCTCTGGAGAACCAGGGATAATGCTCACCAAACGAATCCTTGACAGTTGAGCTGGTTCGCAGTTTCGGGGTTCGCTGGATTGATTTATCGGGTGAGTACCCACTTTTCTTTGGTTAGAGGTAGGGTTTAGAGTCTTTTTAAGTAAAAAGTTTCGTAAGGCCCTTGTTGCCGCGAGGTGTCCGATGGTCACTGAGGCAGTCGCTCTGGTTTCTTCTTGCGTGTCGGCCTACTTCTGGAGCTGTTGGCCTCCTTTGTTGAACGGTCTTGTTTTCGAGCTGTCGACCTCCTGGCTGGACACGTAACTGCTGAACGGTTGTACTGGAGAGCTGCTTCCTTGCTGACTCTTGCTGCTTGTTGAACTTGTTTCTGTTGAACTGTGTACGGTTGTACTCGAGAACTCCTTTCTGTTGTAACTGTGTAACTGCTCCACCCTTGAACTTGTAGAGAACTTGTTGTAACTGCTGAACTGACTTCTTGAGAAAACAGGACCTCAATTATACTAATTGGGGCCTCCCAATCAGTCCCGGTTTATTGTAAGATTTTGGCGGGCTCGTTAACAGTAACCTGTTTGTAAATGTGTGAAGTGGTTTCGGGATGGCTCCATCCTGTCGATCTGCTTGCTTGATTGTAGCTGATTGTTCTCACGTTTTGAGTTTCTTGACTGGGCCTGGGATTTCTATAGAGTGGGTCGAAGTGATCTGTTTTATGTATGTCTTGATGGGTCCTGTAATTTGGGTGGAGACTGTTCTTCCTCGGGTTTATTATTAGGATGTTAATGTCTGATAGGGGCCGATTTAACTCCAAGCGAGGTCATGCGGTTCCCCAGACAGTTCCCATTAACTCCAATATCCAAACTGTCTTTACAGAGGTTGAACCCACCTTCCTTTACAACCTTTTCTCCCTTACAAGTCCAGACATGTCTTTTAAAATACCAAATCTTGGTTTTTGCTCTAAAATGTCCTTCGGTTAGGCCCAATGCATTTCACCACCCTGAAATAGTTAGAAAAGAGTCCAAAGTCTTTTTCCTGAGTGTTTGTCTTCGAGTTTTGGGGGATCTGTGAATTTTGAGAATCTTACAGTACCTTCACCACACGGACTGCAGCAGTTCAAGAAGGCGGCTCACCACCACCTTCTCAAGGGCAATTAGGGATGGGCAATAAATGCTGGCCTCGCCAGCGACGCCCCCATCCCATAAACGAATGAAAAAAAACTCAGCCAGCTCGGTCCGTAGTGGTGCTACCAAGCCACTCTTGGTGATGGACCTTGAAGTCCCCCACCCAGAGTACCTTCTGTGCCCTTGCTACCCTCAGTGCTTCCTCCAAGTGGTGTTCAATATGGAGGAGTACTGATTCATCAGCTGAGGGAGGACGGTAGGTGGTAATCAGCATTAGGTTTCCTTGCCCGTGCTTGACCTGAAGCCATGAGACTTCATGGGGTCTGGAGTCAATGTTGAGGACTCCCAGGGCCACTCCCTCCTGACTGTATACCACTGTGATGCCACCCCTGGTGGGTCTGTCCTTCCCGTGGGACAGGACATACCCAGGGATGGTGATGGAGGAATCTGGGACATTGGCTGAAAGGTATGATTCTGTGAGTATGACTATGTCAGGCTGTTGCTTGACTAGGCTGGGGGACAGCTCTCCCAATTTTGGCACAAGTCCCCAGATATTAGTGAGGAGGAGTTTGCAGGGTCGACTGGGCTGTGTGTTCGTTGTCGTGACCGAAGCTGGTGCCAAGGTCGATGCCGGGTGTTCCGTTCAGTTCTATTCTTATCATTGTTTTACGTAGCTTAAGACCCCAATTTTGCCCACCTCGGAGGCTCTTTAGCGCCTAAAGTATCTGATGAAAATCACCCCTCTAACCTCTCTAGTAGGCGCAAAAGCACAACGCTGACAGAGCATGTGACTGACTAAAACTACTACTTTGCTTTATTGTAAAACATAAAACTATACAGATGCAAAAATAATTCAGCATATAAAGTAGCAACACAGTACTTCACTCTATGATACAGGAAAATTAGTCTTTTCATGAGTTTTTTTTACATTCACACTGCAGCATTTTAAAGATGCCCAAGACCTTCAGTAGATAGAATTGGCCAAAGTGTCTGAAACAGCGGCAGCCTCGGGGCGGGGAGTCAGCAGTTGGAAGGGCCCCCAGATTATCAGATGCAAGTGAAGAAAAATAGCAAGACTTGTTCGACACTGAGGGCAAGAAGCTGCGCAAGAAAAATGCCAAGAACAGGATTTAAGGACTTTGATGGTTTCCTAAGTGGCATGTATCGCTACTTCAATAAAAAGCACTTGTATTTCTATAGCACCTTTCACAGTCACCAGATGCCCCAAAGCGCTTTACAGCCAATGAAGTACTTTTTGAAGTGTAGTCATTGTTGTAATGTAGTGAATGTGGCAGCCAATTTGTGCACAGCAAGCTCCCACAAACAGTAATGCGATAATGACCAGATATTCTGTTTTAGTGATGTTGATTGTTACCACAATAGATGATACACTTTGCACAGGGCTTCCAAGACAAGTAAGGATTCTTTGGTCTGTTATAACAACTCTAAGCCTGTGCCAGAATCAGTAGGATGAAATGGGTCAACACAAAAGCTCCTGACTCTCCAACGAGTGGCATACAGCACGCTTCCTTAGGGCCACTGGAATTTTTGGCACTATTTGATGAATGTTGTTCTGTAAACATGGCTTCTGCACATTTGGTGAAGGGGATTTTCCTCTCCAATTCTGTCAAAAAATGAAAGGGCCTTGCAGTGGCCATCTAGGCCACCTTTCTGCCACCTACACTTACCTTTCAAGACACTGATCTCGACCGAGACTTTCAGTGGGTTGTTGATTATAATTTTTGGGACACTTTGGCTCCTTTATGATCTCTCGACGGATGTTCAGGCTCTGCAGCTCCAGGATGGGCAGGAAACCCTCGCGGTGAGGTGAGCGTAACTCACGGGCCTCATGTGAGTTGTTCTGAAGTGTCTCTCACCTGAAGCCGGCAGGAATGACATCAAGGCCAGGGTCCGGGAGCGGGAATTCACAGGAGTGCTCCTCTGGGCTTACGAGGAAACCTTAAGGGGGAAAATTGGGTTGCTTTGCGCCTCCCGTTAGCACCCTAAGAGGGCGCTAATGGGCCGCAAAGCAACTAGCGCCCGAGCACGGTGCCGCCAACGCCTCCCACGAAATTCAGCGGTAACCGTTAGTGCCCCGCAGCGCTGCATCGCCAGCGATGATGTCATCGCCGTGCACAGCGCCCCGCTTGCGCCCCGGCCGCGATCTTCGGTGGCACCCCCTGACTCACCGCCGGACGCTATGTGCGACAGGGTCAGGTGGGGCTACCTGTGGCCGGGGCGACGCTAATTAAAGGCGAGGTGCCGGGTGGCCATTTTGTTGCTGGCCGCCTGCCAGCACCTGCCCCCGTTGCCGTCCCTGGCCTCCTCTGAAGCCCCCCCGTGGAGTGCCGGCTGCGCTCCGTAAGCCCGGTACTTCTCTTGAGTGCCGGGCTCTTTTGCCGGCACTCCGATCCCTGGTGGCCCAGCTGGGCCCTGGGTCGCACTGGCCAATGCCCCTCCCCTTTAAGAAGGGGAGGAAGGCCTGCAGTACCGCAGCACGACGTGCCGCAGCGCATGGTGCTGCGGCACATCGTGTCGCGATATTCCCTCGCAGCGCCCCAAAAGGGAGGCAGAGCGCTTCCAGTAGTGCCCCGTTTCCCTCTTGGGGCGTTACCGATGAATTTCGGCCGCGAGGGTGCTAATTTTTTCGGGTAGCGCCCCAGCGAAGTTAGCACCCCAAAGGGGGCACGACTCAATTTTTCCCCCTTGCTGTTTTGAAATAAAGAGAGTATCGGAAATCACTTTGTTATAACTACTGACCTATTCAATCTATCTATTCAAAATACCATTGCAATAATCTATGACATCAACATTGTCACCATCTTATCATTCCAGACGTCTACTTTCCACAAAATCCCAACATTAAACTAATTTCTTAACTCAGACTTTCCTGTCACTGTACAGTATGGGCACCTCTTTAAGCAAATTGGAATCGGACACAATGACGTATAAAACAGGTTCACACATATTCCATTCACTTAGCTTCAAATTGTAAAACAGATCCTATAAACCATTGCAAAAGCAAAATACTGCAGATGCTGGAAATATGAAATAAACACAAAAATGTTGGAAATATTCAGCAGATCAGGCAGCATCTGTGGAGAGAGAAAAAAAGAGTTAGGGCTAGAATTTCAGTGCATTTGCGCCTCTTGTTAGCACCCATGGGGCGCTAACAGGGCGCCGACAACATTTTGCCCGGGAGCGGCATCACTAATGACTCCCGCTAAATTCAGCGTGAGTTTAATGGCGGCGGTAACCGGTAGCGCCCGGCGCAGCGCCCCGTTTTCACCCCACCTGCAAAATTGACCCGTGTCTCCTGAATCTGCGCCGGGCGATGACAGCGACTGATTCAGGGGGCAGGAACGGAGCGGCAGGAGGCTCGTGGGGCGGTAAATAAAGGGGAGGTGGCGGGCAGGGCAAAAAAATCGACCGACTTTCTTGTCGATGCCCATTGCACTCCTCTTGAATGCCGGGCTGCTGGCACGACACCCCACTCCCTGGTGGTCCAGGTAGGGCCCCGCAGAGTTGTGGGCTTGGGCCCTCCCCTTTAATGAGGGGAGGAGCCCTTCCATGCGGCAGCGCTACGTGGCCCAGTGCTGCAGAACCCTGATATTCGGGGCTAGCGCTCTAAGAAGGAAGTGGCGCATTTGAATTAGCGCTCCACCTCCCTCTTGGGGCGCTAAAACTGAATTTTTCACCGGGCGCTAAATTTAGCATCCAGGCGATATTAGCAACCCGAAATGGTCGCTAATGAATTTTTTCCCCTTAAAGTTTCAAGTCGATGACCTTTCGTCAGAACTGGAACAATTTATGATGTAACAGTGTTTAAGCAAGTGCAGAGGCAAGGAAAGCGGGGGAGGGGGAAAAAATAACAAAAGGGAAGGTCTGTGATATGGAGCAAAGTAGGAGAGATTAAATGACAAAAGGGATGATGGTGCAAGGTGAAAGGGGATGGTAATGGGACAAGTTAAGAAACAAAAGATGGGTCTAAAGGAACTGCAAATGACAACAGCAGAACCATTACTAGCACCTGTGCCCGAAAAAAACACTGGTTATGATCTGAAATTGTTGAACTCAGTGTTGAATGTTGTAAAGTGCCGAACCAAAAGATGAGGTGCTGTTCCTCGTGCTTGGGCTGAGCTTTATTGGAACAGTGTAGGAGGCCGGGGACACAGAAGTCAGAGTAGGAGTGGTATGGAGAATTCAAACAGAAAGCTCAGGGTCACGCTTGCAGACTGAACAGAGGTGTTTAGCAAAGCGGTCACCCAATCTGCATATGGTCTGCCCAGTCTAGAGGACAAAAATGAGAAGTCACACAACACCAGGTTATAGTCCAACAGTTTTATTTAAAATTATGAGCTTTCGGAGCGCTGCTCCTTCGTCAGGTACAGGTACAGTCTAGAGGAGACCGCACCGTGAGCAGCGAATACAGTATACTAAATTGCAAGAAATACAAGTAAATCGCTGTTTCTTCTGGAAGGAGTGTTTCGGGCTCTGGTTACTGACCTTTCTGCCACTGGAAACAATTTCTATTTATTTACTCTATCAAAATCCTTCATGATTTTGAATCCCTCTATTAAATCTCCCCTTAACCTTCTCTGCTGTAAGGAGACCAACCCCAGCTTCTTCAGTTTCTCCACATAACTGAAGTCCCTCATCCCTGGTACCGTTCTCGTGAATCTGCTCTGCACCCTCTCTAAAGCCTTGATGTAATAGCCTATTGCTGAGTGTATAATAACCGTACCATTGTAGCACAAAGTTAGGGAGATCAAAGGAGACGACCGAGGGTTCGCCACCCTGCTACTGAGCTCAGCAATTGTAACATGAGGTTCCCCGCAGCATTCTATTATCGCGTGTGTTTTCTGTGAATATAATTTCCTCTAATAAATCGATCAGTGAAAGACTTTGCGTCTAGAACTCTCATTTCTGGAATGACTCCAAGCTTGTCTCTTGCGTATTATCTAACAGACCTTTGATGTAGGTCAGCTTCTTGTCCTCATACCTTGGAATGTCACAGCAGAAATTGTGGTGCAAGTAAAATCCAAAACAGGTTTTACAACGGAAGTGACTAAATACTTTAAAATGAAAAAACTATATAGGCTGTATGGGAATGGCATTAAGTAGATGCTTCTCTGAGAGAGCCAGCACAGACATGATGCACCAAATGACCTCATTCTGCATTGTAAAATCCCACACCACAAAAACCATTACAGCCATTACTACATTACGTTGTTTTACATTCCCTTCTCTTGCATTTTTGAACATTACACATACTGAATAAGCACGTGTAAATGGGACCTCATACCAGGGACAGTGGGAGCAAAAGACATAAAAACAAATCCAGGACCAAGAATGGTGGTCTAGATTTTCCTACCATTTTCCAGGCAGCTTTGTAATGGATTCTGGGTGGATATTGGAGGAAAATGGAGCTGTGTGGCTTAGCATCCATTCTGCAGTTCAAAACCTTTCAGCAATTTTCCTCCAAAGAGGGTGGTTACGAGCACCCGCAGCAATTCCACCCACCTCATGCAAATAAGACTGAAATAAAACAATGAAATCCAATGTTGGATCGCTACCTCTACCACTTGTGGTCCACCTAAAAAAATGCCACAAGCATTGCTGGCTGCTCAGTTACGGTAGGCCTTCTTAGGAATATGTACTTGGTCAAACGATGTTGTTGAATCATTATTTTTTGCGTAATTTTCTGCCTCCAGCTTGCTAATCACTTCTACTGGCATTGTAGATATTTTTAGGATCTTCAGCCATCAAGCACAGGATACATTTGTGGTTCCATTAGGTGGTCCCTTGGAGCTGTGCCATGAAGAGAAGGAAGAGGAAAGTGAAGGGCAGCAGGGTAAGCAGCAGTCGCACCCCTAATTCATGAAGAGGTCACTTGAGAGAGCCTTGCCAGCAGTGGACACAGTTCATAAGGGCTACACCTAAATAACATCTGTGTTAACTGCAAAATACTCTTTGGAAACTACATTAAGTCATGAATTTTCTGGCATGTAGTTCTCCTTTACAACTACCGAGGCTGCCATTTGGAAAACATTCTGATATTTTTTACCGCAGGCATGGCGCCATCTTGTCCAAATCATTCTCCACATATTGCATCTGTGCTAAAAAAAAGTAAACAAATCTGTGTTCTTTCTTATTACCGTATTTTTCAATGGTGCTACAGTTGTGTGTTCTTTCAACCTTAATCTCTTTCTTCTCCTCGGTGGCTCTGAGGTGTCTCGCTGATGTTTTCCAGCAGGAGCTTTAGGGACTGAGGTGGCATGTCCTTTTCTTTGGCTACGGGCCATTTATCCTTTCAAAAGAAAGTAGAAAGTATGCAGCCATATTGTTTGCCATTAGGATGGGATTCAACCCAAGTACCAGAGAGGGATGATCACAGGTGCAGAAAATGAGATAATGGCCCAGAAATTGATCTCGCTCTGTTCCCGCGGGGGTAAGGAGCAGGCGCGATCTCTCACTCCGCGTTGGCTTTTTCAGATCCAGCTCGCACGAACTTGATGTTCCAGACATCAGCTGGGCAGTGCTTGCGTATCCCACCGGCGTAGTGAATTCGTGCGAGCTGTGGGATCACGTGACTCAGTTAGAGCCAATGGCAGCACACCATCTTCCATTCATAAGTTTCACATATGTGCTGTGAAAGCTATGAATCTTACACCCCCCCAAAATAACAACTAAACCTCAATTAAATTTAAAAAAAAAAACATCACATTAATAAAATAAGTATAGTTAAATAAATTAACCATTTTAAATAAAAAATTAAATTTTTGAAAAAATTTAAAATCTTTTAAAAAGTTATAAAAATAAACTTACCTGTCTTTAAAGTCTCTAAAAAAGATATACCTGTTAAAAAAAATTCAAAAAAATACTTAATTCACTACTTACCTTGTTAAAAGTGGGTCTTACTCCTCCTTTTTCCATTTCTAAAATCTTCCGTCCTTACCTGCGCGTCCAAAGCACTAAGTGCACAGCGTGCGCGCAGCCTGTAGCGCGCACGCGGTGCACCGAGGAACCGCCCCCTTTTCCAAAGACCAAGTGCCGGTTTTCAGCGCATGCGCAGTGCATGCAGAAAACCGGCAATTGGAGAGAGAATACGCGGGATCAATTTTTGGCCCAATATATATCACGTGAATGTTCCACTGCTTCCCTACATGTGCTTGAACATGCTTATTACAATGCACTGTTACAAGGTATGACTACCTTTTATTAGTCTTGGATAACTTGAAGACATCAGTGAACCTCTTCCAGCATTAAGTAGCGTGCAAGGGTTTCGGGAGGTGGTAGTCACTGCCAAGGACACCTCCTTCCACTGGACCTGGATCATAGCCTTCATGGATCTCCTGCCCTCAGGAAAAAAAGCTTGATCCTTCTTTTCTGGATTTCAAGCAATAATACCTCAACTGAAAAGTCTGTAAATTTGGGGGCTCAGTTCACTAAAGAACCACCAGCCTCGGGCATTACAGTGAGACAAATTACTTCAGCCACAAAATGGCTACTTTGTCCTTTCAGCCACTGCAGTAGCTGAAAGGACAAAGTAGCCATTTTGTGGCTGAAGTAATTGAGGTGCTGCAAACACTGACAAGCACTGCACAGAGGTGCATGGCTGCACCTAGGCTTTCCCATGACACCCTCCATATGCTTATGGAGGGAGTCACAGCACTCAGGGAGGTTCTCTTCCCTTCCAAGGGCAGAAGAGACCTCCCCAGGAGACCAACGCAGACTGGTTGCACATTGCACAGGAGGACACAAGCAGGGATGTTGTCAGGAAGACCAGGCTGCAATAGCGCAAACCTTTCAATGATCTCAGTAGATCACGAAACGTTAGTACAAAGCTATACTCAACCTCATCCTGCTGTGCCACTCATCACATCCCCATCACTCTGCCTTCCCTACCCTACTCCTGCACATCCTTACTCACACCAACTTACCTTGCACCTCCACCCATCCCTCTCTATCTACATTATCATTTCCCCATCTCACTAGCCACCCCTCACGCTCACCCTCGTCCCAGTCCAATCATACCAACTAACAACACACAGGGGTAGGCACTTGGGTGTTTTATGCAATGTTCATGTGAAGTTTCTGTTAATGTGTTGTCAATCATTGAAATCTTTATTTGCAACACTTTACCTTATTGGACAGATCTGTGTGCACCTTTGTAAGTGTCTTAGTGAGTTCCAGTGAATGTTGAGACATAACTTCCCCCCTGCCCCAATTGTGATGAGTGTGAAAGGAAACTTGGACATTAAAGGGATGCTTTATGGTGCTGGTGTGGGATGGTGTCAACCTGGCGCATCATGTGGCAGCCAGGGTGTACAGCGTCAAGTAAAGTAAATCTGGCCATGGCGAATCCAAGCCATCCCTGGCCTCCCGGGCAGCAATGTGGTCGGGTGCTGATGCTCTGCGTCCTGTGCATCATCAGGTGATTGCGGAGAAGGTTGGTGTTGTTGTTGTTGGTGATGTTGGTTTGCCTGGTGATGTTGGTGTTGGGGCTGATCGTGGAGGGATTCAGAGGACCAAGGTGAGATTTTTTCAAGGGCTGGAATAGATGGCAGTTGAAGTTGAGATGACAGAAGCGATCTGTGAGAGAGCTTGCTCCAAGGAGGTGACAGTGGACAGAGAGTTTACTCCAAACACTTCCAAACTGCATACAGCTCAAAAGTGTCTTCCAAGTCCTGAAGGCACAAGCTTCTGAAATTGGAAAGTGACCAGCTGTGAAATGGTAGCTTTCATACCACTTTTGCAGCTGTCACCTATTCACAGCAATGGGGAGACATAGAGAGCCCGACCTACTTCCCTGACGCGATCTCCGAACGACGTGAACCTCATTAAAAAGTGGTAAAATAGAAATAGGCTGGCAAAATAGTAGTTAACAAGTGTTTAACAAGCATTTAACTATCTTAAATACTTCCCCCACTGCTTGGTGTCGGATCTGTTCTGAAATTGCAGACCCGACACTTTGGAAACTTACATGGAGGCGGGTTCGGAGCGGGTTCCCACCTCACTGTCAATCATTTCGATTTTGACAGTGGACATGCCTCCGAGCCCGCCCTCTGAGCACTGGCAAAATCGCGGCCTTAATCTTTCAATGTCCTTTGCAACTTTCTGCTCCCATCTACACTATTTACTGTGCCACCTAACTTAGATATACGGCTGTCTATTCCTTCATCCAAGACATTTATAAATATAGTGAAAATCTGAGGCCCCAGTACAGGTTCCTGGGAGACATCACTAATCGCATCCTCCCAATTGGAGCACATACCCATTATCCCTACTCTCTGTCTCCTACCCCCTGGGGAACCAAGGAGCTAATAAGAGTGAGGAACTTAAAGTAATTATGATCAGTAGAAGAAAAGTACTTGACAAACTAATAGGATTAAAAACCAACAAATCCCCTGGAACTTATCTACATCCATGGGTTCTAAACCAGTGGCTGCAGAGATAGTGGATGCATTGGTTGTGATCTTCCAAAATTCCCTAGATTCTAGAACAGTCCCAGCAGATTGGAAGGTAGCAAATGTAACCCCGCTATTCAAGAAAGGAGGGAGAGAGAAAACAGGGAGCTACAGGCCAGTTAGCCTGACATCAGTCATCAGGAAAATGCTGGAATCCATTATTAAGGAAGTGGTAACAGGGCACTTAGAAAATCATAATATGATTAGGCAGAGTCAACATGGTTTTATGAAAGGGAAATCATGTTTAACAAATTTATTAGAGCTTTTTGAGGGTGTAACTAGCAGGGTAGAGAAAGGGGAGCCAGTGGATGTAGTATATTTGGATTTCCAAAAGGCATTCGATAAGGTACCATATAAAAGGATGATAAGGGCTCATGGGGTTGGGGGTAATATATTAGAATGGATAGAGGATTGGTTAAAGGACAGAAAACAGAGAGTCGGGATAAATGTGTCATTTTCCAGTTAGCAGGTTGTAACTAGTGGGGTGCTGCAAGGATCAGTGCTTGGGCCTCAGCGATTCACAATCTATATTAATGACTTAGATGAAGGGACCGAGTGCAAAGTATCCAAGTTTGCTGACGATACAAAGCTAGGTGGGAAACTAAGCTGTGAGGAGGACGCAAAGAGCCTGCAAAGGGATACAAACAGGTTAAGTGAGTGGGCAATAAGGTGGAGTATAATGAGGGGAAATGTGAGGTTATTTACTCTGGTAGGAGGAATAGCAAAACAGAATATTTTTTAAATGGTGAGAAACTATCGTTGTTCAGAGAGATTTAGGTGTCCTCGTACAGGAAACACAGAGGGCCAGAAATTCGGCTCCTTTGCGCCTGCCGTTAGCGCCTCCAGGGGCTCTAATGGGGCGCAAAGGGCTTATCACCGGGGGTAGACAAGGAAAGTGTGACACAAGAAAAGCGCCATGCACCCTGGCCCCTTACCGCCCCATGGCAGAAATTTGGCTGCGCCCCACGAGGCTGCCACGGGTGATGCCAGCGCCAACCTCGCAGGCGCTCATGGGGCGGTATTTAAAAGGAAGTTCTGGCCGCGAACCGCGCCGCCATTTTCTTTTTTTGGCCAACCTCCAGGTCGGCACTCTGAGGTGTGCCGTGGCGTGGTCCCGGCTGCCATTCCACAGCTCAGCACAGCGTCTCGGCGCCGGCTGCTGCCATGGCACCACGCCGCCCTGGTGACCTAGTGTGGGCCATCGGAGGCCCTGCAGAGTGTGCAGCAGCCCTCCCGTTTAACTGAAGGGGAGGGGCGTTGAAACGTGGCAGCGATCCGTGGAGTGCTGCTGATCGCGCCTCGACATCGCCTCGGTTACTGCCCCACCAGGAAGTGGAGCACCTAAGATTGCGCTCCACTTCCTGTGCGGGGTGGTAAGCTGAATTTAGCAGCCGGGGCAGTACTTCCGCGCCGGGCACTCAATATCCGGCCTTAACTCAGTTACCGCCCCCAAACGGGGCATAACCAAATTTCACGCCCAGAAACTTAACATGCAGGTACAGCAAGCAATTAGGAAGGCAAATGGAATGTTGGCCTTTATTGCAAGGGGGTTGGAGTACAAGAGTAAGGAAGTTTTACTACAATTGTATAGACCTTTGGTGCGACACCACCTGGAGTACTGTGTACAATTCTTTCTCCTTATCTAAGGAAGGACATACTTGCTTTAGAGGAGGTGCAACGAAGGTTCACTAGATTGATCCCTGGGATGAGAGGGCTGTCCTATGAGGAGAGATTGTGTAGAATTGGCCTATACTCTCTGGAGTTTAGAAGAATGAGAGGTGATCTCATTGAAACATATAAGATTCTGAGGGAGATTGACAGGGTAGATGCTGAGAGGTTGTTTCCCCTGGCTGAAGTGTCTAGAACTAGGGGGCATAGTCTCAGGATAAGGGGTCGGCCATTTAGGACTGAGATGAGGAGGAATTTCTTCACTCAGAGGGTTGTGAATCTTTGGAATTCTCTAACCCAAAGGGCTGTGGATGCTGAGTCGGTGAGTATATTGAAGGCTGAGATAGATAGATTTTTGGACTCGAAGGGAAACAAGGGATGTGGGGATCGGGTGGGAAAGTTGAGGTCAAAGATCAGTCATGATCTTATTGAATGGCAGAGCAGTTTCAATGGGCCCTATGGCCTACTCCTGATCCTAATTCTTATGTTCTTATGTTCTCCTAATCAGTTCCTTATCCAATCTAATAGGTTGCCTCCAATTCCACGCACTCTCATTTTTGTTATCACTCTTTTATGTGGAGCCTGTTGAATGCCTTCTAGAAGTCCATATAAATAACATCGACAGACACTCCCTTATCTACCATGTTTGTTAAAATTGGAGACAGGATTGCCACATGCTGTGGTTATTTTGTTAGCAGATCCATTAACATTGTGAAAAACATGCTTTACACTGTCTTTTTAATGGAATATCAGGGCTCTAACGTTTCTGTCATTTCAATTACAAATGCATACACATCAAAGGATAAAATCCATCACCATTCCAGAGATCTCCAGCCTTAAGTGTGGTGGAAGTCTGTTGGAATTAAGGCTCAATGTATCTGCATCCTAGCCATGTTTGTGGCTAGGATGCAGATACATTGAGCCTTAATTCCAAGTTTCCGAGTTTTTTTTAATTCATTTATGGGATGTGGGCGTCGCTGGCAAGGCCAGCATTTATTGCCCATTCCTAATTGCCCTTGAGAAGGTGTGGGTGAGCTGCCTTTTTGAACCGCTGCAGTCCGTGTGGTTTGTGGGAAGAGAGCTTCCGCGTGCTCCTACAAGGTCATTGATGTAATAGGGCAGGGACAGGAGCAGGGAGCTCCTGTGCCTCAATCCTCAGTTGGAACCCAGTGAAGTATCTGATACAGGGGGCCACTGGGGGTTGGGTGAGTATCTTGCTGGGCACTGCCATGCTGAAGGCTGAAGAGTGTGGAGAGTTTGAGTAGTGAATACTGAAGCTGGGAACAACTTTTGGACCGAATTGTTTTTTGGCATTCTGCCTGCACAGCGTTGGACTTGCTTCTGGCTGCTTCGGCAGTCTGAGACCACTTTGAGATTTTCACCACCCCTGGAGAGAGAAGCAGAGTTAATGTTTCAGGTTGATGACCTTTCATCAGTTCTGACCTGATACGTTACCTCAGTTTCTCTCTCCACAGATACTGCTTGGCCTGCTGAGTATTTCCAGCATTTTCTGTTTTATTCTGCAAGTTAACATACTGTATACTTATCTCTGTTCTTCCTTATCTACCCTGGGCACCAGCAGACTCTTCACCATCTTAAAGCAACACTTCCACAACTAACCATTCACAATACTCTCTGGTTAAGGGTGCCTCCAACTTCCCATCATGCACTATGGCTAAACAGCTCCCCTAACAGAAACAAAATAATGTTTCCTATCTTCAGAAATGTTCAATAAAAGATCTGTAGATACTTCTGTGTCAGGAATTCCTCACTCCCACCTTTAATAGCTGGTCGTGCCTAATAAAACCGATGAAACTTACCCTGAATGCTTAACGTCTAAGTAAGTTAAAGCTGGTGTGTTAATATACTGAGTGCTCAACCTAACTGACTGTGCTGCTTATTCTGCTGACATGCAAAATGTACTAACATGTGACTGCTTGATGGGCCTTGTTGCCACATTGTGAAATGATTCAGCCTTGTGACAAAACAATAAGGCCTGAGATAGTTATAGGAGCGGCACAATGATGAGACAGCTATATGATTAACTATATGATTAATGTTAAATAAGCTGGCCATCTGGAGTTCTGTGAAGAACTACCTAATTTCTGAGGTTCTTGTGAACAACAACTCCTATCACGCTACGATAAATCAATCAGGGTCGTTTACTGAGACAAAAACAGAGTACAAAGGAGGGTCACTGCAGTAACAAGTGGTAGAGTGACCAAACGGCGAAGTATGAAGACTGCCTAGACTACGTGCTTCTACCTGGAGGAGGAACTGGGTAATATCGTTTTGGTTCTCTGTAAATTGTTGCTTAATATTGAAATATATTTGAATTCGCTTGTGTTTAAAATAAAGAACCTTTGTACCAATTTTGGTGTCACTTTGGAATCTATTACATTTAGCTCCATTCACAGTTTCTCAGATATTGGCCCAAAAATTCGTGAGGAAGCCTTCGTGCGAGGGTAAGGCTTCCCAACGATCTCTCACTGCGCGTTGGCTTTTTCAGTTCCAGCTCGCACGAACTTGATGTTCTGGACAGCTGCTGTGCTGGGCTTGCGTATCCCACAGGCGTAGTTAATTCGTGCGAGCTGTGGGATCACGTGACTCAGTTAGAGCCAATGGCAGCACACCATATTCCATTCATAACTTTCACATAAGTGCTGTGAAAGCTATGAATCTATACCCCCCCAAAAGAACAGCTAAACCTCAATTAAATTTAAAAAAAACCCATCACATTAACAAAATAAGTATAGTTAAATAAATTAACCATTTTAAATAAAAAATAAAATTTTTGAAAAAATGTAAAGTCTTTTAAAAAGTTATAAAAATAAACTTACCTGTCTTTAAAGTCTCTAAAAAAGATATACCTGTTAAAAAAAATTCAAAATAATACTTAATTCACTACTTACCTTGTTAAAAGTGGGTCTTACTCTCCTTTTTTTATGTGTAAAATCTTCCGTACTTACCTGCGCGTTGAAACCACTAAGTGCACTGCATGCGCGCAGCCTGTAGCGCGCACGCGGTTCAGCTAGGAACCGCCCCCTTTTCCATTCACCAAGTGCCGGTTTTCAGCGCATGCGCAGTGCATGCAGAAAACCGGCAATTGGAGACAGAATACGCGAGAGTACGCAGTGCATACTCTCGCGTAGCGGCACTAATTTTTGGGCCAATGAAGCAGTCCATGCCCACATGTAGCAAGACATATCATCCAGGCTTGAAAGTGGAAAGTAACATTAGTGCCGCACAATTACTATGCAATGACCATCCCCAGCAAGAGAGAGTCCAACCACCTCACCTTGACATTCAATGGAATCACCATCGTCAAATCCTCCACCATCAACATCCTGGGGGTTGCCATTAACCAGAAGCTCAATGGAACCAGCCACATAATTACTACTCGAGCAGGCCAGAGACTGGGTATTCTGCACTGACTCACTCACCTCCTGACTCCCCAAAGCCTCTCCACCAATAACAAGGCACAACCCAGGAGTGTGATGGAATACTCTACATTTGCCTGGATGGGTGCAGCTGCAACAATATTCAAGAAGCTCAACACCATCCAGGACAAAGCAGCCTACTTGATCGGCAGCCCATCCACCACCTCAAACATCCACTCCATCCACCACTGGCGTACCGTGGCTGCAGTGTGTGCTACCTATAGGATGCACTGCAGCAACTCACCAAGATTTCTTTGACAGCATTTCCCAAACCCGTGACCTCTATCACCTAGAAGGACAAGGGCAGCAGATGCCTCCAACCCACACACCATCCTGAATTGGACATATATCGCCATTCCTTCATCGTCGCTGGGTCAAAATCCTGGAACTCACTCCCTAACAGCACTGTGGCAGTACCTTCACCACATGGACTGCAGTAGTTCAAGAAGAGGGAACACCACCACCTTCTCAAGGGCAACTAGAGGTGGGCAAGAAATGCTGGCCCTGCCAGCGATGCCCAAACCTCAAGAATGAATTTTTAAAAAGTCCAGGAAACTGCCATCTACAGAATCACTGTAAATGAGGCCAGTGGCAACTAGTCACATTTCGCAGAACACCTCATATAACAAGAAAATTTAAGGAAAGCTTTTAAAGGTGCATAAGCACCAGAAACAGCTTCCTGACAAGTTTCCTCAATGTAAACATTGCATGCACTGTTCCAGCACCACTACTGTGCTTAGAGGAAACTCACCCCCTAGTTTTCTCTTTGCCTCTTTAGTCACCCTTTTGATTTGTTTTTCTGTGATCTTGTATTCATCTCAGTAAGTTACTTCTGCTTTCTCCCTGTAGAATTCATAAAGGTAATTTTTCCTTTTTAGTTCACTTTTAAATTGTTAGCTAAACCATTTAGGGTCATGCTTCTTTAGTCTGAGCTTCTCTTGCATGTCCGGAATTATTCTGTTAAAAGGGTTCCATTTGTCTATAACTGAAAATGTTTTTGAACATTCTCCTCCATTCCATTTGTTTTAAATATTCCCTCATATCTTTCAATTTTTCCTTTTAAATTTACCACCTTATGCTGAGGATGCAAAGGCCCTGAATTCGTGGTTGATATGACAGCGTACTCTCAAGAGTTCAGCATCATACCACCTTTGAAATTGATCGCAAGTTTGGGATTTCTGCAAGCACTTGCACATGTGCTAAATCCTGAACTTGCGATCCGCCAAGTTTCAAATAGACAGATGATCTGCTGCAACTTTCAAGTCCTCATTCAAATGATGTGCTGGCGAAAAGTTAGGCTAATTGCCCACCTACCGCACAGTAATTACCCAGAAATTTTTTACAGCTGGTGCAAACAGGCACAGGAGCATGAGAAAATGGTATTAATTTTGAGCTAGATTTATGCTACAGCCCATGAAAAGCATCCAATCGAGTTTTATGGTTCCTATTCAGAGGCCAGAAGCATTTAACTATCTGCTAAAGTACACTAAAGTATTAACAATGACTTTAATATCTATGCATTTAGATTAAACTGTGCAAATCAAAATAACTTCAATTGACTTTGTTAGATAAAACTTTAGACTTGTTCATCTTACCAGTCCTTTTTATTTCAAATTAGTATTTTAATCGTCAGCAATTAACAAAACACATATAATTTGCGTTTACTAATCACATTTACTTCTTTTGTGATTCACAATGCACATTATTAAATGAAAATATGAATGTTTAATATCATGCAGAAAGTTATGCATACCCACAAACTAAGGAAAGGGTCTTCAATAATCAATTAGAGACAGCAGGGGCAATTTGATGGACTTTCTGCAAAGCTTAATGCTGTCCCATCGGAGATTTCTAGGTTTCCTGATTGGCTAAGAGTCAGGAAGTGAAAGGAGCTCCGCCCCACGTGATCCCAGGTACTCTTACGCACAACGGTGCGCCCCTGGGATCCGCAACTCCACAGCGTGTCAAAGCAACTTTTCGAAAGGGGCTTCGCACGAGGTAAGTGCGGATTTCATTCACATGTTTTAAAAATTCCAAAAATGTGCGGGTTAGGTTGATTTGGCTATGATAAATTGACCCTTAGTGTTAGGGGGGGATTAAATATGTGGGGTTATGGGGATAGGATGGGATATGTTAGGGGGAATTAAATACGTGGGGTTACGGGGGTAGGGTGGGATATGTGTACTGTGGGGATTAAAGCAGGGACAGGGTATTGGATTTGGATGATCAGCCATGATCGTATTGAATGGTGGAGCAGGCTCGACGGGCCGAATGGCCTACTCCTGCTCCTAGATTCTATGTTTCTATGTTTCTATGTCGGCAGCGTACTCCTTAGCAACCCCGGCGACTGCAAATTCAGGGCCATTAGTTTTAAGGTTACTCATATATCCAATGAATTTTCATTACTAACAAAGCAAACAGTTGAATTCCAGCTCTAATCCTACTCCAGCCCTGACTCTATTATACCCACTGTTCCATTTTGGTCATGGTGAAAGTGACAATCTATCTCCAGCATGATAGTCCAGTTAATAGAAAATGTTTCCTGTCTGAGTTACATTTCCTATGCCATACTGCTGTCTGCTTTTTATTCTTAATTACACCCAATAAATATTGAGAAAGTATTTTCTAGCATCTGGTGTGGATTGACCAGGTGCAACAGACATAAGTGAAAACAATTGTTAATTTTGGGAAAAGATTTCAGATAGTTCCTGATAAGCCCAAGCTGGGCCACATTCCAAAAGAATACAAAAGATATTGCAGTATACATAATGATCAATCCAAGGAAGTCTGCACCAACAAACCATTACACATTGCTTTTGTCTATGAACCCACCTCCCAGACAAAGTTGTCATCTGGAATCTTTCCCTTGCACATAGAAATTCAAAGGCAGACAAAACCATCTCCTTCTGAAGCAGGTCTGTGGGACTTGCTCATTCATAATCCAATCCAATTTCCCAGCAACCACCAGGGACAAATTTCAGCCTTTGTTAAGTTACCTTCAGCTGCACCCTATAAGGGATACAGGGCATAGGCGGGTATATGAAGTTACATCACAGAGCAGCCATGGAAATTCAACCTCTCTGGAATTTATTGAAGATTTTTAACAAAAGGTGTCAGAAAAGGTGTTACACCTACAAAACAGAAATACAGAATTGGGGTGGGGGGGTGGGGGGGGGTGGAGTCGTGCAATGAGCAGTGTGTGAGGCTAGTGGTGCAGTTGGTAGGAGACGGCTTTTGAAGATGCATTCACTGACCTTGACCAGTGGTCTGAGGTCATGAAGCTTCTTTGGGCACTGGAGCCAGGTGGTGGGGGCGACACTGCTGGCAGTGACGGACTCGGTGATCTGGTCCCACATCATTCTTTCTGGATGGCCTCCTGGCCCCTGTGGGTAGAGGACCTCTGTTGCAGTGTTGACCACCTGCACAAAGCTGGAGTGCTGCATGCGAGACCCTGGGTGCTTCTTTCCTGGCTTGCTGAGCCACTTGTGTTCATGCTGAAGCACTTTTACCAATTTTTATGTGCAGAAGGCCGTTCAGCTTTAAGAGCTGAAGACTGCCATTTGGGAATTATTTTTAATGTTTATTTTTTTTTAGAAGGCAGTTGAGCTTTAAGGGCTAAAGACTGCGGCCGCAAAATTCGGCTCCTTGGCGCCTGCCGCTAGTGCCTCCGGGGACACTAACGGGGCGCAAAGGGCTTATCTCCCAGGCAGGGGCGCTAATAACGCCTCCTGAGAAATTCGGCGGGGCGTTACTGAGGCGCTAATTGAAAGCACCGCGCCCCTGCGGTAGCGTCCCGGACCACTGCGCTGCCGGCGATGAAGTCATCGGCGTGCGCCACGACACCTTAGCGCCCCGCGGCTGAAATTCGGCTGCGCCCTGCGTGGCTGCCATGGGTGGTGTCAGTGCCAGCTTCGCGGGTCATGAGCCGGTCTGACCTCCGCTCGTGGGGTGCTAATTAAAAGGAGGGGTGGCCACAACCCGTGCCGCCATTTTATTTTTTTTGGCCAACCTCCAGGTTGGCCCTCTGTGGCATCCCTTGGCGTAATCCATGGCCACCATCGTGCAGCCCGGCACCGCCTCTCGGTGCCGGGCTACAGCCACGGCACCACGCCGCCCTGGTGGGCTAGTGTGGGCCATCGGAGGCACTACAGAGCTCACAGCATCCCTCCCCTTTAACATAAGAACATAAGAAATAGGAGCAGGAATAGGCCATTTGGCCCCTCGAGCCTGCTCTGACATTCAATAAGATCAAGGCTGATCTGATCTTGGCCTCAACTCTACTTTCCTGTCTGTTCCCCATCATCCTTGACTCCCCTGTAGTTCAAAAATCTGTCTATCTCTGCCTTGAAAATATTCTCTGGGGCAGAGAATTCCAAAGATTCACGACCCTCTGAGAGAAGAAATTCCTACTCATCTCCGTCTTAAATGGGCGACCCCTAATCCTGAAACTATGCCCCCTAGTTCTAGATTCCCCCACGAGGGGAAACATCCTCTCTGCATCTACCCTGTCAAGCCCCATCAGAATCTTATATGTTTCAATAAGATCCCCTCTCATTCTTCTAAACTCCAATGAGTATCGGCCCAACCTGCTCAACCTTTCCTCATAAGACAGCCCCTTTATCCCAGGAATCAACCTATTGAACCTTCTCTGAACTGCCTCCAATGCAAGAATATCCCTCCTTAAATAAGGAGACCAAAACTGTACGCAGTACTCCAGGTGGGGTCTCACCAATGCCCTGTACAGTTGTAGCAAGGCTTCCCTACTTTTATACTCCATCCCCCTTGCAATAAAGGCCAACATTCCATTTGCCTTCCTAATTACTTGCTGTACCTGCAGTACTTGTTGTGTTTCATGTACGAGGACACCCAGATCCTTCTGTACCGCAGCATTCTGTGGTCTCTCTCCATTTAAATAATATTTTGTTTTTCTATTCTTCCTACGAAAGTGGAAAACCTCACATTTTCTCACATTATACTCCATCTGCCAAATTTTTACGCACTCACTTAACCTATCGATATCCCTTTGCAGAATGAAAGACAGCTGCCATGTGGGAGAGAAGTGTTTGTGTTTTCTTTTCTTCTCTCCCACATGGCAGCTGTCTTTCATTCTGCCAGTGCAATTTACACTTCATCTAGAGCCATCTTTTGTTTCTTAACCTGTCCCATTACCACCTCCTTTTGCCTTGAATGTCTCTTAATGTCTCTTAACCTCTCCTGCCTTCTATCCTATCACAGACCTTCCCTTTTGTTCTTTCATCCCCTCCCCCCTTTCCCAGCTCCTACACTTGCTTAAAAATCTGTTCATTTCCTGCTTTGTTCCAGTTCTGACGAAGGGTCATCAACCTGAAACGTTAACTCTGTTTCTCTCTTCACAGATGCTAACCTGCTGAGTATCTCCAGCATTTTCTGTTTTTATTTCAGATTTCCAGCATCTGCAGTATTTTCTTTTTGTATCTTGTTTCCCACAGGAAGGAGAGTTAAAGTAATCTCCTTTGCTATTCAATAGAACAACTGAACGTGCCTGCACATGTGCTAAATGCTGGCTATGGTCCATATCTGTGCATTGCACAACAATAATGAGTGCAATTCAGCAAATTTGTACCTCTGCCAACTTTTCAGTAAAATCAGCAAGAGAAGACATTTCCCTTTGAAGGTGATCCAAACCTAAGTCTCGAGCCATTCTTTTTTTTAAACTCATTCTTGTGATGTGGGCGTCGCTGGCAAGGCCAGCATTTATTGCCCATCCCTAATTGCGCTTGAGAAGGTGGTGGTGAGCTGCCTTCTTGAACCGCTGCAGTCCGTGTGGTGAAAGTACTCCCACAGTGCTGTTAGGGAGGGAGTTCCAGGATTTTGACCCAGCGACGACGAAGGATCGGCGATATATTTCCAAGTCAGAATGGTGTGTGACTTGGAGGGGAACATGCAGGTAGTGCTGTTCCCATGTGCCTGCTGCCCTTGTCCTTCTAGGCGGTAGAGGTTGCGGGTTTTGGAGGTGCTGCCGAAGAAGCCTTGGCAAGTTGCTGCAGTGCATCTTGTAGATGGTACACACTGCAGCCACGGTACGCCGGTGGTGGAGGGAGTGAATGTTTAAGGTGGTGGTTGGGATGCCAATCAAGCGGGCTGCTTTGTCCTGGATGGTGTCGAGCTTCTTGAGTGTTGTTGGAGCTGCACTCATCCAGGCAAGTGAAGAGTATTCCATTACACTCATGACTTGCGCACTGTAGATGGTGGAAAGGCTTTGGGAAATCAGGAGGTGAGTCACTCACCACAGAATATCCAGCCTCTGACCTGCTCTTGTAGCCACAATATTTATGTGGATGGCCCAGATAAATTTCTGGTCAATGGTGTCCCTCAGGATTTTGATGGTGGTGGATTCAGCGATGGTAATGCCATTGAATTCCAAGGGGAGGTGGCTAGACTCTCTCTTGTTGGAGATGGTCATTACCTGGCACTTGCCACTTATCAGCATAAGCCTGAATGTTGTCCATATCTTGCTCCATGCGGTCACGGACTGCTTCATTATCTGAGGAGTTGCGATTGGAACTGTTGTAGGGGCTAATCGGAGCCTTTAGCGGACCAACCGTGAAGCAGAGTCGACGCGTTACCCGACTTAGCCCGACTGAGCAATAAAACTCAAACACCAATTTACACGGTTAAATGCGGGAGTACACTTTATTGCAGAGCGCTCTGGGAGAGCAGTGATGCACCCGCGTGCAGTCACCGACCTCTCAGATAAGTAACTCCGGGGCACAGTATTTTATACATCCATCATTGATCACATCGTGCTCACATGAGCGCGTGATAGTTATTAGAATCCAATCAATTTTATGTATACAATTGTTAAGCTTGGTAAATAAATTCAATTAACGTCAGGGTACAGTTGATGTGATCAGCCTCGTCTATGTGACAGTGTTATCTCGAGCCCTGTATGTTGTAATGTTGTCTGACAAGGCAGACTGCCAACCCATTGCAGCATGTTAAAGTCCTGTGTCAGCGAATTTAAAGTTCATTAACTGGATGAGTTTTTCTTCTCCGACATTTCTTTAATAATTTTCTTCTCCAACACTCCCTTCTGTTGGTCCGGGGGCACGACCTTCTTGCCCCCAGGAAGCCACTGCTCCGTGCCTCTTCACGGGGTCGACGCTACAGCCACTGGCTCATCTCTTGAGGGCTGGCTACCCCGGCGACGGTGTCATGCGTTTCCTCCCTGGGCTGGAGATCGGTGTATCCTTCCTTTTCTTCGTCTTCGAGCAACGGCTCCTCTTCCCGTACGGCGCTGACTGACATTAGCTGGGTTGTGGCAATCTTACAACATGTCTTTAACAAGGTTATCAAGCAACATACAGCGACACATATCATCACTATCACAACCATTACGTGCATAATCCAGGGGCCCCATTCTGTTAGCCCCAACCATTCTAGCCATGACTGTGTCGGTTCTCGGTGTAATTTCTTAATCTCTTCCTTCATGTGGTTTACCAAGTTGGTGATGTTTTCCGAACTATCAGGGATGTAAGTACAACACTCTTGCCCGATCACCGCGCAAGTGCCTGTAGTCCAGTGCCATCCTGTTTTGCATGGCCACTGCCCTGAGGGCTACCATTTCTGCACTTATTTCTGCAAGGGCTTCTGTGGTGTCGTTGGCTACCTTCTCGAGAATTTGGGCATTGTTAATGATTTCCCGTGCTAATTTACCCACCCCCCAGTGGGGGAAGGCGACGGCGAAGAATCGCTCAGTCTCCGTAATTCCTCGCCTGGTTCGATAACAATGGTGCTCCGTGAGGGATTTGAGATGGTATACATAAGGCATGACGTATCCCAGGTAACACGACCCGGTCCAATGTCTGGGCAGCCATGGGTACACCTTGTGCCCGCATATAAAATATGTTCCATTGTAGGCCGTCATATCCATGTTTGCCCGAAAGATAGTGAAACCCATCTGACTATCTGTGGCCCGTCGGGTCCCATTCCACGGTTGGTTACTCGCTAAGTTTAGCAGACCAGTGGTATTAAACCACCAGCTTTCAAATGCCGTGTTCCCCTCCTCATATGTCACAAAGGTTTGGGTGCAATTACTATTTCCTGCCTCTAGGTTCACCTTCACCCCTCTACTTACACTCCTTGTCAACATATTTCCCGACGGGTCTTCCGACCCCGGTTGTGTTTGTTAGGGCGAAGAAGGGTGGATCTTTACTAGAGTTGTACTTGGGTTTGTAACATCCCTTAAATCGTTCCAATGGGTACCCTCCACCTCAGAACTCCTCCCTCGTGACGTCATGATAGCTGTTCTGGTCATTAAGCGCAAATTCTGCTAGTTCCGTGAGATTCAGGGGTATGGGCCGCAGTGGTATCCCACCCTTACTATGGATCGGAATATGGCTACACTCCCAACAGCTACTTTGCCCTGTCTCCTTTACGTATTCATACGACATATATACAAAGGTATTCACCTGGAGCTCTCTTCGCTTACGGGAGCCCCTTTCCATTCCTGAAACAATGCATGTTAACGCTATTAAACACAGTGGTATCCCCATTTTTACTTGGAAGCAGGCACTGTCTATCACCGCGTCGTTGCCGCTTCTGGTAGCACTCTTGTATTAACATACAAACATAAAAACACAGTAGTACACCAAATGCAATAAGCCAAAGCACGAATGCAAACAGGTAAGGTAATTGGACATTTACGGGTCGCTTGATCTGTAGGTAAAAGAAACACAAAGAAGCGCCCATTAGTTCATCTTTTCTCCATACATTTTTAATTGTGTCCAATGTTTCCAGACTCCCTTCCCCCTTATGTCCAGACAGGCACAGGTATCACCACTAATTATAATTTCGTAGGGTCCGCTCCATTTTGGGGTGAAGCCTGGCTTAGAAACATAGAAACATAGAAACATAGAAAATAGGTACAGGAGTAGACCATTCGGTCCTTCGAGCCTGCACTGCCATTCAATGCGTTCATGGCTGAACATGCTACCTCAGTACCCCATTCCTGCTTTCTCGCCATACCCCTTGATCCCCCTAGTTGTGAGTGTTATATCTAACTCCCTTTTGAATATATTTAGCGAACTGGCCTCAACAACCTTCTGTGGAAGAGAATTCCATAGATTCACCACTCTCTGGGTGAAGAAGTTCCTCCTCAGCTCAGTCTTAAATGGCTTCCCCTTAATCCTTAGACTGTGACCCCTGGTTCTAGTTTTCCCTAACATTGGGAACATTCTGCCCGCATCTAATTTGTCTAAACCAGTCAGGATTTTAAATGTCTCTATAAGATCCCCCCTCATTCTTCTGAACTCCAGAGGATACAAGTTCAGTTGACCCAATTTTTCTTGATATGTCAGACCGGCCATCCCAGGAATCAATCTAGTGAACCTTCGCTGCACTCCCTCAATAGTAAGATTGTCCTTCCTTAAGTTAGGAGACCAAAACTGCGCACAATACTCCAGTTGTGGCCTCACCAAGGCCCTGTACAACTGCAGCATCACCTCCCTACTCCTGTACTCAAATCCCCTTACTATGAAGGCCATCATTCCATTTGCTTTCTTGACTGCCTGCTGCACTTGCATGCCCACCTTCAGTGACTGATGTACCATGACGCCCAGGTCTCGTTGCACCTCCCCTTTCCCTAATCTGCCACCATTCTGCCACCAAAGTGGATAACCTCACATTTATCCACATTGTACTTCATCTGCCATACATTTGCCCATTCACCCAACCTGTCCAAGTCACTCTGTAGCCTCCTAGCATCCTCCTCATTGTTCACACTGCCTCCCAATTTAGTGTCATCCGCAAATTTGGAGATATTACATTTAATCCCTTCGTCCAAATCATTAATATATAATGTAAACAGCTGGCGTCCCAGCACCGAACCCTGCGGTACCCCGCTGCTCACTGCCTGCCATTCTGAAAAGTACCCATTTACTCCTACTCTTTGTTTCCTGTGTGCCAACCAGTTCTCAGTCCACGTCAACACATTACCCCCAATCCCATCTGCTTTAACTTTGCTCACCAATCTCTTGTGTGGGACCTTGTCGAAGGCCTTCTGAAAGTCCAAATACACCACATCTACTGGTTCCCCCCTGTCCACTCTATTGGAAACATCCTCAAAAAATTCCAGAAGATTTGTCAAGCATGATTTCCCTTTCACAAATCCATGCTGACTTGGACCTATCATGTCGTCACTTTCCAAATGGTCTGTTATGACATCTTTAATAATTGCTTCCATCATTTTACCCACAACCGATGTCAGGCTGACCGGTCTATAATTCCCTGCTTTCTCCCTCCCTCCTTTTTTAAAAAGAGGGGTTACATTGGCCACCCTCCACTCCATCGGAACTGATCCAGAGTCTAAAGAATGTTGGAAAATGATCGTCAATGCATCCACTATTTCCAAGGCCACCTCCTTAAGTACTCTGGGATGCAGACCATCAGGCCCCGGGGATTTTTCAGCCTTCAGTCCCATCAATTTTCCCAATACCTTTTCCCATCTAATAAGGATTTCCCTCAGCTCCTCCCTCTTACCAGATCCTCTGACCCCTTTTATTTCCGGCAGGTTGTGTGTGTCCTCCACAGTAAACACCGAACCAAAGTACTTGTTCAATTAATCTGCCATTTCCTTGTTCCCCATTACGACTTCCCCTGTTTCCGACTGCAGGGGACCTACGTTTGTTTTTACTAACCTCTTTCTTTTTACATATTTATAGAAGCTTTTGCAGTCCATTTTAATGTTCTCTGCAAGCTTCCTTTCATATTTTATTTTCCCTGCCCTAATCAAACCCTTCGTCCTCCTCTGCTGAGTTTTGAAGTTCTCCCAGTCCCCGGGTTTGCTGCTACTTCTGGCCAATTTGTATGCAACTTCCTTGGTTTTAATACTATCCCTGATTTCCCTTGTTAGCCATGGTTGAGCCACCTTCCCTTTTTTATTTTTACGCCAGACCGGGATGTACAATTGTTGTAGTTCATCCATGCGATCTCTAAATGTCTGCCATTGCCCTTCCACTGATAGCCCCTTAAATATCGCTTGCCAATTTAACCTCGCCAATTCACGCCTCATACCCTCAAAGCTGCCCTTATTTAAGTTCTGGACCATGGTCTCTGACTTAACTGTTTCCTTCTCCATCCTAATGTAGAACTCCACCATACTATGGTCACTCTTCCCCAGGGGGCCTCGCACCACAAGATTGCTGATTAGTCCTTCCTCATTACACAACACCCAGTCCAGGATGGCCTCCCCTCGAGTTGGTTCCTCAACATATTGGTTTAGGAAACCATCCCTTAAACACTCCAGGAAATCCTCCTCCACCGTATTGCTTCCAGTTTGAGTAGCCCAATCTATATGCATATTAAAGTCACCCATGATAACTGCCGTGCCTTTTTTGCACGCACCTCTGATTTCCTGTTTCATACCCTCCCCCACCTCACTACTGCTGTTTGGAGGTCTGTACACAACTCCCACTAACGTTTTCTGCCCTTTGGTGTTCTGCAGCTCAACCCATATTGATTCCACATCCTCCAAGCTGATGTCCTTCCTAGCTATTGCATTAATCTCCTCTTTAACCAGCAATGCTACCCCACCCCCTTTTCCTTTTATTCTATCCTTTCTAAATGTTGAATACCCCTGGCTGTTCAGTTCCCAGCCTTGATTGTTCTGGAGCCACGTCTCTGTAATCCCAATCACATCGTATCCGTTAACATCTATTTGCACAGTCAATTCATCCACCTTATTACGGATACTCCTTGCATTAAGACACAGAGCCTTTAGGCTTGTTTTATTAACATCCTTTGTCCTTTTAGACTTATGATTTAGTATGGCCCTTTGTGTTTCTTGCCTTTGTTTACTCGGCCTTCCCCTATTGTTTCTCACCCTTCTAACATTTGTTTCTGACTGCATATTACTTCCCCCTGTTTCGCTACATAGGTTCCTATTCCCCTGCCATATTAGTTTAAATCCTCCCGAACTGCTTTAGCAAATATTACCCCGAGGACATCGGTTCCAGTCCTGCCCAAGTGCAGACCGTCCCTTTTGTCCAGGTCCCACTTCCCCCAGAACTGGTTCCAATGCCTCAGGAATTTGAATCCCTCCCTCCTGCACCACTGCTCAAGCCACGTATTCAATCTCACTATCCTGTTCTCTCTATTCTGATTAGCACGTGGCCCTGGTAGCAATCCAGGCAGGACCTTCAGTATCACTTTGCTGCCCGCTGATGGCACGGAGGGTGTCATTACCCCCTCCTGTGCCTGATCCTGAAGTTCCTGATTGTCTCGTACGGCTTGGCGCATCCCCTTCAGTTGGGTGCTAAGCTCTAAGACATAACGCCGTAGTCTGTCCTTTAAGGGGCCCACATCAGCCCCACCTGTTATGATGCCTTCTGTTAATTGCATCGCCCTTCCTGTCATTAGTTCATAAGGGGTCAGGCCTGTCGTACGATTCGTGGTGGCTCGTAACTTCATTAGGATAAGGGGTAAAACCTCAACCCATGTTTTCCCAGATTCCTGTATTGCCTTTGCTAAAGCGTTTTTGAGTGTTCGATTCATTCTTTCAACCATTTCCGAGCTCTGGGGGTGGTAAGGGATATGGAACTTCTGTTTAATCCCCATCAGCTGACAAATATTCTTTACTACACTCCCTGTAAAGTGCGTTCCTTGGTCAGAGTCGATTTGCAAGGGCACTCCCCACCGCGGGATTACTTCCTCGGCCAGGATTCTGGCTATCGTTAAGGCCGTGCAATTCCACGTTGGGAAAGCTTCTACCCACCTTGTGAACTGGTCAATTATCACAAGGCAGTATATTTTTCCGTGGGACTGGGGAAGTGGTCCCGTAAAATCAATTTGTATGTGCTCCCAAGGACCTCGGGGTCTTGGCTGGTGGCCCATTCTAATTTTAATAGGCCGGCCAGGATTATGCTGAGCACAAGTGATACATCGCTGACAGTGCCTCGCGATGTCTCTTCCCATCCCCTTCCACCACCAATCCTTACTTATTAAGGAGCTCATTGCCTCTCTCCCTGTATGTGAAATACCGTGATGTATCTCTAGCAGAGTCTGTTGTATACACTCCGGTGCTACTACTTTACCTTCTTTTCGCCAGACCCGATCGGATCCTATTCTAGCTCCATTTCTTACCCATGTTTCCTTTTCCGTGTCTGATGCTTCGTCTTGGACTTCCCAGATCTTTATTTCGTTCTCCGGGCTGTCTACGCTGCCCACCGGTACTTCGTTTATCTCCTCCTGTTCTAGAGCTGCCTGTGCTGCCCAATCAGCCGCCTGGTTCCCCTGGTGGCTGTCCCAGTCTGGGCTTGTCTTGTCTGGTTCTTTCTGATGGGCCTTAATTTTGATAACTGCCACCTGTTTAGGTCTTTTGCTTGCTTCTAGCAAGGCCTCTATTCGTCCCTGATGTTTGATGGGGTTACCTCCTGTGGTTATACACCTTCTACGTCCCCATGCTGTCATGTAGTCATGCACTACCCCGAAGGCATACCGGCTATCTGTGTATATATTGACTACCTGGTTCTTTGCTTCATTCAATGCTTGAGTCAACGCGACCAACTCTGCTACTTGGGCTGATAAGCTACCGTCTAACCGTCCAGATTTAACTACTTCCATCTTACTATTAACTACTGCCCACCCGGTTCGGGGTTGTCCATTAATATATTTACGGGATCCATCTACATAGAATGTTTCCTCCACTTCCTCTAGAGGGGTGTCTTTGATAATCTCTTCTCCAATGTCCTCGTCTATTTTTTTTTTACAACTGTGTGGGGCTCCTGTTCCCAGGATCCCCTCAGCTGGGTTCTCCCCTATGTCTCCTTTTACGGGGGCCGCTGACTGTCACTGTGTCTCTTTCCACTGTTGATATTGTCTCTTTTCTTCGGGAGTCATGGTGACGTGGGTCATTTCAGGTCTGCCATGTTTACTGAAACAAGTGGCCTCAGTATGGCCCTTCTTATTACAGTAAGTACATGTCTTCTTAGCCTTACAATCTCTAATAAAATGTCCAGGCTTCCCGCAACCATGACATGCCCCCTTGGGTCCCGCTGCCTGTTTTACCGCACTTACACTTTCCTGTTTAACCTTGACCGTACCTTCCTCTTTGGCCTTTAACCCGTCTACCCCACAAGCCCACTCGACTAGGTCATCGTAATTCCTGGTTGTTACTACGCCCATCTTGATGATAGCCTGGTGTGCGGGAGACAAGCCATCTTTAAAGGCCTGAATGAAAGCGGGGTCAGTTCTTGCCGGCCCTGGTTGGCCTGATGACTCTCCATAAACAATAAACAGCCTTTCTCCATATTCGGAGGCCCCCTCTCCCTTTTGCTGCTTACAGGACGTTATCTTACTCCAATTAGTCGGGGCCTCTCCTAACACCCGCTGGATTTCTGTTTTAAACAGATTAAAGGGAGCCTGTTGTCGGTCTATTGTATCTGCCAATGGACATTGTTCAGTCCATCGACCGGTCTTATAATCCGTATTGGCCTGATTGGGGGTGGTCTGCATGAGGCGCCATCGGTCGACCGGACATGCTGCCCGGACCAACTGATGAACGTCACGCAGGTGGAGGCTGTGTCCCAGCCAAACCATATCTAGGTTTGCCCAGAACTTGGTGTTGGCACTTCGTGTTTGTAAGTTCCCCAGGTCTTTCAAAATCTGTTGCCTTTCTCCCGGGGTAAAAGGCTGAAAATCCGCCCTTGCCCCGGCGGCACCAGGCTGGCCCCTCATTCTAACGGGGGCCGCAAAATATTCTTCTGTTGTATCTCCGACTGTTTCTTCAGTTGGGGCTGTTGGTCCGGAAAGTCCGTACGGGGGGAGTGGATCTGTGTTACACCCCGTCCACCTTCCGGGACACATTCTACTTTGTTCTTGATTTATTCCCTCTAGTATTTCTACCTTCTTTTTTAAATCTGCTATTTCTCTGTTTTTGGTCTTATCAGTCTCTCGGACCTTATCTACTTGCTCGATTAGTCCCGCCAATTGGTGTACCAAAAGAACTCCCGTTTTCTTGGTTTTCTCCATTTTTTGCTTACGTACCCTCTCTCGTTGTGACTCTAATGACTGGCTAACATCCCAGCCATCTTTCTGCATTCTGTCTATCAGCGAACGTCTATCTGTCATGTAACTATTAATAAGGGACCCCGGGGGCCCCATCTTAACGTCCTTACCTGACATCGCCCGTCCGCTCTCCGATCACACTCTCCAGTAAACACTCACCGCCTCTCTTCACTCTCCCGTCCTTCTGGACTCGCGAACTCGTTTACCGACGTGTCTAGTTGCCTGGAGTTCCGGATCTCGCAAGCACCGCCCGCAGACTTTATCACAGGTTTTACTCTGTACCTTTAACCTACGGCCCAAAAATTTGACATTGTAATGCAGAATACTCACAACGATTCCCCCTCTGCCTTCCGAGAATACCAGGACCAAAAACCCCTATAAAGTGTACTCTCGCAAATCCCCTCACGTTCTTTCGGTTACTCGAGCCCGTTAACACTTGATCAGGGTGTCAGTACTCAGTAACCCTGCTCGCAGCGCCAATTGTTGTAGGGGCTAATCGGAGCCTTAAGCGGACCAACCGTGAAGGAGAGTCGACGCGTTACCCGACTTAGCCCGACTGAGCAATAAAACTCAAACACCAATTTACACGGTTAAATGCGGGAGTACACTTTATTGCAGGGCGCTCTGAGAGAGCAGTGATGCACCCGCGTGCAGTCACCGACCTCTCAGATAAGTCACTCCGGGGCACAGTATTTTATACATCCATCATTGATCACATCGTGCTCACATGAGCGCGTGATAGTTATTAGAATCCAATCAATTTTATGTATACAATTGTTAAGCATGGTAAATAAATTCAATTAACGTCAGGGTACAGTTGATGTGATCAGCCTCGTCTATGTGACAGTGTTATCTCGAGCCCTGTATGTTGTAACGTTGTCTGACAAGGCAGACTGCCAACCCATTGCAGCATGTTAAAGTCCTGTGTCAGCGAATTTAAAGTTCATTAACTGGATGAGTTTTTCTTCTCCGACATTTCTTTAATAATTTTCTTCTCCAACAGAACTGAGCACTGTGCAATCATCAGCGAACATTCCCACTTCTGACCTTATGATGGAGGGAAGGTCATTGATGAAGCAGCTGAAGATGGTTGGGCCGAGGACACTGCCCTGAGGAACTCCTGTGGTGATGTCTTGCAGCGGAGATGATTGGCCTCAAAAAACAACAAACATCTTCCTTTGTGCTAGATATGACTCCAGCCAGTGGAGAGTTTTCCCCATGATTCCCATTGACTTCTATTTTACTGGGGCTCCTTCATGCCACACTCGGTCAAAGGCTGCCTTGATGTCAAGGGCAGTCACTCTCACCTCACCTCTAGAATTCAGCTCTTTTGTCCATGTTTGGACCAAGGTTGTAATGAGTACTGGAACTGAGTGGTCCAAACTGAGCTTTGGTAAGCAGGTTATTGGTGAGTAAGTGCTGCTTGATAGCACCGTCGATGACACCTTCCATCACTTTTCTGATAGTTGAGAGTAGACTCATGCGGCGGTAATTGGCCAGATTGATTTTGCCTGGGGTTTAGCAGCTTTAAAAGTGGATCAATCCCCAGGCCCGGATGAAATGTATCCCAGGCTGTTCAGCGAAGCAAAAGAGGAAATAGCAGAGGCTCTGACCATCATTTTTCAACCCTCTCTGGCTTCAGGTGTGGCGCTGGAGGACAGGAGGACTGCTAATGTGGTACCCTTGTTTAAAAAGGGAGAAAAGGATAGACTGAGTAATTCCAGGCCAGTCAGCCTAACCTCGGTGGTGGGAAAATTATTGGAAAGAATTCTGAAGGACAGGATAAATCTTCATTTAGAAAGACACGGATTAATCAAGGATAGTCAGCACGGATTTGTTAAGGGAAGGTCGTGTCTGACAAACTTGATTGAATTTTTTGAGGAGGTAACAAGGAGGGTAGATGACGGTAGTGCATTTGATGTAGTGTATATGGACTTTAGCAAGGCTTTTGATAAGGTTCCACATGGCAGACTGGTCACGAAATTAAAAGCCCATGGGATCCAGGGCAAAGTGTCAAGTTGGATTCAAAACTGGCTCGGAAACAGGAAGCAGAGGGTAATGGTTGATGGGTGTTTTTGTGACTGGAAGGCTGTTTCCAGTGTGGTTCCGCAGGGCTCAGTACTAGGTCCCTTGCTTTTTGTGGTATATATCAACGATCTTGACTTGAATATAGGGGGTATGATTAAGAAGTTCGCAGATGATACTAAAATCGGCTATGTGTTTGATACTGAAGAAGGAAGCTGTAGACTGCAGGAAAATTTCAATAAATTGGTCAGGTGGGCAGAACAGTGGCAAATGGAATTCAATCCAGAGAAGTGTGAGGTAAATCATTTGGGGAGGGCTAACAGGGAAAGGGAATACACATTAAATGGTAGGACACTGAGTAGTGTAGAGGAACATAGGGACCTTGGAGTGCACATCCACAGATCCCTGAAGGTAGCACGCCAAGTAGATAAGGTGGTTAAGAAGGCATACGGAATGCTTGCCTTTATTAGCCATGGCATAGAATACAAGAGCAGGGGGGTTATGCTTCAACTGTATAAAACACTAGTTAGGCCTCAGCTAGAGTACTGCATGCAGTTCTGGTCACCACATTACAGGAAAGATGTGATTGCACTAGAGAGGGTACAGAGGAGATTTACAAGGATGTTGCCAGGAGTAGAGAATCTTAGCTATGAGGAAAGACTGGATAGGCTGGGTCTGTTTTCCTTGGAACAGAGGAGGCTGAGGGGAGACCTTATTGAGGTGTATAAAATTATGAGGGGCATAGATAAAGTGGATAGAAAGGACCTATTTCCCTTAGCAGTGGGGTAACCAACCAGGGGGCACAGATTTAAAGTAATTGGGGGAAAATTTAGAGGGGATTTGAGGAAAAATTTCTTCACCCAGAGGGTTGTGGGGGTCTGGAACTCACTGCCTGAAAGGGTGGTAGAGGCAGGAACCCTAACCACATTTAAAAAGTACTTGGATGTGCACTTGGGATGCTCTAACCTGCAGGGCTACGGACCAAGAGCTGGGAAGTGGGATTAGGCTGGATAGCTCTTTGTTGGCCGGCGTGGACACAATGGGCCGAAATGGCCTCCTTCCGTGCTGTAACTTTCTATGATTCTATAATTCTGTTTTTTGTGGACAGGACATACCTGGGCAATTTTCCACTTTGTTGGGTAGCTGCGAGTATTGTAGCTGTACTGGAACAGCTTGGCTAGAAGCGCAGCTAGTTCTGGAGCACAAGTCTTCAAGACTGCAGCTGGGATGTTGTTAGGGCCCATAGCCTATGCTGTATCCAGTGCGCTCAGCCATTTCTTGGTACCACGCGGAGTGAATCGAATTGGCTGAAGATTGGCTCCTGTGATGGTGGGGACCTCAGGAGGAGGCCGAGATGGATCATCCACTCAGCACTTCTGGCTGAAGATGGTTGCAAACTCTTTAGCCCTGTCTTTTGCACTCGTGCTGAGTCTGCCATCACTGAGGATGGGAATATTCATGGAGCCTTCTCCTCCCGTTAGTTGTTTAATTGTCCACCACCATTCACGACTGGATGTGGCAGGACTGCAGCGCTTTGATCTGATCCGTTGTTTGTGGGATCACTTAGCTCTGTCTATAGCATGCTGCTTCCACTGTTTAGCTTGCATGTATGTATTCCAGCTGTTCACAGCAAATCTAGAAAAAGCCATTGGGCTAGAAATTCGACATTGCTAAAAATCTGCCAGTGCCACCGCTGGCCACCAAAATTGATGGCACCGGCATGACCGGTAAATTGGTGCTGGTGGCTAATAAACATTAGCCCAGTGCTAAACTCACTGTGCTAGGCCTTTGGGGTGGTATTAGTCCCGGCAGTAGGCCCCAATGTAACGTGGCCATACCGTCATTGCAGCAAGAACAGTCTGCTCTTAGAGCAAGGCTGTTATTTCAGAATAGGGGAAGTGCCTTCTGAAATCAAAAAAATAAAAACCATGTAAAAATAGGCAGGTTTTAGCCCTTGTAGCTCAACTGCCTTCTGAAAAAAAATTAACATTAAAAAGAATTCCCAAATGGGAGTCTTCAGCTCTTAAAGATTAATTGCCTTCCAGACCTAAAAAAATGGGAAAAGTGCTTCAGCACGAACACAAGTGGCTCAGCAAGCCAGGGAAGGGGCACCCAGGGTCTCGCACACAGCACTCCAGCTTTGTGCAGGGGGTCAACACTGCAAGAGAGGTCCTCTACCCACAGGTGCCAGGAGGCCCTCCAGAAAGAAGGATGTGGGACCAGATCACCGAGGCCATCACTGCCAGCAGTGTCGCCCCCACAACCTGGTTCCAGTGCCCAAAGAAGCTTCATGACCTCAGATCACAATCACAGAATCCCCACAATGCAGATAGAGGCCATTTCGGCCCATCAAGCCTGCACCGACACATATCCCACCCTATCCCCGCAACCCCACGTATTTAATCCCCCTAACACTAAGGGTCAATTTATCATAGCCAAATCAACCTAACCCGCACATCTTTGGACTGTGGGAGGAAACCGGAGCACCCGGAGGAAACCCACGCAGACACGGGGAGAATGTGCAAACTCCACACAGACAGTCACCCAAGGCCGGATTTGAATCCGGGTCCCTGGCGCTGTGAGGTAACAGTGCTAACCACTATGCCACCGTGTTGCCCCGTGATCAGTGGTAAAGGTTAGTGAATACAGCTTCAAAAGCCATCTCCTACCAATTGCACCACTATCATCACACACTGCTCAATGTTTGAACCCCCCCACCCCAATTAGTCACCTACCAACGATCTGTACCAATCACGAGGCACATCTCCCATTCCTAGCCTCACCTCACTCCCTTAGTGGAGACAGTGCTGGACATTCTTGGGTGGGTGTTGCGGCCAGAAATCTGGAAACTGTTAAAGTGGCGGAAGGCATCGGAAGAGTCCCGAATGTAGGTGGGAAGAGACTAGACAAGGGGAGCAAAAAATATAGAGTCAAGATAGGAAGAAATCAGTTCCGTGGGGCAAGAACAAGCTGAAACGATGGGTTTACCAGGGCAGTCCTGTTTGTGTATCTTGGGAAGGAGGTAGAAGCGGGCTGTGCGGGGTTGGGGGACTATGAGGTTTGCGGCCGTGGAAGGAAGATCTCCAGAGGAAATGAGGTAATTGACAGTCTTGGAAATGATTTCTTGATGTTCGGCGGTGTGGTCATGGTACAGGGGGAGGTAGGAGGAGGTGCCAGAGAGTTGGTGTTCAGCCTCCGCACGGTAGAGGTCAGTTCGCCAAACAACATCAGCACCACCCTTGTCAGCAGGTTTAATGAGAATGTCGGGGTTGGATCTGAGAGAATGGAGTGCTGCAAGTTCAGAGGGAGGTAGGTTGGAATGAGTGAGGGGAGTAGAGAAATTGAGACGGCCGATGTCATGCCGGCAGTTCGCAATGAAAAGATCTAGAGAGAGTAAGAGGCCAGAGGGAGGGGTCCAGGTAGAACGAGAATTCTGAAAATGGGAGAAAGGGTCAGCTGTGCGGGAAGAAGACTCCTGGTCAAAGAAGTGGGCACCGAGACGAAGGCAACGGAAAAAGAGCTCAGCATCATGCCGAGCTTGATATTCATTGAGGTGGGGGCATAAGGGGATGATGCTCAGGCCTTTGCTGAGGACTGATCTTTCGGTGTCAGAAAAGGGAAGGTCAGAGGGGATAGTGAAAACACGGCAGGGGGTGAGATTGGAAGAAGGGATGGAGTCAGAGGAAAATGAAGGGGAAGAAGGTTCCAGAAGGGCGTTGGTGTCCAAGAGTTGTTGAAGCTTGCGATCATTTTGGCCCTCACCAAAATGGCGGCCGCCAAGTCTCGCGCCAGAGAAGGGAGTTAGTGTGGCAGCCACCATTTTTGCCAGGTTTGTGCGCTAACTTGTGGCGATAAGGTAGGAAATTTCTGGGCCATTATGTGCAAATCATAAACAACAGCAAAATGGAGCTATAAAGTCAATTACAATTCAAAGCATTTAACCAAAGGACAACTTTACATGGTAACCCGCAAAATTCAAAGAATCTACCAAGCAGCTAAATTGATTCTTATTCATATTCACCCTAGGTAGAAGTTCTTGACATTCTCTAATTTCAACTGGCATCTTCTCATTGACTATGAAGAAAAAAAGAAAGACTTGCATTTCTATGGTGCCTTTCACAACCTCAGGATGTCCCAAAGCGCTTTATAACCAATGAAGTAATTTTGAAGTGTAGTCATTGCTGTAATGCAGGAAACGCGGCAGCCAATTTGCACACAGCAAGGTCCCACAAAGAGCAACGTGATAATGACCAGATCATCTGTTTTTTTTTATTGATCTTGGTTGAGGGATAACTATTGGCCATGACACCGGGGAGAACTCCCCTACTCTTCTTCGAAATCGTGCCATGGGATCTTTTATGTCCGTCTGAGAGAGCAGACGGGGCCTCGGTTTAACATCTCATCTGAAAATTGCACCTCCGACAGCGCAGCGCTCCTCAGTACTTTTACCCAAGACTGTGGTTGTGAGCTAATTTGGGGGAATTTGCTGTGTAACTTTTCAGGATGCATCTGTACTGTTCAGTCAGGTATATGAAGGAATGTCTTTCTTTCGTTCCTAGAAATGTTCTGCCCAATAGCTTTTCTTTCTATAATTTTGCAAAACAATAGGACACATTTCAAACGCTCTTCTGAGGTAGATTTATATTGAGTTTTTGAGTGTGCGTGTGAGAGAGACGTGAAGTTGAAGCCCATGGAATAAAAGGGATATTGGCAGCATGGATACGGAATTGGCTAAGTGACAGGAAACAGTTTCTAAAAGCTTCCCCACTACCAACTGACTGGCCTGCAGTTGCTGGGTTTATCTTTACACCCTTTTTTGAACAAGGGTGTAACATTTGCAATTCTCCAGTCCTCTGGCACCACTCCTGTATCTAAGGAGGATTGGAAGATTATGGCCAGTACCTCCACGATTTGCATCTTAACTTCCCTCAGCATCCTCGGATACATCCCATCCGTCCTGGTGACTTATCTACTTTAAATACATTCAGCCTTTCTAGTAACTCCTCTCTATCAATTTTTATCCCATCCAGTATCTCCACTACCTCCTCTTTCACTATGACTTTGGCAGCATCTTCTTCCTTGGTGAAGACAGATGCAAAGTACTCATTTAGTACCTCAGCCATGTCCTCTACCTCTATGCATAGGTCTCCTTTTTGATCCCTAATCGGCCCCACCCCTCCTCTTACTGCCCGTTTACTATTTATATACCTATAGAAGACCTTTGGATTCCCTTTTATGTTAGGATGTAAAAGATCCCATGGCATTATTGGAAGAAGTTCTCAACCGAAACAGATTATCTGATTATGTTTGTAGGACCTTGCTGTGCACAAATTGGCTGCCGCATTTCCTACATTGCAATAGTGACTGTATTTCAAAAGTACTTAATTGGCTGTAAAGCACTTCGGGACATCCTGAGGTCATGAAAGGTGCTATAGAAATCAAGAAAGCAGTGCAGCAGCAGGAAGCCCACAGAAATTGAAGAACATTGGGGGGAAAATTAGGTCGCGCCCCGTTTGGGGCGCAAATATCGTCTGGACGCAAATATTAGCGCCTGGCGCTAATTATCGCCACTGACTGGAAACTTCACTTTTACCGCCCCGGGAGGTGAGTGGAGCGCTAAATCAGGCGCTGCACACCTGTCTTAAGGCGCAAAGGCCGAGCAGTGAGGCGCTAACTCAGCGCGCGAGCGCAGCGCAGGTGCTGCCAGTTAGCGAGGGAACACAGACACACTGGCGCCGGCCAGTTCTTAAAGCGGGGGGTGCCAACTTGCTCCCCAGCCACACCTTGCTCATTGCAGCCTTGAATCTCGGCCTGGAGAGACCTGTGAATCCATTTTGCTGCCAAGGATGGAGAGGGTGAGAGAACGAGCTCAGTGCTTCACCGAGCGGGCCTTGGATGCTCTGGTTGGCGTGGTGGAGCGCAGAAGATGTATACTCTTCCCTGAGAGTGGCAGGAGGCCTTTGCCATGCGAGTACAGAAGAGTGTGGAGGGAGGTGGCTCAGAGCGTCTCCTCCAGGAGCATGGTGCCCAGGACCCATGTTCAATGTCGCAAAAAGTTCAACGACCTCACTCGGGTCGTCAGGGTGAGTGGCTTTTTCTCAATACCTCTCCATCCCTCCATCTCAACCTCACTCTATGGCCAGAGGGTCTTAAAACCCCAATGCACAACACTCATCCAACACCTATGGCCCTTTCATGAAACACAAACACACATTCCACACTTTGCATACAGTAAGGGCTATTCACCTATGGGAGGCACATCAGGCAAGACCATGGCTGCATACAGTAAGGGCTATTCACCTATGGGAGACACATCAGGCAAGACCATGGCTGTATATTTACTCAGATGCTGTCCTTTTTCTTGCAGGCCAAGCTGGCGCATAATAGGAGACAGCAGCAACGGACAGGTGGAGGGCGGCCTCAGCTGCAACCCCTCAGCGATCTTGAGGAGCGCGTCCACAGGATTGTGGCAAGCCGGGTGATCGGTCCCGTCGCCACTGGAGACGCCGACCCCGTTCTGGACAGCAATGGTAAGGTCATCACCTTTTTGTCCTCTGTCCTTCCACTTGTCCCTCACAACACCAGCCTTTGACACTTTCAATCCAACTTGCTAACTCGCTGCACTTATTCCTCCCTTACTGCCACCCTGTCCTCACGCTAAAGCCACTCTTGTACCTCCCTGCTTTCAGATGGTGATTCACCAGCTGAGGAGACGGGCCCTGAAGCTGCCACTGGGAGTGAAGCTGCAGCCGAGGAGGAAGAGGAAGCCGGAGCATCAGTGCCACCCTCTCTTGAGGAAGCCCATGCCCACACTGGGAACACGCCTTCCCTGGAGGGGAGCAGGGGGGAAGGGTCTGATGAGGGTGAAGCTCCAGGACCCAGCTGGCTGCAGCAACGCCATGGGGGTAGGGAAGAACGGGGGCCTTCTCCCCAGAGGGAAAGTATGCCAGAGACTCCTACTGCAATGGACGCAGAGGAGGAGCGGCTGATCGCAGAAATGAACACCCAGGCGGTGGGCATGCACACTGAGCTCATGGGTGCAGTGGGAAGGGTGCCCGAATGCTGAAGTGCTGCCCCGTGGGAGTGCCAGTGTGTCGGGCGAGCAGGGAGTTGCTGTCCTCTCTCACGATGACAGCATTCCTGCTGCCAACACTGTCACTTCTCCACTGCACTTGCCACCGCCTGTAGGACAGACTGCTGCCGCCCATGCAGAGTTGGTGCAGTCTGCAGCCGGGCCCTCCAGGCCCAGAACTGGTCGAGGCCGTCCTTCAGGGGCATCTGCAGTGTCAGGATCTGACGATCAGCAGCCTTCCACCAGCCTTGCTGCAGCCACTGAGGTCCCATTACGGAGGAGCAGCAGGGTTAGAAGGGGGGAAGTGCGCAAGGGAAGGAGATCACCCTCGAAGGGCAAAAAGTAGGAGGTGTGACAAAATGCTGGTCATTTTTTTATTAAAGGCCGAGGTTCGTGGTCCAACTTTTGTTTAGTGTTTTGGACATTATCTCCAGGTTGTGAGAACCAGTTATGTTATTGACTGTTTTTTTGTGTTTATTTCTATGAGTTTGTCATGAGGAAATGACACACACAGAGTTTGTAACATAAATAAGTTTTTGTATTCAAAATATACATGTTTGGTGTTTGGAATTATTGGTGCCTTGGCCGGCTTAGGGGTTGCGTGCTGGGTTCATTGATGTTGTTAGCAATGGCAGAAGCCATTTCCACAGCAGGGGCCCTAGAAGCGGCTTGCTATCAGCCGTTGACGGACGGCCCTTGCAGTTTCACCATTGTGGGCCGCCCTCCCGCCTTGGTGCTGCTGATGATCATCCTCCTTGTCCTCTTCCTCCTCTTCCTCCTCCTCCTCTGGTGGTGCTCCAAGGCCTGGTGGCATTGGCTGGGTCCTGACAATTGCCATGTTATGCAACATGCAGCACACAACTACGAATTTGGATACTCGCTCAGGCGAGTACTGCAAGGCTCCTCCAGAATGGTCGAGACAGCGGAACCGTTGCTTCAGCACGCCGATTGTGCACTCAATGATGTTCCTGGTAGCTTGATGGCTCTCATTGTACCGCAGCTCAGCAGGGGTGTTGGGCGTACGGAGCGGTGTCATCAGCCAGGTGCTCAATGGATACCCCTTGTCCCCGAGAAGCCAACCAACTGGCTGATGCGGTGCCTCGAAAAGTTCTGCCACAGTAGTCTGGCACAGGATAAAAGCATTGTGGCAGCTGCCAGGATAGTGGGCATTGACAGCGAGTATCAGCTGTCTGTGGTCACAGACCAACTGAACATTCAAGGAATGGAACCCCTTTCTGTTCCGGAATTCCTCGGCATTCTCATGTGGAGCACGCAAAGCCACATGCGTGAAGTCAATGGCGCCCTGCACCATGGGGAAGCCTGCTATCCTCACAAAGCCCAGAGCGCGGTCACGCTGCTTGTCTGGGGTCATGGGGAAAGAGATGAACTCTCGTCTCCTTTTAAAGAGGGCATTTGTGACCTGCCGGATGCAGCAATGCACCGCGAACTGGGAGATATTGGCGAGGTCCCCAGCAGCAGCTTGAAATGAGCCAGTAGCATAGAAGTTGAGAGCCACTGTGACCTTCACTGCCACCGACAGAGACGTCCTGGATCTCAGTTGAGGCTGCAGATCTGGCTGCAGCAGGTGGCAGAGCTCAGTGACCACCTCCTTGCTGAATCGCAGCCTTCGCAAACACAGCTCCTCAGACATATGAATGTAGGAGAGCTGTTCACGATATACCCTGGGAGGGTAAGCTCTCCTGTACATACGCCTGTTGGCCCTCCTCCGTCTGGCCATCATTGCCACTCTCTCTCTGCGTCTCTGTGTCCTCCGATTCAGCTGGAGCAGGACGACACCCCCAATCAGGGCAGCCCCCATAGTCTCTTTGCAAGCAAAGTAATGAAGGACAGCAACCAAAGTACCAGCGAAGTTAGGATCAGTAGGCAAAACTACCTCACAAAGCGTTGACTCAATGCAGAAGTCTCTCTTTCTCTCTCTCCGAATCTCTCTCTCTCTCTCAGAACGAGTGGTGCAAAAATGTCAACCACAGAAAAAGACAGGAAGAGGCCCCCTTTAAATAGCGCCCCCCCAGCCCCACAGCAATTGATAGTGTTCCAGTCTTCCGGTCGTTGGATGCGCCAGGCGGTAAGGCAGGGGGCGCCACTCAATTTCCGCTCCGGGGCGCTACAAGGGCATTGCACCATGGAATGACGTCACAATCTGCGCGCGCAGGTGGTCGCGGCGGTAAGGTTTAGCGCCACCGCACAATGTCTAGTTAAGTTCCCGAGCGGCGCAAACATCGCTGCGCCCGGGCACTAGCGGCTTTGCGCCCCATTAGCACCCTCTTAAGGCGCTAACGGGAGGCGCAACCAACTGAATTTTTACCCCATGGTCTCCCAATTATTTTGTTTTACTATTTATCACAGTGCCTACCCCTTATGCCTAAAACTCTTTTCACCTGTGACTCTAGCCTCTGACTCCTACCTCAGGGTCAGGATGTTGTGAGGTTGGTTGTTGGGACTGTATCGATGGAGCCCATGAGGACTGAGATGGAACTTGTCTCAATGATGATGATATTCTAGCAGGACCTGATTCCAAGGCCATGCGATGTGGGTGTTGAGCATTATAGCAGACTCAGAGGACATACCTGCAAAAAGCTCCATGTTGCTGCTGATTGTTCCTAGAGTCCTCATGACCCTCTGAGGCTTCACCAGCAGGTGCCTCTTCAGACCTGTATCCATCAAATCACCTTCAACTGACTCACCAGTCCATGCCTGCTTTCTAGCTCTCTGGAGAAGTTTTGGAATCATGCAGCTCCTCAAAGTCTCCTCAATCTCCAAAACTGGATTCTGATGCTGGAGAGCTCACTTGGTGTAGAGGCTATCATTGCCCTGGATGGAATGTGTCTGCACTGGTACCCATCTGGGAAGAGCTGGCTAACACTGCTTGGGGTGGCCTGAAGGTGGGGGGTGGGGGAGTGATGGTGGCAGGTTGTGCACTCCCAGAGGTGTCCGGCACTGGCTTACTAATGACCCCTCCTCTGGCAGCTCATATGGGCACCAGTTGCACGACAAAGCCAGAGTCCATGTTCTCCAGCTACTCGCTGCTCTTCCACACCATCGCCTCCTCCTTCACCTCCTCTTCCTCCTCCTCGCCCAACTTATCCTCACAATAACTGTCTCCCAGCATCTTGAATGACCAGTGAGATGAAAAAAACAGAGGATTAGAGTACAAAAGCAAAATACATAGAAACATAGAAACATAGAAACTAGGAGCAGGAGTAGGCCATTCGGCCCGTCGAGCCTGCTCCACCATTCAATACGATCATGGCTGATCATCTAAATCCAGTACCCTGTCCCTGCTTTCCCACACAGAATCCCCATCGAGCCTGCACCAACACATATCCCACCCTATCCCTGTAACCCCACGTATTTAATTCCCCCTAACATATCCCATCCTGTCCCCGTAACCCCACATATTTAATCCCCCCCTAACACTAAGGGTCAATTTATCATAGCCAAATCAACCTAACCCGCACATTTTTGGACTGTGGGAGGAAACCGGAGCACCCGGAGGAAACCCACGCAGACACGGGGAGAATGTGCAAACTCCACACAGACAGTCACCCGAGGCCGGATTCGAACCCGGATGCTGGAAATCTGAAAAAAAAACAGAAAATGCTGGTAATACTCAGCAGGTCAGGCAGCATCTGTGGAGAGAAACAGAGTTAACGTTTCAGGTCGATGACCCTTCATCAGAACTGGAAAAAGTTAGAGATGTAACAGATTTTAAACAAGTGCAGGGACAGGGTAAGGGGGGAGGAGAGGAAAGAACAAAAGGGAAGGTCTGTGATAGGGTGGAAGGCAGGAGAGATTAAATGACAAAAGGGATGATGGTGTTTGGCAAAAGGAGATGGTAATGGGACAAGTAAAGAAACGAAAGATGGGTCCAGGAGAGGTGTAAATGGGAATGGCAGAATCATCAACAGCTGCCATGTAAAAAAATAGGGACCGAGGTTATGATCTGAAATTGTTGAACTCAGTGTTGAGTCCGGAAGGCTGTAAAGTGCCTAATAGAAAGATATGGTGCTGTTCTTCGAGCTTATGTTGAGCTTCATTGGAACAGTGGAGGAAGCCAACGACAGAAAGGTCAGAGTGGGAGTGGAGCGGAAAATTAAAGTGGCAGGCGACCGGAACCTTGGGTTACGCTTGCGTACTGAACTGAGGTGTTCTGCAAAGCTGTCACCCAATCTGCGTTTAGTCTCCCCAATGTAGAGGGGACCACATCGTGAGCAGCGAATACAGTATACTAAATTGCAAGAAGTACAAGTAAATCACTGTTTCACCTGGAAGGAGTGTTTGGGGCCCTGGACAGTGGGAAGGGAGGAGTTGAAAGGGCAGGAGTTGCATCTCCTGCGCTTGCATGGGAAGCTGCCGTGGGAAGGGTGTTGGGGGTGATTGAGGAGTGGACCAGGGTGTCACGGAGGGAGCGGTCCCTTCGGAATGCTGAAAGGGGAGGTGAGGGGAAGATGTGTTTGGTGGTGGGATCATGCTGGAGGTGGCGGAAATGGCAGAGGATGATCCGTTGAATGTGGAGGCTAGTGGGGTGAAAGTTGAGGACAAGGGGAACCCTTTCGTGGTTCTGGGAGGGAGGGGAAGGGGTGAGAGCAGAAGTGCAGGAAATAGATCGGACACGGTCGAGGTCCATGTCAACCACAGTAGAGGGGAATCCTCGGTTGAGGAAAAAGGAAGACATGTCAGAAGCACTAGTATGGAAGGTGGCATCATCGGAACAGATGCGATGGAGACGGAGAAACTGGGAGAATGGAATAGGGTCCTCACAGGAAGCGGGGTGGAATGAATTGTAGTCCAGGCAGTGGGAGTCAGTGGACTATAGTGGATGTTTGTCGAAAGCCTATCCCCAGAAATGGAGACAGAGAAGTCGAGGAAGGGAAGGGAAGAGTCGGAGATGGACCAAGTGAAGGTGAGGAAAGGGTGGAAATTGGAAGCAAAGTGAATGAAATTTTCTAGTTCAGGACAAGAGCAGGAAACGGCACCAATACAGTCATCAATGTACTGGAAAAAGAGGTGAGGGAGGGGACCTGAGTAGGATTGCAACAAAGAATGTTCCACATATCACACGAAAAGGCAGGCATAGCTGGGACCCATGCGGGTTCCCACCTTTAATTTGGAGGAAGTCAGTGGAGTCAAAGGAGAAGTTGTTCAATGTGAGAACAAGTTCAGCCAGGCGGAGGAGGGTGGTGGAGGTTGGGGACAGGTTGGGCCTCTGTTCAAGAAGAAGCGGAGCACCCTCAGGCCTTCCTGGTGGGGGATGGAGGTGTAGAGGGATTGGATGTCCATAGTGAAAAGGAGACGGTTGGGGCCAGGAAACTGGAAACTGTTAAAGTGGCGGAGAGCATTGGAAGAGTTGCGAATGTAGGTGGGAAGAGACTGGACAAGGGAGAGTCGAGATAAGAAGAAATCAGTTCCGTGCGGCAAGAACAGGCTGAAACGATGGGTCTACCAGAGCAGTCCTGTTTGTGGATCTTGGGAAGGAGGTAGAAGCGGGCTGTGCGGGTTTGGGGGACTATGAAGTTGGCAGCCATGGAGGGAAGATCTCCAGAGGAGGTGAGGTCAGTGACAGTCTTGGAAACGATTTCTTGATGTTCAGTACTGGGGTCATGGTCCAGGGGGAGGTAGGAGGAGGTTTCAGAGAGTTGCCGTTCAGCCTCCACACGGTAGATGTCGGTTCGCCAAACAACAACTGCTCCACCCTTGTCAGCAGGTTTAATGACAATGTCGGGGTTGGATCTGAGAGAATGGAATGTTGCAAGTTCAGAGGGAGGTAGGTTGGAGTGAGTGAGGGGGGCAGCAAAATTGAGACGGCCGATGTCATTCCGGTAGTTCACAATGAAAAGATCTAGAGAGGGTAAGAGGCCAGAAACATAGAAACATAGAAACATAGAAACATAGAAAATAGGTGCAGGAGTAGACCATTCGGTCCTTCGAGCCTGCACCGCCATTCAATGCGTTCATGGCTGAACATGCTACCTCAGTACCCCATTCCTGCTTTCTCGCCATACCCCTTGATCCCCCTAGTTGTGAGTATTATATCTAACTCCCTTTTGAATATATTTAGCGAACTGGCCTCAACAACCTTCTGTGGTAGAGAATTCCACAGATTCACCACTCTCTGGGTGAAGAAGTTCCTCCTCATCTCAGTCTTAAATGGCTTCCCCTTTATCCTTAGACTGTGACCCCTGGTTTTAGTTTTCCCTAACATTGGAAACATTCTGCCCGCATCTAATTTGTCTAAACCAGTCAGGATTTTAAACGTCTCTATAAGATCACCCTCATTCTTCTGAACTCCAGAGGATACAAGTTCAGTTGATCCAGTCTTTCTTGGAGTTCAGAAGAATGAGGGGGGGATCTTATAGAGACATTTAAAATCCTGACTGGTTTAGACAAATTAGATGCGGGCAGAATGTTCCCAATGTTAGGGAAAACTAGAACCAGGGGTCACAGTCTAAGGATTAAGGGGAAGCCATTTAAGACTGAGCTGAGGAGGAACTTCTTCACCCAGAGAGTGGTGAATCTATGGAATTCTCTTCCACAGAAGGCTGTTGAGGCCAGTTCGCTAAATATATTCAAAAGGGAGTTAGATATAACACTCACAACTAGGGGGATCAATGGGTATGGCGAGAAAGCAGGAATGGGGTACTGAGGTAGCATGTTCAGCCATGAACGCATTGAATGGCGGTGCAGGCTCGAAGGACCGAATGGTCTACTCCTGTACCTATTTTCTATGTTTCTATGTTTCTATGATATGTCAGTCTGGCCATCCCAGGAATCAATCTAGTGAACCTTCGTTGCACTCCCTCAATAGCAAGAATGTCCTTCCTCAAGTTAGGAGACCAAAACTGCACACAATACTCCAGTTGTGGCCTCACCAAGGCCCTGTACAACTGTAGCATCACCTCCCTACTCCTGTACTCAAATCCCCTTGCTATGAAGGCCATCATGCCATTTGCTTTCTTGACTGCCTGCTGCACTTGCCTTCCCACCTTCAGTGACTGATGTACCATGACGCCCAGGTCTCGTTGCACCTCCCCTTTCCCTAATCTGCCACCATTCAGGTAATAGTCTGCCTCCCTATTTTTACCACCAAAGTGGATAACCTCACATTTATCCACATTGTACTTCATCTGCCATACATTTGCCCATTCACCCAACTTGTCCAAGTCACTCTGTAGCCTCCTAGCATCCTCCTCATTGTTCACACTGCCTCCCAATTTAGTGTCATCCGCAAATTTGGAGATGTTACAATTAATCCCTTCGTCCAAATCATTAATATATAATGTAAACAGCTGGGGCCCCAGCACCGAACCCTGCGGTACCCCGCTGGTCACTGCCTGCCATTCTGAAAAGTACCCATTTACTCCTACTCTTTGTTTCCTGTGTGCCAACCAGTTCTCAATCCACGTCAACACATTACCCCCAATCCCATGTGCTTTAACTTTGCACACCAATCTCTTGTGTGGGACCTTGTTGAAGGCCTTCTGAAAGTCCAAATACACCACATCTACTGGTGCCCCCCCGTCCACCCTATTGGAAACATCCTCAAAAAATTCCAGAAGATTTGTCAAGCATGATTTCCCTATCACAAATCCATGCTGACTTGGACCTATCATGTCGCCACTTTCCAAATGGTCTGTTATGACATCTTTAATAATTGATTCCATCATTTTACCCACCACCGATGTCAGGCTGACCGGTCTATAATTCCCTGCTTTCTCCCTCCCTCCTTTTTTAAAAAGAGGGGTTACATTAGCCACCCTCCACTCCTTCGGAACTGATCCAGAGTCTAAGGAATGTTGGAAAATGATCGTCAATGCATCCACTATTTCCAAGGCCACCTCCTTAAGTACTCTGGGATGCAGACCATCAGGCCCTAGGGATTTATCAGCCTTCAGTCCCATCAATTTCCCCAACACCTTTTCCCAACTGATAAGGATTTCCCTCAGCTCCTCCCTCGTACCAGATCCTTTGATCTCTTTTATTTCCGGAAGGTTGTTTGTGTCCTCCACAGTAAACACCGAACCAAAGTACTTGTTCAATTGATCTGCCATTTCTTTGTTCCCCATTATGACTTCCCCTGTTTCTGACTGCAGGGGACCTACGTTTGTTTTTACTAACCTCTTTCTTTTTACATATTTATAGAAGCTTTTGCAGTCCGTTTTAATGTTCTCCGCAAGCTTCCTTTCATATTTTATTTTCCCTGCCCTAATCAAACCCTTCGTCCTCCTCTGCTGAGTTTTAAAGTTCTCCCTGTCCCCGGGTTTGCTGCTACTTCTGGCCAATTTGTATGCAACTTCCTTGGTTTTAATACTATCCCTGATTTCCCTTGTTAGCCATGGTTGAGCCACCTTCCCTTTTTTATTTTTACGCCAGACAGGGATGTACAATTGCTGTAGTTCATCCATGCGATCTCTAAATGTCTGCCATTGCCCTTCCACTGATAACCCCTTAAATATCGCTTGCCAATCTAACCTCGCCAATTCACGCCTCATACCCTCAAAGTTGCCCTTATTTAAGTTCTGGACCATGGTCTCTGAATTAACTGTTTCCTTCTCCATCCTAATGTAGAACTCCACCATACTATGGTCACTCTTCCCCAAGGGGCCTCGCACCACAAGATTGCTGATTAGTCCTTCCTCATTACACAACACCCAGTCCAGGATGGCCTCCCCTCTAGTTGGTTCCTCAACATATTGGTTTAGGAAACCATGCCTTAAACACTCCAGGAAATCCTCCTCCACCGTATTGCTTCCAGTTTGAGTAGCCCAATCTATATGCATATTAAAGTCACCCATGATAACTGCTGCGCCTTTTTTGCATGCACCTCTGATTTCCTGTTTCATACCCTCCCCCACCTCACTACTACTGTTTGGAGGTCTGTACACAACCCCCACTAACGTTTTCTGCCCTTTGGTGTTCTGCTGCTCAACCCATATTGATTCCACATCCTCCAAGCTAATGTCCTTCCTAGCTATTGCATTAATCTCCTTTTTAACCAGCAATGCTACCCCACCCCCTTTTCCTTTTATTTTATCCTTCCTGAATGTTGAATACCCCTGGATATTCAGTTCCCAGCCTTGATTGTTCTGGAGCCACGTCTCTGTAATCCCAATCACATCATATCCGTTAACATCAATTTGCACAGTCAATTCATCCACCTTATTATGGATACTCCTTGCATTAAGACACAGAGCCTTTAGGCTTGTTTTATTAACACCCTTTGTCCTTTTAGACTTATGATTTAGTATGGCCCTTTATGTTTCTTGCCTTTGTTTACTCGGATTTCCCTTATTGTTTCTCACCCTTCTAACATTTGTTTCTGACTGCATATTACTTCCCCCTGTTTCACTACATAGGTTCCCATTCCCCTGCCATATTAGTTTAAATCCTCCCGAACTGCCTTAGCAAATATTACCCCGAGGACATCGGTTCCAGTCCTGCCCAAGTGCAGACCGTCCCTTTTGTACAGGTCCCACTTCCCCCAGAACTGGTTCCAATGCCTCAGGTATTTGAATCCCTCCCTCCTGCACCACTGCTCAAGCCACGTATTTAATCTCGCTATCCTGTTCATGCTACTCTGATTAGCACGTGGCACTGGTAGCAACCCAGAGATTACTACCTTTGAGGTCCTACTTTTCAATTTAGCTCCTAGCTCCCTAAATTCTGCTTGTAGGACCTCTTACCGCTTTTTACCTATATCATTGGCACCTACATGCACCACAACAGCTGGCTCTTCACCCTCCCTTTCCAGAATGTTCTGCAGCCGCTCCGAGACATCCTTGACCCTTGCACCAGGGAGGCACCATACCATCCTGGAATCTTGGTTGCGGCCACAGAAACTCCTGTCTATTCCCCTTTCAATTGAGTCCCCTATCACTATAGCTCTACCACTCTTTTTCCCGCCCTGCTGTGCAGCAGAGCCAGCCATGGTGCCATGAACCTGGCTGCCGGTGCCTTCCCCTGGTAGGTCATTTCCCCCAACAGTATCCAAAACGGTATATCTGTTTTGGAGTAGACGACCGCAGGGGACTCCTGCACTACCTTCCTGATATTGCCCTGCCTCTTGGTTACCCATTTATTGTCTGACCTAGCCTTTACCCGCGGTGTGTTCAACTCACTAAATGAGTAATCCACAAAGTTCTCGGCATCGTGGATGCTCCAGAGTGAGTCCATCCGCAGCTCCAGTGCCGCCATGCGGTCCGTCAGGAGCTGCAGCTGGACACACTTCCTGCACACATAGTTGTCAGGGATACTGGAAGTGTCGCTGATTTCCCACATAGCACAGGAGGAGCACGACACGGTTCCGAGATTTCCTGCCATGACTTAACCCTTATATTACTTTATTAAGTTAAGTCCCTGAAAACAAAATATAAATCGAACCTACCTTTTAAATTCCCTCTACCCCTAAAGGTTAGAGGAGGTGGGAGGGTGGGAGACACTACTAGTGTAGTGTCTCGGGTTTAGCAACAGCTCCACCTATATACGGGTACCAATGAATTGGCCCCGCCCTCTGACTTTGACCCCTGCTGATTGATTAGAAAACTGGTTTCCACTGCCTGCTGTGCCAATTTACTGCTACTGCAGTGTAACCTTGTTTTACTCTTCTTTCTCTTTTGATGCAAACCAATTAAATATCTGTAACTCAGAAAAACTTTAAAGGAAACTTAACAAATCAAATTAAAATTTGGTAGTCCGGGGTGACGATGCGCTCCAGTCCCCGCGGCGCCCACCGGTCGCGGAAAAACTCAAGCGTGCCGGCGGACACCGCATGCTCCATCTCCAGGGCCACCCGGGCGCGAACATGGCCACGGAAGAGAGGCAGGCAATCGGGCCAAACGACCCCCTCGACCGCCCGCTGCCTGGACCAATTAATGGCTCCTTCGCCAGGCCCAGGAGCAGTCCCACGAGGAGGTCCTCCGACCTGCCCGCTCCCCTCCGCACCGGGTGACCGTAGATCAGGAGCGTGGGGCTGAAGTGCAACCAGAAATTGAGGAGCAGTCCCTTCAAGTAATGAAAGAGGGGCTGCAACCTCTCACACTCTATGTATATGTGAAACACGGACTCCTCCAGGCCGCAAAAATGACAAACGGCCTGGGAGTCCGTAAACCTATTTAACAACCTATTGCACGGGACTGCTCCGTGCAACACCCTCCAGGCCAAGTCCCCAATAGAACAAGGGAAGACTCCCGCGTAGAGAGCCCTCCAGTGGGGACCTTCGCCTCCGCCGGACGGCAAGATGGTACGCCAAGGCGTGTCCGGACGGCAGACGAAGATGGCAAAGTGGAGAGTGTGCAGGAGCAGCCTGTACAGGAAACGCCTCCGTGCGGATTGAAAGGGCACGGAGGACATTTCTCCGAGAAGGCTCAAGTGGTGAGGCGGCGGCTCCCGAGGGAGGATTCGGGGCCGGGCGCCGATAAGGAATTCCGTCCGAACGGGGGTCAGCTCGGACGGGATCGCCCCACGTGCTTGAGCCTCCTCGATAAACCTAGTGGAGTCGGGGCCCAGTGCCACTTTTAGCGACTCGATGGCTTTGACCGCAAGCCGGAGGTTGATCCAAGACATGCGCCTCGCCAACTCCTCCGGCGCCATCCAGCCCACTCCTCCGCCATTGAGCAGGTCCCCGACTCTAGTCACCTTACCGGGCACAGCCCTGCCCTCCGCCAGCCGGCCGAACCCGCGGTCGTGGAGGTGCGGATTCCTGAGCAGCGGCTCCCGAAGGACGGCCGCCGCTCCTGACGGGGAAGAACTGCGCCTGGAGGCGACGCTGTTCCAAACACATAGCAGTTCCGGGTAGAAGACAGGCAGCTCCCGCAGGCTGGCACGCGTGCCGCCCACTCTCACAAACAGGAGCTGCGTGTCGTAATTGAGGCCGTGCAGCTGGCGGAAGAAATACGTCGCCAGCGCACGCCACCTAGGAGGATTCTCCACGTACAGGTATCTCTGCAGCGTCTGAAGACGGAAAGTCGCCGCCTGGGTGCGAAGGCACACCAGCGCCTGACCGCCCTCCCTAAGCGGGAGACTCAGAACCGCGGCAGAGACCCAGTGCTTCCTTTTGTCCCAGAAGAAGTCGACGAGCTTCTTCTGCATCTTGGCGACAAACGCAGGGGGAGGGATCAAAGTGACCAACCGGTACCACAACATGGCGGCCACCAGCTGGTTTATGACCAGCGCTCGACCCCTGTAGGACAACACTCGGAGCAGTCCTGTCCAGCGCCCTAGGCGAGCGGTGACTTTGGCCTCCAGCTCTTGCCAGTTCGCCGGCCAGGCGTCCTCGGCCGGGCTGAGGTAGACTCCCAGGTAGAGGAGGTGCGTTGTGCTCCAGGCGAAGGGCCTGAACTCCTCCGGCAGGGAGTCCACCTGCCATGGGCCCACCAGGAGTCCAGAACATTTCTCCCAGTTGATCTTGGCGGAGGATGCGTCCGAGTAAATCTGCTGGCATTCTCGCATCCTCCGCAAGTCGACGGGATCTGTGACCACGAGGAGCACGTCACCGGCGTAAGCCGAGAGGACCACCTCCACGCCCGGCCCTTGCAGAGCCAGTCCCGTCAACCTCTTCCGCAAGAGGCGCAGGAAAGGCTCCACGCAAACGGCGTATAACTGACCGGACATGGGGCATCCCTGACGAACCCCCCTCCCGAAGCGAAGGGGCGCTGTCAAAGACCCGTTAACTTTAATCAGACACTCCGCGGCGGCGTACAGAAGTCGGATCCGGGCGACGAAATGCGTCCCGAACCCGAATACGCGCAGAGTCCCGAAAAGATACTCGTGATCATCCCTGTCGAACGCCTTCTCCTGATCCAGGGAAAGGAAGGCGACCGACAGACCAGCCCTCCGGGAATGGTGGACCAGGTCCCGGACCAGGTGGATGTTGTCGTGGATTGACCGGCCCGGGACCGTGTAGGACTGGTTGAGGTGGATCATGTGGGCCAGCACGATGCCAAGGCGAGCAGACATAGCCCTGGCGAAAATTTTGTAGTCCGTGCTGAGGAGGGAGACCGGGCGCCAGTTCTTAAGAAGGCGGAGATCGCCCTTCTTGGGCAGCAGGACGATGACCGCCCTGCGCCAAGAGAGGGGCATCTCCCCGGTCGCCAGACTTTCCCCCAGGACCCGCGCGTAGTCGTCCCCCAAGACGTCCCAGAACGCCCTGTGGAACTCCACGGTCAGCCCGTCCAGCCCCGGGGACTTGCCCCTCGAGAGCTGGCGCAGGGCGCTGGTCAGCTCCGCCAGGCTTAGCGGAGCTTCTAAATTCTCGGCGCCCTCCGGGCCGACCTTCGGCAGGTCCTCCCACAAAACTCTGCGCGCATCCTCGCTGGACGGATCCGAAGAGAACAGAGCCCCGTAATAGGCCCGGGCCTCCGCGCTGATGCCCTCCGGATCCGAGACCAGAGATCCGTCATCGGCCAGCAGCCCCAAGAGCTGCTTACGGACCCCCCATCTTTTTTCCAGCGAGTAGAAGAAGGGGGAGCCACGGTCCAGGTCCCGCAGGAACTGGATCCGCGACCTCACGTACGCGCCTCGGGACCCGACCAGCTGCAGGTCCTTCAGCGCGCCCTTCTTCTCTTCGTACACCTTCCGCAGGGCCGGGTCTTCGACGACTTGACCGAGACGGGACTCCAGGTCGAGCACTTCTTTCTCCAATCGCCCGACCCGGGCCTCCCGCCTCTTGGTCGACCCCTTCGCGTACTCCTGACAGAAGACGCTGACGTGAGCCTTGCCCACGTCCCACCATAGCCTCAAGGAGGGGAAGCCTCCCCGCTTCCTTCTCCAGTCGGCCCAGAACCGGCGAAACGAATCCCGGAACCGCGCGTCCTCCAGCAGCAGGTTGTTAAAATGCCAGTACGCGGACCCCCCCCGCGCGCGCAGCGGAGCGAGCTCCGCCCACACCAGGTGGTGGTCCGTGCATGGCACCGGCCGCATGGAAGCCGCCGGAACGCAGGAGACGTACGCCCGGGAAATGTAAAGGCGGTCGATTCTGGACCTTCCTCCTCCAGACCTCACGCTCGTGAAGGCGCTGGAGTCGGGATGGAGATTTCGCCAGACGTCCACCAAGTCGAAGGACCCGACCAGGTCCTGCAACTTCTCCATCGCCGCCGGGCTTCGCGGGGGACCCGACCGGTCCCGCGCCTTGAGGGTACAATTGAAATCCCCCCCGAGGATGACGCACTCGCCCACGTCGATGGAGCCCAGAAGAGCGGACACTTCTCCGAAGAAGCGCACTTGCTGCGCACCGGTCTGGGGGGCGTACACGTTCACTAAATGGAGCGGCACGCCTCCCAGGCGAACAGTGACCTGGAGCAAGCGGCCCGGCACATGCTCCTTGACCCTCAAGATCTCCGGTTGAAAATGTGGGGCCAGCAAGACGGCCACCCCGCAGGAATTGTTGGAGAGGTGACTCATGCTGACCCCTCCTTGCCACTCCAGGAGCCACGTGGCCTCGTCTCCCGGAACGGTGTGGGTTTCTTGCAGGAAGCACACCGCATATTTCCCGTCCCGAAGGACCGAGAAGTTATTGAATCTACGGCGCGCCTCCCTGCTGCCGTTGATGTTAAGGCTGGCTATGGTTATCTTCATCTCAGAAGCATAGTGCAACCTCTACCTAACGGGGGGGGGGGGGGAGCGCGGTCACTGACGACCGCCACTCCCTCAGCAGCCCAGTGTGGAACATCCTGAGCTGACGCAGCTCGGGCCGGCTTACGTCCTTGTCCGCGCCCATGATTTTAACGGCGGCGCAGACGGACCCGACGAGCAGCGCCAGCTCCGACCACCTGTCGAGGGCCAGCCGGATCTTATTATGACGACCCCGGCACGTGGCCATAAAATCCCGGAGTTCCCCTACGGGGATGAGGGGAGAGTCGGCGAGGGGCACGAGGGCGTCCACCGTCTCGCTTCCGATGGACTCCAAATCATCCTCGGTGCCCAACACTGAGTCCCCGTCCTCCTCCGGGAGGTCGTCACCGGTGGCCGACCCGTCCGTCGCACGGGGTGCAGCGAACGGCTCGGCCGCACCGGCCGGCCCCGCCTCTGTCACGGTCCCACCCCCAGGATTGGTGGCAGAGGAGTCCTCCCTGGGCTCCTTCAGGGGCGCCGGGCCGGGAGGCGGCGGCGGTTCGGGGCCCCCCTCCGCCTCAGGCGCCGGGGCGACCGGAGAAACCGGGGAGAAAACAATTCCCAGTTCCTCCAGCGCCAACGTCAGAGACGGAGTCAGGGGGCTTTCTGTCTCCCCGCCACCAACCTCCGACCCAGCGGGCTGGGGATTATTGCACTCCTCCACCAGGTCGAGCAGTCCCTGGGAGATGTCTGGGTCGTAGTGGGCGGGCTCGGCTTCGGCCTCTTTGGCCTCGCCCGCCCCAGTCCCCAGGATGCCCGACCCGGCGAGGAGCAACGGTTCTGGCACTTCTTTATTATTAATTTCCACGGGTTGTACCGCGGCCCCCCCCACGGGCAGGGTCTCTTCCCCATCCCCGGGAGGCACAGGCCGGACAGACTTGTCTGTCTCACCCTCCCGAGGGACAGGAGACCCCTGCCAATCGCGCGCGATGGTGACGGTGGTGGGGTGGGGCGCAGCACCCGCGGCGGGCGACGACTCCCCTTGTGCGGAGGGACCTTCCTCCTCACGGTCCTCCTCCTGGGGGTCGTGCCTCCTTTTTAACGTGTTGGGGCCCAGAGAGGGGGAGGCCTCCATGTCTGCTGGGGCCTCCCTCTCCGTCCCCTCTCGATGACTGGGTTTCTTGGGCCCCTCGGGCCCGAGCCCGGCCACAGGTCCTGATTTATCTGCCTCGGCAGTTGCGGTCATGGGCCCGGGCACGAGGACCCCCCCAGTCTCACGCGTCCCCGTTAACTCCGCGAGGAGCGCGGGCGTGAGTTCTGGCAGTTCAGTTGTTTCCTCCACGAGGGGACCCGCCCTGAGGTGCTTGGTCTTTTTCAGCGCCTTCCTTCCCCTCGGACGCTCTCTCTCCCCCCCGCCGGAGGCCGTGATGGTGTTGGCCCCCGACGTCGACCGCGCATCTGTTGTCCTTGACGCGCGGACAGTATCAGTGGGAGGGGGGCGGCGGCGCCAGCCCTGGCCGCACTGGATATCATGGCGGCCTTGGAGGCGGGGCAGTTTTTCCGGACGTGCCCCACCTCCTTACAGGCGTAGCACCGCACGCCGTCCGAGGTCCAGAAGACGCGATGGGCGGTCCCCCCGTGGAGCACCGTGAACGCGCCGTCCGTGTCCTCCTCCCGCTCCAGCCGGACAAAAAGCTGGCGCCGGAAGGAGAAGACGTGCCGGAGGCTGGCTTCCCGGAAGCCGAGCGGGATGGGTGTGATCCCCGACCTCACCTCCCCCAGTTGACGTAGGTGGGGGAGGAGGAGCTCACCCGGAACAAAGGGCGGGACGTTAGAAATAACAATTCTCTGCGCGGTGGCCTCAAGGGGGTCCACCGGCTGGAAGGTCCCGCCCACGGTGAGCCCCTTTTCAATGGCCAGGGACACCGCCCGCTCTCACCCCAGGAAGAACACAGCCTTGCCGTACATCTTAGAGGTGGCAACGATGGCTGAAGGGCCGACAACCCCAGCCATGGCTTTTACGCACGCCTCTATCGTCATGTTGGGGTGAGTGTAGCTCTTGACCCCATTCTTCCTCGTGAGGAGTGTAAAAGGTGACGGGGTAACAGGAGGACCCGTGGCTGCGGCCGTGGCCGCGGCTGCCACGCTCGCGTAGGTCCTCGCTGCCCCCGCCACCGACGAAGATGTGGTCGCCATAATGGGTGGGTCTTTAAGGGCTACACTCACCCCAAGTCACAGGCCTGAAGGTGTTAATGGCCTCGGTGTGTTTTTTTTTCCCCTGAGCAGAGGGAGCTGTTAAATTGAAGGCACACCTCTCCCTTTATTTGATTGGATTAGGAGAGGGGCCTTCTCCCCTCTGCTCAATGGGTAATTAATTAAAAAGTAAATGAGGTGCCTCTTAGAGAGAGAGGCAGAGAGAGACAAGAGACAAAGAGAGAGAGAGAGGGGGTGGGAAGGAGGGAAGCCGCAAGGGCAGGGTCGCCACTCAGGATGGTGGGTGGGTGTTGGCAGGGGGTGCACTCTCCGATGTAAAATAAAGTCCTTTTCGGTGGTCTTCTGGTGGGGGGAGAAGATGTCTTCACCTGGAAAAGCTGGAGATGCCCAGGCTCAGTCCTGCACCAGGTCTTAACGATGCCCCAATAAGATTAATTTAATTGGGGGACTTCACCTAGGCAGCTCCAGCTGTCCCAGGTCAGGCAATGGGAAGGGATGTTTAGTATGGTGTGTGCGGCCTAGTTTTAACAAAAGCCACACACACACACACACACACACCCCTTGGATGTTCCGGCCTTCTTCTATTCTTCTTTCCTCCCCCCACCTACAAAACAAAGTCTCTGGGAGAGTGCACCAGAATAACACCCACCTGTAGATGAAGTTTCTTCCTCCCTCCTTCCAAACAGATGATGGTTGTAGTGCTGTTTTCTCCCCTCTCTCCCTCTCCTAAAATGGAGGCCAATTGGGGAGGCAGTATGGAAAGGCCTCTCCTCCTCTGATGTTGATGGCCTTCCTTTCTTTCTCCTTCTCCTCTCCTGTCCTCTCTCTCCAGGCACCTCAGTTGTAGTGGTTGTGTTGGTGGTGGTCTGCAGTCTGGTTCCTCCTCCTCTCCCTGGTCAATGAGACCACCACTCTGCTGCTGCTCTCCTCACTCTCCTTCTGCTGGCTGATGAGGCAGCCAAACTCACAGCACTCTCTGCTGACTTGCACTCAGAGGGAGGGGTCCAGGTAGACCGAGAATTCTGAAAACGGGAAGAAGGGTCAGTTGTGTGGGGGCAAGACTCCTGGCCAAAGAAGTAGGCGTGCAGGCGAAGGCGACTGAAGAAGAGCTCAGCATCATGCCGAGCTTGATATTCATTGAGGTGGGTGCGTAAGGGGATGAAGCTCAGGCCTTTGCTGAGGACTGATCGTTCAGGGTCAGAGAGGGGAAGGTCAGAGGGGATTGTGTAAATACGGCAGGGGGTGAGGTTGGAAGAAGGGATGGGATCAGAGGAAAGTGAAGGGGAAGAAGGTTCCGGAGGGGCGTTGGTGTCCAAGAGTTGTTGAAGTTTGAGATCCTTGACATCTGAAAGGAAGAAAAAAAGCACCGGATGAGGCGAAGGATGAAATGGAACTGTGAACCAGGATAGCTTTGAGATAGAAGGATAGAATAGTTGTCGGCATCAAAAGAGGCGTCCAGGGCCCGCAGCTGAAACAGGCGTTAAATCTATTGTATGTGCAATAAGGGGCCAAACTCCTGTTTGATGCTTCTTTTAAAAGAAGTGTTTGCCCTGACCAGCTGCGTTCAAGAAAACCAGGTCTACATGTAGCCGAGCCAGCTGCCCTTAAAGAGACTGCTGTAAGCTGCCACCAAAGAGCTTACCAGAATATGTAGCCGGGAGGGGCAGGAGTGCTACTCCCAGCTCCACCTTAAAACCACAGGCCACTGCCAGAAGTCGCTCTTCCCTCTCCCACCCGTCCCGTCCCGGTCACTGGCTTCCCCCACTACCGATCGCTGCCTTGCCACCACACCTCCTGCTTGCTGCCTCACCCCACCCTATCGGTCAAACACCCCTACTGATCACATAAACCCCTCTCCCTCTTGTTCACTGGGCCCCCTCTGCATTAAGCTCCACTCCCTGCTGATCACTGACCACCCCACTTTCCCGGTCGAGCCCCCACTCTCCCGGTCGACACCTCCCTCCCGATTACTGACCCCGCCCTCTCCTGGTCGACCCCTCCCTCCTGATCATTGAAACCCGTTCTCTCGCTCACCCCGCCTTCTCGATCACTGACCCTCTCTCCCACTCACACCCCCGCCCTATTGATCACTAACCCCTCTTTCCCGCTCACCCCGCCCTCTCGATCACTGATCCCCCTATCCCGCTCACCCCCACGCGATCTCAATTTCTGACGCCCTCTCGCTCGCTCAACCCCACGCCTTCTCGATCACTGACTACCCCACTTCCCAGTTAACCCCTCTTCCATGACCATTGCCGGTCAGCAGCCCGATATTCGAATGGTTTTCGCTGGCGAGCTCCCTGGCCACTCCCAGCAGACATCTGCAGCTCGCTGGCCTGATGTAAATGAGACCCAAGGTCCAATATCATTATTTTTCATAGAAGGCAAACATTCTCATTGTAATGGAATGAGACAGCCAAACAGTTCCAGCTAATTATCTATCAGAACATCTGTCTGTTTCATTGTCAGAGGAAGAAGCTGAATATTGCTCATTCATTGCCCTGAATTAAATTATTTTACAGAGAGCAAGAGTGCCATCAGATGTCAGAAATACAGTATTACATAAACACAATTTATCAGGTTTTGGTCAGAAAGGGGAATTAAAGGAAAACAAAATAGATTTTATTTTAATTTTGCTTATCAAAATATTTACAAACATTTCCAGCTAAGTAACACAGGCAAGGCAGGAGCAGATCGAAGGTGTTTCCTGGCCAATGCTACTCTGTGGAGAAAGACATAGGCCCTTAATTTCCTCATTGTCCCACGGGTAAACCACTCTGTGCTATCATGATGGAGGAGGAGTTGCAGCAGCATTGAGTCTAGGCCAGGAGAAACAGGCAGCATAGCTGAGGGCAGAAGCCCCAAGGTAAGACCCTCCCCAATGTATTCATATAGACTGGACAAATCAAATTGGCAAAGGCAGTCTGGAGGACGAGTTCATGGAATGCATTCGGGACAGTTTCCTAGAACAATATGTCATGGAACCAACCAGGGAACAGGCTATTTTAGATCTTCTACTGTGTAATGAGACAGGGTTAATTAGCAATCTCATAGTAAAGGATCCTTGCGGCAGAGTGATCATAAAGATAGAATTTCACATTAATTTTGAGAGTGACTTGCCTAAGTCTGAAACTAAAGTCTTGGGGGGAAAATTCGGTAGCTTTGCGCCTCCCATTAGCGCCCTAAGATGGCGCTAATGGGGCGCAAAGCAACTAGCGCCCAGGCGCGGCGCTGCCAACACCTCCCACGAAATTCAGCGGGAGGTTAGCGGCAGCGGTAACTGTTAGCGCCCTGCACCACTGGCGATGACGTCATCGCCATGCGCAGCACCCCACTCGTGCCCCGACTGCGATCTTTGGTAGTGCCCCCTGACTTACCGCCGGACACTATGTCCGACGGGGCCAGGGGGGGCCAACCTGCGGCCGGGCGCAAATTAATGACGAGGTGCCAGCGGCCATTTTTGTTGCTAGCCACCTGCCAGCACCTGCCCCCATTGCCGTACCCGGCCTCCTCTTCAGCCCCCCCCCCCCCACCGCGGAGTGCTGGCTGCGCTCCGTAAGCCCGGTACTTCTCTTGAGTGCCGGGCTCTTTTGCCCGCACTCCAGATCGCTGGGGGCCCAGCTGGGCCCTGGGTTGCGCTGCGCAAGGCCCCTCCCCTTTAAGAAGGGGAGGAAGGCCTGCAGTACCGCGGCGCGATGTGCCGCGATATTCCCTCGCAGCACCCCAAGAGGGAGGCAGGGCAGATCCAGTAGCGCCCTGCTTCTCTCTTGGGGCGCTACCGATGAATTTCTGCTATGGGGGGCGGCAATTTTTTCGGGGCGAGTTGGCTAAGGTAGAGTGGAACAAAAGATTAAAAGGTATGGCGGTAGATAAGCAGTGGCTAGCATTTAAAGGAATATTTCATAATTCTCAACAAAAATACATTCCATTGAGAAACAAAAACTCCACGGGAAATGTGATCCAACCGTGGCTAACGAAAGAAGTTAAGGATAGCATGAGATTGAAAGAAGAAGCTTATAATGTTGCAAAGAATAATAGTAAGCCTAAGGATTGGGAGAGTTTCAGAAATCAGCAAAGGTTGACCAAAAAATTGATAAAAAGGGAAAAAATAGAATATGAGAGAAAACTGGAAATATAAAAGCAGCTGGTAAGAGTTTCTACAAGTATGTAAAAAGAAAAAGAGTAGCAAAAGTAAACGTTGGTCCCTTGGAGGCTGAGACAGGAGAAATTATTTTGGGGAATAAGGAAATGGCAGAAACGTTAAACAAATATTTTGTATCTGTCTTCACAGTAGAAGACACAAAAAGCATACCAAAAATGATGTAGAACCAAGGGTCTAATAAGGGTGAGGAACTTAACGTAATTAATATAAGTAGAGAAAAAGTATTAGAGAAACTAATGGGACTAAAAGCCAACAAATCCCCTGGACCTGACGGCCTACATCCTAGGGTTCTAAAAGAGGTGGCTGAAGAGATAGTGGATGCATTCATTTTGATCTTCCAAAATTTCCTAGATTCTGGAATGGTCCCAGCAGAGTGGAAGGTCGCAAATGTAACACCGCTATTCAAGAAAGGAGGGAGAGAAAAAACAGGGAACTACAGGCCAGTTAGCCTGACATCAGTCGTTGGGAGAATGCGAGAATCCATTGTTAAGGAAGTGGTATCAGGACACTTAGAAAATCGTAACATGATTAGGCAGAGTCAACATGATGTTATGAAAGATAAATTGTGTTGGACAAATTTATTAGAGTTTTTGAGGATGTAACTAGCAGGGTAGAGAAAGGGGAACCAGTGGATGTAGTATATTTGGATTTCCAAAAGGCATTCGATAAGGTGCCACATAAAAGGTTATTACACAAGATTAGGACTCATGGGGTTGGGGGTAATATAATAGCATGGATAGAGGATTGGTTAACGGACAGAAAACAGAGAGTAGGGATAAACGGATCTTTTTCAGGTTGGCAGGCTGTAACTAGTGGGGTGCCGCAAGGATCAGTGTTGGGGCCTCAGCTATTCACAATCTATATTAATGACCTAGATGAAGGGACCGAGTGTAATGTATCCAAGTTTGCTGATGATACAAAGCTAGGTGGGACATTAAGCTGTGAGGAGAACACAAAGAGTCTGCAAAGGGATATAGATAGACTAAGTGAGTGGGCAGTAAGGTGGTAGATGGAGTATAATGAGGGGAAATGTGAGGTTATTCACTTTGGTAGAAAGAATAGAAAAACAGAATATTTTTTAAACAGTGAGAAACTTTCAAATGTTGGTGTTCAGAGAGATTTGGGTGTCCTCGTGCAAGAAACACAGAAAGCTACCATGCAGGTACAGCAAGCAATAAGGAAGGCAAATGGCATGTTGGCCTTTATTGCAAGGGGGTTGAAGTATAAGAGTGAGGAAGTCTTGCTACAATTGTACAGGGCTCTGGTGAGACCACACCTGGAGTACTGAGCACAGTTTTGGTCTCCTTATCTAAGGAAGGATATACTTGCCTTGGAGGCGGTGCAACGAAGGTTCACTAGATTGATTCCTGGGATGAGAGGGCTGTCCTATGATGAGAGATTGTGTAGAATGGGCCTATACTCTCTGGAGTTTAGAAGAATGAGAGGTGATTTCATTGAAACATACAAGATTCTGAAGGGGATTGACAGGGTAGATGCTGAGAGGTTGTTTCCCCTGGCTGGAGTGTCTAGAACTAGGAGGTATAGTCTCAGGATAAGGGGTCGCCATTTAAGACCGAGATGAGGAGGAATTTCTTCACTCAGAGGGTTGTGAATCTTTGGAATTCTCTGCCCCAGAGGGCTGTGAATGCTGAGTCTTTGAGTATATTCAAGGCTGAGATAGATGGATTTTTGGACTCTAGGGGAATCAAGGGATACAGAGATGGGGCGGGAAAGTGGAGTTGAGGTCAATGATCAGCCATGATCTTATTGAATGGCGGAGCAGGCTCGAGGGGCCGTATGGCCTACTCCTGCTCCTATTTCTTATGTTCTTATGTCAGTCTTGCCTGAGTGATAACATTCTTGCCTCTTGTCTCAAAGTCATGAGTTGAAACCCCACTCCAGTGACTTGAGCACCTAATTGAGTCTGACACTTCAGTGCAGTATTGAGGAAGTGCTGCATTGTCAGAGGTGCCATCTTTTTGGATGACAACATTAAAATGAGGCCCCGTCTACCTGTTTAGGTGGCTATTAGACACTTCTTGAAGAGCAGGTTGGTTTTCCCGGTGTCCTTGCTAACATTTATCCTTCAACCAACATTACTAAAACAGGATGACCTAAGTTTGCAATATGGCAAACTGAAGCACGCAATCATTTCCATCAGAAAGTGCACCACCTGCCATATTGTATCGGGCTTCTCCGTAGGTGTCCAGAGCGCACGCCAAAACTATGGAAAACACTGAATAACTTATTCAAATTAGGGTCATGTGCTTGTTGGAGAACCTTTTATGATTTTGATATGCACCAGTGCCTGTCCCGTCATGTACTAAACTTGCCCAGCAACTCATGGAGCTAACTGACAGGAAGGACCCTTTGCCAGCGCAAATAGAAGGGATCATGCACCGCTTACAGATTAATTGCTGGTTTGTCATTTCAGGCTGCTGGTTAACTTCTGGGCATTTTTTGGTCTGTTTTCTGACCAAAGTTAAGTTTGTCTGCTGAGAAGAAGATTTTGCTGGTGCTGCACTGTTGTTGGCTGCCTTCAATGCAGTTTGACTGCAGTCATGTGTGGTCTGGTAGGGCTGCCTTTGGGGCTGGAGGATGAGGGGGATGAGCAAGGAAGACAGCAGAGAGCAAGAGCAGCTGCCACAAGAGGGAGGAAATGTATAGAGTCATAGAGTTATACAGCGCAGAAAGAGGCCCTTTGGCCCATCGTGTCCGTGCCAGCCATCAAGCCCTGTCTATTCTAATTCCATTGACCAGCACTTGGTCCATAGCCTTGTCTGCTATGGCGTTTCAAGTGCTCATCTAAATGCTTTTTAAATGTTGTGAGGGTTCCTGCCCCTACCACCCTTTCAGGCAGTGAGGTCCAGATTTCAACCACCCTCTGGGTGAAAAACTTTTTCCTCAAATCCCCTCTAAACCTCCTTGAAACTATGCCCCCTGGTTATTGACCCCTCTACTAAGGGGAAAAGTTCCTTTCTATCTACCCTATCTATGTCCCTCATAATTTTGTACACCTCAATCAGGTCCCCCCTCAGCCTTCTCTGCTCTGAGGAAAACAACCCCAGCCTGTCCAGTCTCTCTTCATAGCTGAAGCGCTCCAGCCCAGGTAACATCCTGGTGAATCTCCTCTGCACCCTCTCCAATGCAATCACATCCCTCCTATAGTGTGGCGACCAGAACTGCACACACTATTCCAGCTGTGGCCTAACTAGCATTTTGTACAGCTCCATCATAACCTCCCTGCTCTTATATTCTATGCCTCGGCTAATGAAGGCAAGTATCCCATATGCTTTCTTAACCACCTTATCTACCTGTCCTGCTGCCTTCAGGGATCTATGTACATGCACACCAAGGTCCCTCTGATCCTCTGTCCTTCCTAGGGTCCTACCATTCATTGTGTATTCCCTTGCCTTGTTAGTCCTCCCAAAATGCATCACCTCACACTTTTCAGGGTTAAATTCCATTTGCCACTGTTCTGCCCATCTGACCAACCCATCTATATCGTCCTGTAGCCTGAGGCTTCCCTCCTCGCTATTTACTACTCCACCAATTTTCATGTCATCTGCGAACTTACTGATCATACCTCCTACATTCATATCTAAATCATTAACGTACACTACAAACAGCAAGGGACCCAGCACCGATCCCTGCGGTACACCACTGGACACAGGCTTCCAGTCACAAAAACAACCTTCGACCATCACCCTCTGCCTCCTGCCACTAAGCCAATTTTGGATCCAATGTGCCAAATTGCCCTGGATCCCATGGGCTCTTAGCTTCTTGACCAGTCTCCCATGCGGGACTTTGTCAAAAGCCTTACTGAAGTCCATGTAGACTACATCAACTGCACTACCCTCATCCACACACCTAGTCACCCCCTAGAAAAATTCAATCAAATTGGTCAGACATGATCTCCCCCTGACAAAGCCATGCTCACTATCCTTGATTAATCCTTGCCTCTCCAAGTGGAGACTAATTCTGTCCCTCAGAATTTTTTCCAATAATTTTCTACCACTGATGTTAGGCTCACTGGCCTGTAATTCCTTGGTTTATCCCTACTACCCTTCTTGAATAATGGTACTACGTTAGCTGTCCTCCAGTCCTCTGAACCTCCCCTTCCAGATGGATGGCACTGCGCAAGAGACCAGACCCACAGCGGATATTCAGGGAACACTTCTCCTGCATGAACTTAACCGAGGAGCAATGTCTCGGGCGTCTTCACTTCACCGAGGAGGCTGGCACTGGGCTAGGTCACCTGCTGCAGCCACAATTCGAGCTGCGTATCAGGGCATGGACAGCACGGCCTCGGACGTCATTCCCATAGATGAGGAGCTTGCTTTCTCAAGTCAAACTAATGTTGTAGCTGGTCCCCCAAACAGGCGTTAGGCAGCTTATTTGCATATGCAAAGGGCCTAATGCCAGCTTCAGGCGTGGGTAAATGATGCCTCTTGTTTGTCCTTCAAACAGCTGCCTAACCTCAGAAGTACCATCGTTCGCAGCAAATTACCCAGCTTTCAGGATAACAGCGACCACGACACCACACAACCCTGCCACGGCAACCTCTGCAAGATATGCCAGATCATCAACACAGATACCATCATCACACGTGAGGACACCACCCACCAGGTACATGGTACATACTCATGTGACTCGGCCAACGTTGTCTACCTGATACGTTGCAGGAAAGGATGCCCCAGAGCATGGTACATCGGCGAGACCATGCAGACACTGAGACAACGTATGAACGGACACCACGCAACTATCGCCAGGCAGGAGTGTTCCCTCCCAGTCGGGGAACACTTCAGCAATCAAGGACATTCAGCCTCCGATCTGCGGGTAAGCGTTCTCCAAGGCGGCCTCCCGAGACACACGACAACGCAAAATCATCGAGCAGAAACTGATAGCCAAGTTCCGCACTCATGAGGACGGCCTCAACCGGGATCTAGGGTTCATGTCACGCTACATGACGTAAAGTCATCCAGACTCGAGTCGTCATTGTCTTGTTCACAGATGTGATTTCCAGTAAAAAAAAGTAAAAATTTTAAAGTTTATGGTTTTACATACAGACATAGAAACATAGAAACATAGAAACTAGGAGCAGGAGTAGGCCATTCGGCCCATCGAGCCTGCTCCACCATTCAATACGATCATGGCTGATCAACCAAATCCAGTACCCTGTCCCTGCTTTCCCACACAGAATCCCCATCGAGCCTGCACCGACACATATCCCACCCTATCCCCATAACCCCACGTATTTAATTCCCCCTAACATATCCCATCCTATCCCCGTAACCCCACATATTTAATCCCCCCCTAACACTAAGGGTCAATTTATCATAGCCAAATCAACCTAACCCGCACATTTTTGGATTGTGGGAGGAAACCGGAGCACCCGGAGGAAACCCACGCAGACACGGGGAGAATGTGCAAACTCCACACAGACAGTCACCCGAGGTCAGATTTGAACCCGGGTCCCTGGCGCTGTGAGGCACCAGTGCTAACCACTATGCCACCGTGCCGCCCTTGCAGCATTTGACACATTAGACCCCCTGTAACCCCACCTCATTGTCTCAGTTGTATCTTGCTATGTCTTTGATGTGGTGCCTTCCTGGCTGACCTGATTGTTTCTCTGCCGAGGTGTGACGAAAGGCAGTCAGGAGGATTAAATGTAGTCATCTGACATTGTATGCTACACATGCATTGTTCTCTATCTATATATGCTTTGTCGATTCGTATTCCTTTACTTCACCTGACGAAGGGGCAGCAGCTCCGAAAGCTTGTGATTTCAAATAAAACTGTTGGACTATAACCTGGTGTTGTGCGACTTCTCACACTTGCCAAATATGGCAGATGACGCACTTCCGGCTGGATGTGTGCGCCCTTCCTGCCTGTCATTTTGGGGACTTAGGAGGCGGCGTAGCACCTGAAAAACAGACGCTATGTGATCCATTTTCTTGGCCGATATACCAATATAATTATAAATATACATACAAATGTTTCAGGTTATATCCCAATTTTTGGTAAATCATTTATCTTCCTTTTGTAATTGAGAAGGGTTTAATGTTACTTCAGAATCTCCCTTGTTCTGTTAATTCCTTTGTCTGTGTATTGTTATAGTGATTGGGACTACTGAAGGCAAGTCAGGAAATTTACCATTCAGTAGGTTTGGATGTCCGTACAGATGAGAATTTCTGACAGGGTCCTGCTGGGCCAAAGTAATCTGCTTTTGTGTCATCTGATAGGGTTCATAGAATTACATAGACTGTTACAGCACAGAAACAGGCCATTCGGCCCAACTGGTCTGTGCCGGTGTTTATACTCCACACCAGCCTCCTCCCACCCTACTTCATCTAATCTCATCAGTACATCTTTCGATTCCTTTTGCCCTCATGCTTCCCCTTAAATGCATCTGTGCTATTCACCTCAATCACTCCATAAGAACATAAGAACTAGGAGCAGGAGTAGGCCATTCGGCCCCTCAGGTCTGCTCCGCCATTCAATAAGATCATAGCTGATCTGATCTTGGCCTCAACTCCACTTTCCTGCCCGCTCCCCATAACCCTTGACTCCCCTGTAGCTCAAATATATGTCTCTCACCACCTTAAATATATTCAATGACTCAGCCTCCACAGCTCTCTGGAGTAGAGAATTCCAAAGATTCACAACCCTCTGAGAGAAGAAATTCCTCCTCATCTCCGTCTTAAATGGGCGACCCCTTATTCTGCAACTATGCCCCCTCATTCTAGATTCCCCCATGAGGGGAAACATCCTCTCAGCATCTACCCTGTCGAGCCCCCTCAGAACCTTACAATAAGATCCCCTCTCATTCTTCTAAACTCCAATGAGTATAGGCCCAACCTGCTCAACCTTTCCTCATAAGACAACCCCTTCATCTCCGGAATTAACCTCGTGAACCTTCTATGAACTGCCTCCAATGCAAGTATATCCCTCCTTTTGGTAGCGAGCTCCACATTCTCACCAGTCTCACCAATTACCTATTTGATTTATTAGTGACTAGCTTGTATTTATGGCCCCTAATTTTGGACACCCCCACAAGTGGAAACTTGTTCTCTACGTCCACCCTATCACACCCCTTCATAATTTTAAAGGCCTCTCAGTCTACTCTTTTCCAGAGAAAACAGCCCCAGCCTGCTCAGTCTTCCCTTCTCTACCTTGCTCTACCTTCTCAGTTCCGGCCAAATACTTTAGGCGTTAAACAGCCTCCGAGGTGGCCAAGATGGGGTCTTAAGCTGCAACACGTTAGCGGAAGACACCATCTTGGTAAAGGAGTTAAAGCACGCACTAGGAATGTCCGCCTGGACAGTTGGTAAGGGGCTGTTTGACAAATAAATTGCCTGCTAGCGCTCATTAAAGAGGCTGCACCTCATTTTGGTGGTTAACGATTCATTTAATCACCTCTCCTAATAACAACCAGCTGAACAGGAGTAAAGAAGTCGTTGGTGAGGATTTCGAGCGCTACTCAAAGCTATGCTCAGCTTTCACTGTTCTCTTGCTGGTTGAGATTGACTGACTACGCTGCGTTTGAAGAGAACTTTTAAGACACATCGGGAGACTTTCTGGGACACTTTGTCAAGACTTCACCTACACTCGATCAACATTTTTCCCGGATATTGCCAGCCAGGAGTGCGTTGGAATCGTCAAATCTAGAGGTAACAAAGGCATGGATGAGGGTCACACACAGTGCAAGAAGAAGTTTAATGACCTCACTCGGGTGGTCAGGGTGAGTCAATGCTTCTACAAATGCTACGTACCACCATCTGTACCACAATCTACACACACTGCCCAAAGACCACACCTCCAGCACTCATCCACCAACAATCTCTACCTACCAACACTCACACCCACATCTCACACCTTGCACACAATGACAGCTATTCAACTATGGCAGGCACATCACCCAAACACATTGCTCCACACTCACTCACTCACACACTTTCCTTTCTCTTGCAGGTCAAGGTGGCTCACAGCAGGAGGGAGCAGGAGCGCACAGGTGGGGGACAACCTGACACCCAACCACTGTCTGTGCTGGAGAATTGAGTGCTGCAGATTATTGGGCACCAGGTGGTGGGCGCCGTGGCCACCAGCGACGTTGACCCCCTTGGGGACAACAACGGTATGTTCATCCCTACTCCTTCTTCTCACATCCCACTTCCCCCTCACCCCACAAATCTTTCGCACTTTCCAGCTAATCATGCTGTATACATGCATTTCTCCCTTCCTGCCCCACTCCCCTCAGCTTAACCTGTCTCTTGTGCCTTTATGCTTTCAGATAATGAGCAAGCACCTGAGCAGCCTGTCCCTGAAGGCACGTTGAGAGCGAGGTGGTAGAAGAAGAGGAGGAAGAACACACCGCATCACTGCATGTCTCACCCGCAGACACCAGCTCAGATACTGGCGCTATGCGTTCTTTAGAGGCTAGTATAGTAGCGGGATCTGCACAGGGTGATGCACCGGGGACGAGTGGGCTGCAGTAAGGCCAGGGGGGAAAGGGTAGCTCGGGGGCCAGTCCCCCAGAGGGTGAGTTCGCACACGAGTTCTGCTGTACAGGAATCAGATGAGGACCTTGATGGGGAGGCCTTTAGAAGAAGGGTGATGGGCATGCACACGGTGATGATAGGTGCAATGGCAAGGTTGCCCGAGAGCCTCTCGGCAATGATAAGGAGCGTGGAGGAGTCTGCCTCCAACATTGCACAATGCTCTGCACACACCATGGAGCCTATTATTTCCAGTCTGCAAAGGATGGTGGACTCCCAGAGAGACCGTGGCGACCCAGACCTGATGCCGCGTGCGATGGGCGATCTGGCAGCTTCCATTGCAGCACAGGTGGAAGCGACGCAACGTCTTAGTGCTGTAATGCAGTCTATGGTTGGTGGCATCCAATCTCAGACTGCTCTCATGCAGCCTCAGCTTGATGCCACACAAGCTCTGACTGCTGCCATCGTGGCTGGGTCTACCACCGTCAACCGGGGCTTTCATGGTGTCGCAGCAGGCCAGCAATCTGTGCTCCAGCAGTTTGCAAGGATGCTGAGGTGCTGCCCTGGGGGAGTGGCAGTGGGTCAGTGGAGCAGGAACCTGCTGTCCTCTCTCAGGATGACAGCATTCCTTCTCCCACCACTGCCACTCCGCCATTGTCCTTGTTGCTGCCTGTCATCCAGCCAGCCCAGACTGCCGCTGCCCATCCTGAGGTGGTGCAGTCTACAACCGGACCTTTCAGGCCCAGAGCTGTCGAGGGCGGCCAGCAAGGCCATCTGTAGTGTCTGGCACCAACACTCAGCAGCCTTCCACCAGCCCTGCTGCAGCCACTGGGCCAACACTTCGTAGGAGCACTAGAGTAGGCAAAGGAACAGTAACGAGAGGCACTAAGGGATTGCACAAGGGTGAATAGATAATATTGTTGTTGTAAATATGTGTTCACTGATTATTGATAAATTAATTAATTCAGTTTGGATTATTTTGTGGTGTCTCTCATTTCAGCTTTGCGCTGTGATATGGCCTGCGACAGGGATAAGAACATAAGAACATAAGAAATAGGAGCAGGAGTAGGCCATTCAGCCCTTCAAGCCTGCTCCGCCATTCAATAAGATCATGGCTGATCTTCTACCTCAACTCCAATTTCCTGCACTATCCCCATATCCGTTGATTCCCTTAATATCCAAAAATCTATCGATCTCTGTCTTGAATATACTCAACGACTGAGCCTCCACTGCCCTCTGGGGCAGAGAATTCCAAAGATTCACCACCCTCTGAGTGAAGAAATTTCTCCTCATCTCAGCCCTAATTGGCTGACCCCTTATTCTGAGACTGTGACCCCTGGTTCTAGACACACCAGCTAGGGAAAACATCCTTCCCTGCATCTACCCTATCAAGCCCTGTAAGAATTTTCTATGTTTCAATGTGATCATCTCTCATTCTTCTAAACTCTAGAGAATATAGGCCTAGTCTACTCAATCTGTCCTCATAGTACAATCCCCCCATCCCAGGAATCAGTCTGGTGAACCTTTGTTGCACTCCCTCTATGGCAAGTATATCATTCCTTAGGTAAGGAGACCAAAACTGCACATAGTACTCCAGGTGTGGTCTCACCAAGGCCCTATATAATTGCAGTAAGATGTCTTTACTCTTATACTCAAATCCTCTTGTAATAAAGGCCAACATACCATTTGCTTTCCTAATTGCTTGCTGTACCTGCATGTTAACTTTCAGTGATTCGTGTACAAGGACACCCAGGTTCCTCTGAGCATCAACATTTCTCAATGGAATGATGGAGATGTGGTGAGCAACGGGGAACTGGGGTTTAATTTAATGGAACTGCAGTCTGATGAGGTGGTCACTTCCAGAAGGCTGATTGAGTGGTTGTCTCCTCCCTCGCTCCTGTTCCTCCTCCTCATCTTCCTCTTCCTCCTCAACCTCCTCCTCCACCTCCTCTCCCTCCACCTGAGGTGGTCCCGCAATCCCTGGTGGCAAGGGCTGGGCCCTCATGATGACCAAATTGTGCAGCATGTAGCAGACCACAACAAAATGGGACACCCACTCAGCAGAGTACTGGAGGGCTCCTCCCGAGCGGTCAAGGCAGCGGAACCATTGCTTGAGCACCCCGATAGTCTGCCCGATGATGTTCCTGGTGGCGGCATGGCAGAGGGGAACCATGAGCCAGGTGGAGAACGGATAACCCTTGTCTCTGACCAGCCAGCCGCAAGCTTCACGTGGTGGCTGGAAGACTGCTGGCGCAGGATGAAGACATCATGGCTGCTACCAGGATAGCGGGCATTCACATTGAGGATTCGCTGTGTGTGGTCGCACACCAACTGCACAAAAAGGGAGTGGTAGCCTTTGTGGTTATGGAAGATCTCAGGATTGTTATGCGGTGCCCACAAAGCCACGTGGGTGCAGTCAATGGCACCCTACACCATGGGGAAGCCCGTTATCCTGGCAAAGCCACATGCACACTCATCCTGCTTCTCTCTGGTGATCGGGAAGGAAATGTAGTCCCTTCTCCCACTGTAGAGAGCCTCTGTGACCTCCCGGATGCAGCGATGGATGGCAAACTGCGAGATGTTAGCTATAGCTCCTGTTGCAGACTGGAAGGATCCGCTGGCGAAGAAATTGAGGGTGACGGTGACCTTGACTGCCACTGAGAGAGCCGTGGTCATCCTGATCTGAGGCTTGAGGTCTGGTTGCAGGAGGTGGCAGAGCTCGGTGACCATCTCCTTGGTGAAGTGGAGCCTTCTAATACACTGCTCCTCGCTTAATTGGAGGTAGGAGAAGTGCTCTCGGAATACCCTAGGAGGGTAAAGCCTCCTGTTGAGAGCCCTGATAGCCCACCTCCTCCCTCTGGCCACATGTTCCAATCTTTCTCACTGCCTCCGCTCCCTTCGCCGTAGATCCTGGAGGGCGAGGTCGACTGCTAGTACAGCGCCCATTAATGTAACCAAGTGTAGCAGTTTGATATGTTGTGAGAATAAATGTAACTAATTGTTAGTAGCCACAACACTCCTGATACTAAACAACCTTTAAATGACTGAATTAAACTGTTGCACAATGTCAAACTGACAAGGAAGCAGTGAAGCGCCACTAACATGACAGCTGTGACTTAGAGGGTGGAGTCACATACTAATTTTGCTGCAGAAGACTCCGATGCAGACTCTGAAAGCCCAGGCTACTGAAGAAGCCATTTATTGGGAAATTATATGTGTAAATTATATGTGTACTTGGCAGCCTACCAGAGAGCTTGTGCACAATGTCACGAAACATGGACGAGTCCAGCTCCAATTTGTCTCAAGATTTTGCGTAGGGCAGGGAGACCATTCTGTCCAACATGGACTGTGTGGTCACCTCCATCAACACAGTGGCACCCACCATGACCTATTGACCACTCTCATGGAAGCTCAGACAGCTGCTATGGCAGCTCACACTGTGGCCATGCAATCTCATAAGGCTGCTACCTGGACTCTGCGGGCCAATGTCAGAATAGGCCTCCAAGGCATCACAGCAATCGTGTAGTCTGTTCTCCTGCAGAGCCACACAGCCAGCTAGGCCAGACTGCTCCAACCCACGCTGAGATGCTGCAGTCTGCAGCCAGGCTCTCTAGGCCCAGAGCTGCTGGAGGTTGTCCTCTTGAGCCATCTGAAGTGTCCTCGTGGAAGCTCAGCAGCCTTCCACCTCCCAAGCTGTAGATACTGGGGAAGCGCTTCGTAGGAGCATTAGGACAGGGAAAGGAGCACTAAGGGCTTGCACCAGAGTGAAACTTAATTATTTCTGTAAACTATCACATAGAGGTAATTGAATTGATTGATAAATTCGTTTTTTGTTTTGGATTTGGATTTGGTGATAATGTTTATATTTGGAGTGAAGTGAGGACAATAGCCATAAGGCTGGACTGAAGGAAGCTAATTGGATGGTGGTTGTAAGAAAAGTGGTAAGGAGTGTGGGGCTGCTGGCCCATTGCAGATGGGAGTGCTGATTTAGCTGAAGCGATCATTGATGAGCTGGTCTCAGAGCTTTTGCAGGGAGGGGCACTGGTGGTCGCAGTCTCTCTTCCTCCTCCTGTACCTGCTCCTCCTCCCCTTCTTGCTTTTAAGCCTCCCCACACTTGCTGCTGTCCAGGTGGTGGTAAGTGATGGTCCCTCATGATGATAAAGTTGTGGAGCATGCAGCCGACAACCACAAATCTGGATACCCGCTCAGGGGTGTCCTGCAAAGCTCCTCTGGAATGATCCAGGCCACGGGAGCGTTGCTTGAGCAAATCAATGGTTTACTCGATGATGTTACTTGTGGCAGCATGGCTCAAGTTGTAGGTCTGTTCTGCACCTGTGCACTGGTTCCTGACAGGAGTCATGAGCCATGTCCAGAGGGAATATTTCTTGTCACCTAATAGCCAGCCTGTAATTTGACAACCTGCTTGGAATAAAGGTAGCACAGAAGATTGACAATGAAAGAGTCATGACTGCTGTCAGGATAGCTGGCACAGACCGGCATGATTCACTGTCTCTGGTCCCAAACAAGCTGTACATTGAGGGAGTGAATCCCTTTTGATTGATAAAGGTGCCAGGCTAGTGATAGGGAGCACGTAAGGCGATGTGTGTGCAGTCAAAGGCACCCTGCGCCTTCGGGAAGCCTGCCATGCAGGTGAAGCCTATTGTTTGCTCGTCCTGTTTCCTGCTGTCCATAGGAAAGGAGCTGTTGTGGCGGATCGCCACCTAAAATGGGCATAATCCACTCTTCCGTCTGTGGACAAACTTCCAGCACCTTCCCCTTTAAGGCACATTGGGGTAAAAATTCAGTTGGTTGCGCCTCCCGTTAGCGCCTTAAAAGGGCGCTAATGGGGCGTTAAGGCGCTAACGCCCGGGCGCAGTGCTGTTTGCGCCGCTCGAGAACTTAACTTGAGATTGTGCGGCGGCGCTAAAACTTACCGCTGCGACCACCTGCGCGCGCAGATTGTGACGTCATTCCGTGGTGCAACGCCCTTGGGGCGCCCCGGAGCGGAAATTGAGTGGCGCCCCCTGCCTTACCGCCTGGCGCTTCCAACGACCGGAAGACTGGAACGTTATCAATCGGTGTGGGGCTGGGGGGGGCGCTATTTAAAGAGGGCCTCTTCCTGTCTTTTTCTGTGGTCGACATTTATGCACCACTCGTTCTGAGAGAGAGAGAGAGATTCGGAGAGAGAGAGAGAGAGACTTCTACATTGACTCAACGCTTTGTGAGGTAGTTTTGCCTAGTTCATCCTAACTTTGCTGCTACTTTCGTTGCTGTACCTCATTACTTTTCTGGCAAAGAGAATATGGGGGCTGCAATGATTGGGGGCGTCGTCCTGCTCCAGCTCAATCGGAGGATAGTGAGACGCAGACAGAGAGTGGCAATGATGGCCAGACGGAGGAGGGCCATCAGGCGCATGTACAGGAGAGCTTACCCTCCCAGGGTATATCGTGAACAGCTCTCCTACATCCACATGTCCGAGGAGCTGTGTTTGCGAAGGCTGCGATTCAGCAAGGAGGTGGTCACTGAGCTCTGCCACCTGCTGCAGCCAGATCTGCAGCCTCAGCTGAGGTCCAGGACGTCTCTGTCGGTGGCAGTGAAGGTCACAGTGGCTTTGAACTTCTACGCCACTGGCTCATTCCAAGCTGCTGTTGGGGACCTCGCCAATATCTCCCAGTTTGCGGTGCATCGCTGCATCCGGCAGGTCACCAATGCCCTCTTCACAAGGAGACGAGACTTCATCTCCTTCCCTATGACCCCAGACAAGCAGCATGACCGTGCTATGGGCTTTGCGAGGGTAGCGGGCTTCCCCATGGTGCAGGGCGCCATTGACTGCACGCATGTGGCTTTGCGTGCTCCGCGAGAGAATGCAGAGGAGTTCCGGAACAGAAAGGGGTTCCATTCCTTGAATGTGCAGTTGGTCTGTGACCACAGACAGGTGATTCTCGCTGTCAATGCCCACTATCCGGGCAGCTGCCACGATGCTTTCATCCTGCGCCAGAGTACTGTGGCAGAAATTTTCGAGGCACCGCATCAGCCAGTTGGTTGGCTTCTGGGGGACAAGGGGTACGCATTGAGCACCTGGCTGATGACACCGCTCCGTGCGCCAAACACCCCTGCTGAGCTGCGGTACCAGGAAAGCCAACAAGCAACCAGGAACATTATTGAGCGCACAATCGGCGTGCTCAAACAACGATTCCGCTGTCTGGACCATTCCGGAGGAGCCCTGCAGTACTCGCCTGAGCAAGTTTCCAAATTCGTAGTGGTGTGCTGCATGTTGCACAACATGGCAATCCTCAGGACGCAGCCAATGCCACCAGGCCTTGCAGCACCACAAGAGGAGGAGGAGGAAGAGGAGGAACAGGCCGAGGACGATGATCAGCAGCAGCACCAAGGCAGGAGGGCGGCCCACAATGGTAAAACTGCAAGGGCCGTCCGTCAACGACTAATAGCAAGCCGCTTCTAGGGCCCCTGCCATTGCTACAAACACGAATCAACCCAGCACGCAACCCCTAAGCCGGCCAAGGCACCAATAATTCCAACCACCAGCCATGTATATTTTGAATACAGAAACTATTTATTGTACAAACTCTGTGTGTGTCAATTCCTCATGACAAACTCATAGAAATAAACACAAAAAAACAGTCAATAACATAACTGGTTCTCACAACCTGGAGATAATGTCCAAAACACTAAACAAAAGTTGGGCCATGAACCTCGGCCTTTAATAAAAAAATGACCAGCATTTTGGCACACCTCCTACTTTTTGCCCTTCGAGGGTGATCTCCTTCACTTGCGCACTTCCCCCCTTCTAACCCTACTGCTCCTCCGTAATGGGACCTCAGTGGCTGCAGCAAGGCTGGTGGAAGGCTGCTGCTTGTCAGACCCTGACACTGCAGATGCCCCTGAAGGACGGCCTCGACCAGTTCTGGGCCTGGAGGGCCCGGCTGCAGACTGCACCAACTCTGCATGGGCGGCAGCAGTCTGTCCTACAGGCGGTGGCAAGTGCAGTGGAGAAGTGACAGTGTTGGCAGCAGGAATGCTGTCATCGTGAGAGAGGACAGCAACTCCCTGCTCGCCCGACACACTGGCACTCCCACGGGGCAGCACTTCAGCATCCGGAGCAATTTGCCGGAGAACAGATTGCTGGCCTGCTGCGGCGCGGTGACAGCCCCGGGGACATGTGCACGAACCATCGAGGATGGCAGCAGTCAGTGCTCGCGTGGCCTCAATCTGAGTCTGCATGAGAGCAGTCTCAGATGGGTTCCTGGCAGCCAGTGACTGAATTGCAGCACTAAGCTTTAGTGTGGCATCCGCCTGTGCTACAGCGAAGTGCTCCACACTCCTTGCCAGTGCCTCAATGCATTCGGGCACCCTTCCCACTGCACCCATGAGCTCAGTGTGCATGCCCACCGCCTGGCTGTTCATTTCTGCAATCAGCCGCTCCTCCTCTGCGTCCATTGCATTAGGAGTGTCTGGCATACTCTCCCTCTGGGGAGAAGGCTCCCGTTCTTCCCTCCCCCCCCCATGGCGTGGCTGCAGCCCGCTGGGTCCTGGAGCTTCACCATCATCAGCCCCTTCCCCCCTGCTCCCCCGTTCTTCCCTCCCCCCCCCCAATGGCATTGCTGCAGCCCGCTGGGTCCTGGAACTTCACCATCATCAGCCCCTTCCCCCCTGCTCCCCTCCGGGGAAGGCGTGTTCCCAGTGTGGCCATGGGCTTCCTCGGGAGAGGGTGGCACTGATGCTCCGGCTTCCTCTTCCTCCTCAGCTGCAGCATCACTCCCAGTGGCAGCTTCAGGGACCATCTCCTCAGCTGGTGAATCACCATCTGAAAGCAGGGAGGTACAAGAGTGGCTTTAGCGTGAGGACAGGGTGGCAGTAAGGGAGGAATAAGTGCAGCGAGTTAGCAAGTTGGATTGAAAGTGTCAAAGGCTGGTATTGTGAGGGACAAGTGGAAGGACAGAGGACAAAAAGGTGATGACCTTACCATTGCTGTCCACAACGGGGTCGGCGTCTCCAGTGGCGACGGGACCGATCACCCGGCTTGCCACAATCCTGTGGACGCGCTCCTCCAGATCGCTGAGGGGTTGCAGCTGAAGCCGCCCTCCACCCGTCCGTTGCTGCTGTCTCCGATTATGAGCCAGCTTAGCCTGCAAGAAAAAGGACAGCATCTGAGTCAATATACAGCCATGGTCTTGCCTGATGTGCCTCCCATAGGTGAATAGCCCTTACAATATGCAGCCATGGTCTTGCCTGATGTGCCTCCCATAGGTGAATAGCCCTTACTGTATGCAAAGTGTGGAATGTGTGTGTGTGTTTGATGAAAGGGCCATAGGTGTTGCATGAGTGTTGTGCATTGGGGTTTTAAGACCCTCTGGCCATAGAGTGAGGTTGAGATGGAGGGATGGAGAGGTATTGAGAAAAAGCCACTCACCCTGACGACCCGAGTGAGGTCGTTGAACTTTTTGCGGCACTGAACATGGGTCCTGGGCACCATGCTCCTGGAGGAGACGCTCTGAGCCACCTCCCTCCACACTCTTCTGAACTCGCGTGGCAAAGGCCTCCTGCCACTCTCCGGGAACAGCATGCATCGTCTGCGCTCCACTGCGTCAACCAGAGCATCCAAGGCCCGCTCGGTGAAGCGATGAGCGCGTTCTCTCACCCTCTCCATGCTTGGCAGCAAAATGGATTACAGGTCTCTCCAGGCTGAGATTCAAGGCTGCAATGAGCAGGGTGTGGCTGGGGAGCAAGTGGCCCCCCCCGCTTTAAGAAGTGTCCGGCGCCAGTGTGTCTGTGTTCCCTCGCTAACTGGCAGCAGCTGCGCTGCGCTCGTGCGCTGAGGTAGCGCCTCACTCCTAGGCCTTTGCGCCTTAAGAGAGGTGTGCAGCGCCTAATTTAGCGCTCCACTCACCTCCCGGGGCGGTAAAAGTGAAGTTTCCTGTCAGTGCCGATAATTAGCGCCAGGCGCTAATATTTGCGCGCGGACGATATTTGCGCCCCAAATGGGGCGCGACCTAATTTCTACCCCATTACCTTTAAGGCAGAAGGGGGCAGGGCCTCAGATTTTACCCAGAGAATTCTGGGAGCAGCTCTCTCAGCCATTTTGTGTGCCATGCAGTGAATTAAGGTTTTCTTGTTTTCCACATATGGATTCAGCCTCCATTCGTGTTTCGCGGCAGCCTCAACATTGGTGACCCCGACGCTCAGAACGTATTCCGAGCACTGCAATGGCGGACACGAACGCAGTTTCCGTGAAACTGCCGGAGTTTTGGGAAAACCAGCCCAAAGCCTGGTTTCTCCAAGCTGAATCTCGCTTCCGGCTGCGAAATATCACCACAGATGGGACGAAGTACGACTATCTCGTCACATCACTCAGTAGCGCCGCAGTTTCGAAGGTTTGGACAATGCTGCAGAACCCACCAGAGGAAGGCAAGTACGCACATCTCAGAACAGCGCTCCTTAAAAAATTTACGGCCTCGGCATATCAGCGAAACTGCCACCTCCTCGACCTTCCAGGCCTCGGTGATGCCTCACCATCAGACCTCCTCTCCCACATGCTCTCCCTCACCGACGAGAGCCCACCCAGATCCCTCTTCCGCACGCTGTTCATCCGCCAGCTCCCTCTCAGCATCCGCCCAGCGATCGTGGCGTCCGGCCTCACGAACCTTGAAGCCCTGGCCAATGAGGCCAACAAGCTGCTGTCCGCTCACTCCAGCCGCGACGTCACTCCGGACCTGGGAGCCAATGCCTGGGCGCGCCCCTCACCATCCAGCACACGGCCACAAGGGCCTGTCACCAGGCCCACGGGGCCTTCACGCCCCACTAACCCGGGCCACTGTTACTACCACGCACGGTTCAGCGCCAGGGCACAACGGTGCACACCTCCCTGCTCTTTCAAGTCCGCCCCCGTTCCAGCCCCCGCGATGGCCGTGGGCCACGCGGGCTCCCTGCTGTTCGTCACGGATGACAAAACCGGCCGCCGGTTCCTGTGCGACACTGGGGCTCAGCACAGCATCATCCCGGCCTCCTCCCTCGACATCCAAAAGGGCGAACGAGGACCGGCGCTGGCTGCTGCTAACGGCTCAGAAATCCGGACGTATGGCACCCGGACAGTCACCCTCGACCTCGCTGGTCACCGCTACCGATGGGAGTTCATCACTGCCAAGGTGCTCTCCCCCCTCATCGGCGCAGATTTCCTGTGTGCCCACGGCTTACTGGTAGACATCCCTCGTCACCGCCTCGTGGACATGATCACCATGTCCCCCATCCTGGGCGCCATGGCCCCCTGTCAACCCGCCGACATGGCGTCACAGTGCCACGCCCGGGCCACGGATGACTACTCGGCACTCCTGGCAGAATTCCCGGCCCTTACCAATCCAACCTTCTCCGCGGAGGCCGCCAAACACGGGGTGGAACACTTCATCCCCACCACAGGCCCCCCAGTGTATGCCCACGCCCGCAGGCTGGACCCGGCCAAACTGGAGATCGCACGGACCGAGTTTGCCACCATGGAACAGCTCGGCATCATCCGCCGCTCCAACAGTCCCTGGGCCTCCCCACTCCACATCGCCCCCAAACCAGGCGGAGGTTGGCGCCCCTGCGGGGATTACCGCCGCCTCAATGATGCCACCACCCCTGATCGGTACCCCGTGACGCACATTCAGGACTTCTCGGCTAGACTGGCCGGCCGCTCAGTCTTTTCCAAGATCGACCTGGTGCGCGGCTACCACCAAGTCCCCGTCCACCCCGCGGACGTCCCCAAGACGGCCGTAATCACCCCCTTCGGCCTGTTCGAGTTCCTGCGGATGCCCTTCGGCCTCAAAAACGCGGCCCAGGCATTCCAACGGCTCATGGACTCGGTCCTTCGGGACCTGAAGTTCCTGTTCGTCTACCTGGACGACATCCTGGTAGCCAGTTCCTCCAAGCAGGAACACCTCGAACACCTCCGCATCCTGTTCGGGCGCCTCAGCGACCACGGGCTCATCCTCAGCCCAGCCAAATGCCAGTTTGGCCTGGACAAGATCGACTTCCTCGGCCACCACATCACCCATGCTGGGGCCATTCCCCTGCCCACCAAGGTGCAGGCCGTCCAACAATTTCCCCACCCCACCACCATCAAAGGCCTCCAGGAGTTCCTCGGGATGGTGAATTTCTATAACCGCTTCATCCCCAAAGCAGCGTCCCTCATGAGGCCCCTGTATGAAGCCCTCCGGGGCAGGAGCGGCAAGATGGCGGTCGAATGGACGGCAGACGCGTCCGCCGCCTTCGATTCCACCAAGAGCGCGCTCGCCAACGCCACCCTGCTCGCGCACCCATGGCCCAATGCCAGGGTAGCGCTCACCACGGATGCCTCCGACCACGCGGTCGGCGCCGTGTATGAGCAGTAGGTCGACGGCGCCTGGCAACCATTTGCCTTCTTCAGCCGCCAACTACGCCCCCCGGAGGTCAAGTACAGCACCTTCGACCACGAGCTCCTCGCGCTGTTCCTGGCGGTCCACCATTTCCGGTTTTTGCTTGAGGGCCACCCCTTCACTGCGTTTGTCGACCACAAGCCCCTGACATTCGCAATGGCAAAGACAACCGACCCCTGGTCCGCCAGGCAGCAGCGCCAGCTCGCGGCAGTGTTCGAGTTCACCACGGACATCCAACACGTCTCCGGCCGAGACAATGTGGTAGCCGACTGCCTCTCCCGCCCCGCCATCCACGCCGCACACCTAGCAGTCGACTACGCTCAACTCGCAGCAGACCAGATCACCGACCCTGATCTGCTCTCTGCACCCACCAACCTACCAGGGCTACGCCTGGCCGACGTCGCCTGTGGCCCGACCGCAGTCACGGTCAAGTGCGACATATCCCTATGTCAACCTCGGCCCGTCGTCCCAGCGTCCTGGCGCCGCCGGGTATTCGACATTCTCCACAATCTCTCCCACCCCGGCGCCCGCGCATCCATCAAATTGGTAGCCAACCGCTTTGTCTGGCGCGGCCTTCGCAAGGATGTGCGTACTTGGGCCAACTCCTGCTCGCCTGCCAACGAGCCAAGGTACAGCAACACACGAAAGCACCCCTCGAGGAGTTTACCGTCCCCTCGCGGAGATTCGATCACATCCACGTGGACATCGTCGGGCCCCTGCCGCCGTCGCAAGGCCACACGCACTTGCTGGCCATCGTTAACCGCACCACACGCTGGCCTGAGGCAATTCCACTGACCTCTACCACCACCGCCAACATCGCCAGAGCCTTCGTCAGCACCTGGGTCGCACGGTTCGGCGTCCCCTCCGACATGACGTCGGACAGAGGTCCGCAATTTACCTCTGAACTCTGGACCGCCGTCGCACGCAATCTCGGGGTGACCATTCACCGCACCACAGCGTACCACCCCCAAGCCAATGGACTGTGTGAGCGGTTCCACAGATCCTTGAAGGCATCTCTTCGAGCCAGCCTACAAGACGGCGCCTGGACCTACCGACTTCCGTGGGTCCTCCTCGGCCTGCGCACCGCGGTTAAAGAAGACCTCCACGCATCAGCAGCGGAGCTCGTGTACGGTCAGCCACTGTGTGTACCCTGCGAGTTCCTGCCCACCACCACGACACCCTGGTCAGCCGACCAGAAACGCCACGACTTCGCCTCACCGGCGCTGCAGTTCGCCCCGGTGCCCATTGCCCGACACGGCGAATCCACCTCACACGTCCCACTAAGCCTGCACCAGGCACGGTTTGTTTTCGTCCGGCAGGACGCCCACCACGGACCCCTTCAACCTCCGTACGATGGGCCCTACAAGGTGCTACAGGCTGGGGACAAATTTTTCACCCTGCAAGTGGGCGACAGGACCGAAAAAGTGTCGGTTGACCGACTCAAGCCAGCACACTCGGAGCCCGGGGAGCAGGTCCCTGTAGCTCGTCCACCTCCACGCGGCCGACCTGCCCTCAAGCCAGTTCACCCGGCTGTTCCACGCCCGGCCGTTCCACGTCCACCGGCGTCCTACAAGAGCCGCTCCGGCCGGCCCATCAGACCACCGCACCGTCTCGTCCACACCTCCTAAGCAGATTCTGGGGGGAGCTGTGTGGCGGATCGCCACCTAAAACGGGCATAATCCACTCTTCCGTCTGTGGACAAACTTCCAGCACCTTCCCCTTTAAGGCACATTACCTTTAAGGCAGAAGGGGGCGGGGCCTCAGGTTTTACCCCGAGAATTCTGGGAGCAGCTCTCTCAGCCATTTTGTGTGCCATGCAGTGAATTAAAGTTTTCTTGTTTTCCACATATGGATTCAGCCTCCATTCGTGTTTCGCGGCAGCCTCAACACTGTAGGTGTTCTTCCTGTGTGGAGAGCCTCAGTGACCTCCCTGATACATCAGCACACTGCGAATTGTGAGATGTCGCTGATGTCACTTGTTGCAGCCTGAAAGGTGCCTGTAGCATAAAAGTTAAGTCCCACAGTGACCTCGTCAGTGATAGGCAGTAATTGTGGCTGCAGCAGGTGACATTGCTCGTTGACAGACTCCTTAGCAAAGTCACCTCATACATTGCTCCTCAGTGAAGTTAATGTAGGAGAAGTGTTCTTTCAATAACCACTGTGGGGATGGCCTCCTGCGCAGTACTCTCTTCCTCCTCCCTCTTCTGGCAGCTCCTCCTGCTCCCTCTCATCCTCCAGCCAAAAAGATAGCCCTACTAGACCACCCATGACTACAATTAAACTGCTTCTGAGGTAGCCAAAAAAAGTGTAACACCAACAAAAACTTGCTCCATTTAGACAAAATGACCTTTCTGGAGTGATAAAACAGACCAAAACATGCCCATAACTTAAGCAGCAGCCTGAAATGAGAACCACCCGACTAACCTGTACGTAATGCATGCTCCCTTTAAATAGAACTGGTGAGGGGGCCTTGGTGCCGGTTAGCACCACGTTGTGCTGTGTGAGGTCAGCACAGGGTGAGTGAAGCACATGGTCAGACCAAACTGGAAAATGGATCCTGCAAGAAGCGCAGCACCATAATTTAAATAAATATGTCTGCCCGTTAAAAAGTCTCAATTTGCACTTTTGATGTCAGCACATCCACCTTAACCAATATGGCGGGCAGCGCACTTCCAGCTGGAAGTATGCGCGTGTTTCCTGCCGCCATATTGAGACCTACACGGACTCGATGGGCCGAATAGCCTCCTTCTGTGCCATTATGACTCTATGACCTTATATAAGCATTCTAGAGGATATATGGAAGAGCCAAGACTGATCACAATTGTAAAGAGGGCGAGCTAGGAGGTTAGAAGCATAGGCTCTACATCAGAGAGAAAGCGGTTGAAGACGGATCTTACTGAAGTGTACAAAATACACAATGGTATAAATAAGGTGAAACCTCAATACAGTATTACATCAATATAAACTAGGAAAGTGGACATAAGTTTGAAACCAGCATAAATAACTTTAAAACATTTATTAGGAAGAAAGGCCCTGAAATTCTGGTAGCTTGGTAGAGTGGAAACCCAGCAGATCTATCTGAGGGGTCAGAATTTGGAACTTAAAGAGGATAGGCCAGTTTTTCACCTCAATTAAATTAAGCTGCAAGTGAGGGAGACAGTAAGTTGCATCTGCCCTAGGTAAATGGGTTTAGGCCAGAATAACATCATGGGTTGGATTCTCCTCATCTTGGCTCCTAGCACCGAGAGACAACCTCCTACTGCTGAAGAGGAAAATTCTGCTGGCAATGCAGCAGGACCAGCATTGCAGCACCAAGAACAGCCGTTCACACCTGTAAAGGGGGAAGAAGGCCCCCAAAGAAGAGGAAGCAACATATACTATAGACCTTAGCTGAGGCTGAGCCTAAAAGGTAGGTGTCTGGGGCCTATAAGGTGCTAGAAGTGCAACCTAAGGAGCTTGCCACTGCTGCATCATGGGCCAACCGCCACATTTCTCCTGACAGTCCCCGGGGTTGGTGGAGACAGCAATAGCAAGAAGACGAATTGGCTGGGAACATGGTCCCCACCTCCCCAGCAGCAGTTACGTGCAGCAGGGAGGTGGGGTAATAAATGTCCAAGCATGAGCACGGCGGTCAACATCACCACCTGGTTTTTCCTCCATTTCTGCCACTATCACGATCAGAAGATCCAACCCCACAAGTCTTAAATTCTGTTATTTGCACCCTTGGATCTGCTGCTCTAATAAAGCAGGGGCAACTTAGAAAAGTAGCTGAAGATGCCAAATGTTGGATCATAGTAAATTGTTGTGTTTCATTGCTCTGTTAGATAGAAGCTCATCAGTTTACTTTGGATTATTTTTTTGACAATTTTTTTGTTCTTTATTTTGCAAGATCTTAGCTTCATTTGCTATTATCTGCAACTCATATTTGCAGAGTCATTGGAATGTCTTCACATGGTTCTAATTTTCTGAAAGGATTTGTCTTTTCATGGCAAACTCCTGAGATCATCATCTGAATGCTCAACAGCCAGGGTCTGACATTGTGAAGGAATAAGCCATATAACCTATTCTGAAAAATACACTATCTTATGAAAGAATTCTGGTCTTATTAAAACATGACAAACTGGGTTTGGAAATTTAGAAACTTAACGATGAAATAGTTGTGAAAGCATTCTGGCTATTGAGATAAGACAGTTGTTGACACTGAATAAATAACCTTATTGAAACAGAAGGTGAAGGGCTCCGACAGGCTGACCTTTGGGAACAAAAACAATGGTTCACCATGGATAAGGTGTTCTAATTTACACTTTGTAAAGAGGCACATAAGATAAGGAACATCTGCCCTCCACATAAGATAAGGAACATCTGCCATCATACCGTTTTTATATGGTAAACTTAGAACACCTAGAGAGGAGACATGATTCTCTACCACAGAAGGCAGTTGAGGCCAATTCATTAAATATATTCAAGAAGGAGATAGATATATTTCTTAAGGCTAAAGGGATCAAGGGATATGGGACAGGGTACTGAATTTGGATGATTAGCCATGATCTCATTAAATGGTGGAGCAGGCTCGAGGGGCCAAATGGCCTATTCCTGCTCCTATCTTCTATGCTTCTATGATTCTGTAATGCTACCAGCTGAGGTGGCAGTAAGAGTTGCAGAGGTCAGCAGAAAAATGACTAGAGATAATTAGCTTGCATCAGCAGAAAACCTTAAAGGAAATACCACTGGAAAAGGGTATAAATATTGAACTCTCAAACGGGATAACAGACTCGCTTTAATCGGGCAAAGCGATTCTCAGCTTCAGAGGTGGCTCTGTAAGTCTCCAACTCTTTGTACCTTGGGGATCAAAGGTATTTGATTTTGGTGGATATCCTGTAGAACACTAAGAACTGTAATACTATAGTTAAGTTAAGATTTAAAAATAAGATTCTCTGATAATAAAATTGTAAGTTTTCTCTTTTTGGAACTGTTAATGTTGCGATTGACTCACCAACTGTAAATTACATGTTGGTTCTTTAATAAATCTCTATATTTTTAGAATTGTCTCACATAAGACTTCTGTATCAAAAACTCGCAAACTCAATTACTGTACACTCTTTGGTGAGGAGTTGCAGAATTCTGAGGGAGTTTTCTCGACCCTCATAATATCCAGAACGTTACAGTCTAGCTAAACTTATTAAAAGTGCTCTCTGGAGGACGGTAACATTCTCGGGTTGTTCCTTTCCTTTAGGAAGAGATAGTCCGGACCTTTGGACCCAATTAAGCGTCTTTAGGATTCGGCTACCTCAAACTTAAGTTGAAAGTGACCGTCTTGAGAAATACGCCTGATCTGGGGTAGCCCTAAAGGGGCTCGGACTAGTAATTATCCCTTCAACATCTCCTAAACCTCTACACAGGTGCACCGTACTCTACCTCCAATACTTCAGCTTCTTGCTTCCATGTGAATTGTAGGCAATTGTTGAAGGGTGTGCGCTTTTGTCCCGCCCAATAATATTGAAATTCTCTGGGCCCAGGACTTCTGATGGGGTTGGCCTTGCTGCCGTTGGACAGGCGGAGGTTCTGCTATGCAGCACTTACAGAAATGTGTTGTGTGACTCGGCATTTCAGGGCCAATATCTTTATTCAATTAGTAATAAATTCCAGGCAGATTAGTAAAGGCAAAAACATGAGGAATGTTTAAAAAATGACTGGGATAACAGAACCGCTGTGGTACCCAAACAATGAACTTAGATAGGTCGAATGATCCTTTCTGATTCTTGACTTATGTTCTTCTGAATCTCATTAGGTACAGAGCAGGCATGAATTGATTTGCATGAAATTCTATGTTTTCCCAAAGACAAGAGATATACATCTATTATTTTTTAATAAAGTCTAAGGACAAAGTTTGATCCTCTAATCCGGCTATGTTTTAACAGCTACAGTATCCCTTTTGAAATAACCATTGCTTTAAATTTCAAAAATTCAGAATAACTCAGCAGAGGCAATTTGAAACGCAATGTGCCAGAAAATGACTGCATGATTTAAAAAACATATTCATATGATACCTCATTACTAAATCAATGTTTAAACTTTAACAGAAAGAACAGACTGAAATAAACATAAGGACATGAGGCTTTTTAGAAAGTGGAAAAAGCCATTAAGCCGTTAAGCTGGTCTTGTTTTGATTAATCTTAATTCTCATCTACCCTTCGACTTACGTTATCCTTAAGACTTGCAAAAGTATGTGCAATATTAATACAAATAACATCTTCGTATGAAACTCCTTTGTTCATTATTTTACCAAAGACATTAATCTATTTATTTCACCTTTATAAGATAGAGTCGTGTGGGATTGACAGTCGGATCTTGGGTTGGATAAGGAATTGGTTGGATTCTCATAGGCAGAAGGTTGTTGTTAATGGTGGTGGTTTTGCGTGGGGACCGGTTACTTACGGACTCCTGTGAGGACCATGTTCGTCACAAACTTTAAAAATGATCTGGATTAAGGCATTAGGAGAAGGCAAGCTCACGAATGATATATAGATTTGTGTGAGTGTTAGAACTACAATCAGATCTGAATTTAAGCATTGAGGAAATTAACCCATGTCTGGCAGATGGCATTTAAGCCGTGATTTTAACCTGGACCTGGAATGTGAGGTGGTTGTGGATCCAGTGGCGTCAGCCCTGCACCATTTTAACTCTCGGGCATCATTAACATAGTGACTCTCACCTGAACCCGGTGGGAATGATGTGGGGCCTGTGGACAGGAACAGGGTGAGCGTGCAGGGAACGGTAGCATAGTGGTTATGTTACTGCACTAGTAATCCAGCAGACCTGGACTAATGACCTAGGTAGATGTGAGTTCAAATCACCACCACTGCAGCTAGGGAATTTAAATTGTAATAAAAAGCTAGTATCAGTAATGGTGATCATGAAACTATCAGATTGTTGTAAAAACCCATCTGGTTCACTAATGTCCTTTAGGGAAGGAAATCTGCTGTCCTTACCTGGTCTGGCCTATATGTGACTCCAGATCCACAGCAATGTGGTTGACTCTTAACTGTGCTCTGAAATGGCCTAGCAAGCCACTCAGCTGTACAGAAATGTGGCTCACCACCAGCTTCTCAAGGGCAATTAGGGATGGGCAATAAATGCTGGCCTTGCCAGTGACACCCACATCCCAGGAATGAAAAAAGACAGCACAGTCCACCCCACCCCAGTCTAAGTGAGTGGATCAAAGGGGAGGGCTCCAGACATGATCTCAGTCAGGGAGGGGCAGGGGTTGCCCAAGAATTCCTGGCCCACAAGGAAACTGTGAAAAATTTTACATTTTTTACTTACATGGACCTCTTCTGGCCCTGAAGCCTTCTCATGCCAACTTCCCAGGCATGAACGGCTCCGTTTGCAAGTTGCACAGCCCGGGGTTAAAATAACATTGGGTTTGAATAACATTTTTCATGTCAATGAGGTCCTTGCTACCTGGGTGCATACAACATGCCTGTCAAAATGGCATGGGGCACAAGATCAACGGGAAGCCAGTTAGCTGCACGCTGCCATGATTTTAACGCCCAACACGACCTATACCCGATACCCGTGGGGCATGGTGCGTTAAGATTGTAGCTTAATTATAAATATATGTTAATAAGAACATAAGAAATAGGAGCAGGAATAGGCTATATGGCCCATTGAGCCTGCTCTGCCATTCAATAAGATCATGGCTGATCTTCGACCTCAACTCCACTTTCCCGCCCGATCCCCATATCCCTTGATTCCCTGAGAGTCCAAAAATCTATCAATCTCAGCCTTGAATATACTCAACGACTGAGCATCCACAGCCCTCTGGGGTAGAGATTTCCAAAGATTCACAACACTCTGAGTAGGTGTAACTAGTAGGATAGATAAGGGGGAACCGGTGGATGTAGTATATTTGGATTTTCAAAAAGCATTCGATAAGGTGCCACACAAGAGGTTATTACACAAAATTAGGACTCATGGGATTGGGGTAATATACTAGCATGGATTGAGGTTTGGTTGATGGACAGAAAACAGAGAGTAAGAATAAACGGGACTTTTTCGGGTTGGCAGGCTGTAACTAGCGGGGTACCGCAAGGATCAGTGCTTGGGCCTCAGCTATTTCCAATCTATATTAATCACTTAGATGAAGGGACTGAGTGTAATGTATCCAAGTTTGCTGATGATACAAAGGTAGGTGGGAAAGTAAGCTGTGAGGAGGACACAAAAAGGTTGCAGAGAGATATAGACAGGTTGACTGAGTAGGCAAGAACATGGCAAATGGAATACAATGTGGGGAAATGTGAAGTTATCCACTTTGGTAGGAAAAACAAAAAAGCAGAATATTTTTTCAATGGTGAGAGACTGGGAAATGTTTACATTCAGAGGGACCTGAGTGTCCTTGTACATTAATCACAGAAAGTTAACATGCAGGTACAGCAAGCAATTTGGAAAGCAAATGGTATGTTAGCTTTTGTTACTAGGGATTAGAGTAAAAGAGTAAAGAAGTCTTACTACAATTATACAGGGCATTGGTGAGGCCACACCTGGAGTATGGTGTACAGTTCTGGTCTCCTTACCAAGGAAAGACATACTTGCCTTAGAGGGAGTGCAACAAAGGTTCACTCGACTGGTTCCTGGGATGAGGAGAGATTGAGTAAACTAGGCCTATATTCCCTATATTAAAAGAATGAGAGGTGATCTAATTGAAACATATAAAATTCTTAAGGGGCTTGACAGGGTTAATGCTGAGAAAATGTTTCCCCTGGCTGGGGAATCTAGAACACGGGGTCACAATCTCAGAATAAGGGGTAGGTCATTTAGGACTGAGATGAGGAGAAATTTCTTCGCTCAAAGGGTTGTGAATCTTTGGAATCCTCTACCCGAGAGAGCTGTGGATGCTCAGTCATTGAGTATATTCAAGACAGAGGTCGAAAAAATTTTGGGAACTAAAGGAATTAAGGGATATGGGGCTAGTGCGGAAAGGTAGAGTTGAGGTAGAAGATCAGCCATGATCTTATTGAATGGCGGAGCAGGCTCAAATGGCCAACTCCTGTTCCTATTTCTTATGTTATGTTCTTATGAAGGAATTTCTCCTCATCTCAGTCCTAAATGGCTGACCTCATATCCTGAGACTATGCCCCCTAGTTTGAGACTCTACAGCCAGGGGAAACAGCCTCTCAGCATCTACCCTGTCAAGCCCTCTCAGAATTTTAAATGTTTCAATGAGATCACATCTCATTCTTCTAAACTCCACAGAGTATAGGCCCATTCTACTCAATTTCTCCTCATAGGACAACCCTCTCATCCCAGAAATCAATCTAGTGAACCTTCATTGCACTCCCTCTAAGGCAAGTATATCCTTCCTTAGGTACAGAGACCAAAATGGTACATAGTACTCCAGGTGTGATCTACCAAAGTTCTGTACAATTGCAGCAAATCTTCCTTACTCTTGTATTCCAAACCCCTGGCAATAAAGGTCAACATACTTAATTGCTTGCTGTATCTGCATGTTAACTTTTTGTATTTCGTGTACAAGGACAACCAATTCCCTCTGAACACCAACATTTAATATTTTCTCACTATTTAAAAAATATCGTATTTTTCTATTCTTCCTACCAAAGTGAATAATCTCACATTTCCTACATTATAATCCATCTGCCACGTTCTTGCCCACTCGCTTAACCTGTCCATAGCCCTTTGCAGACACTTTGGCCAAGATACTGCTTACCTTAGCGTCGGCTGTTAACACTGGTTTTCTGGATAAAATAGCGGCTGCCTCGATTCCAGCCGCCTCTGGCACTGGACACAACAGCCGCCATTTTGATAAGTGCCATAGCATTGCTGTTGACAGCGCTGGCCCCTGAAATGTAAATAGGCAGCTTGTGACGTCAATCAGCATGCTCTGCCTGACTTGACGCCACGACTGCAAATTTGGACATTCTTGCTATCCTTTAAGCTGGGTCCTAAGCACGCAAAGAGAAGGGTGCATGAAGCAGCCCTGCAGAGTGGCTCTCAGCGCTTCTTAAAGGGGCACACACATCTTTCAGGAAAGTTTAGATTTAAGCTTTTGGATTGGTTTTAATATTTTATTGAAGTAGTGGCTTGGTGCAACAGATGTAAAAGTTTTTAAGTGTGCAGGGAGTGCTGCTGGATGGTTGCAAGCCTTTGGATGGTAAAGGAAAGCCTCTGAGAAGACAGAAAATGCTGGAAATACTCAGCAGGTCAGGCAGCATCCCTGGAGCGAGAAACAGAGATAACATCTCAAGTCAAGATGCTGCCTGACCTGCTGAGTATTTCCAGCATTTTCTGCTTTTATTTCAGATTTCCAGCATCCACTCGCAGAGAGAAGAGGAAGAAGCAGAAGAGGAAGAAGCAGAAGAAGAGGAAGCCGAAGAGGAGGAAGCGGAAGGAAGGATGAATCCCAGACAGCCCCTCTGTGGCCGGGAGATCCAGGATGGAATCGTCTGCCTGCGGTATCAGTGACCACAATCCCAATTCCCCTTTCAACATTTGTCCCACACCTTAACTTCCCTCTGTTGTTGACCATCACAGTGTCCTCTTGGCCACGATGCTGAAATAAAAGCCACAACAAAGCAAACTTTCCAATCCAACTTTATACATCTATCCATCCAATATCACATCAAGAAATCAACTCATCACCCTTGTGCATTCCCTTAGTGACTGTCTTGCATCTGCCTTTGCATATCCTACTGATGTCACACAGTGCTACCCCAGTGGCTGCAGCATGGCTCGTCCTCCTCCTCCTCCTTCTCCTCGTCCTTGTCCTCCTCCTCCTCCTCCCCCCCCTCCATTGGCTGAGCAGTCTGGATTACCTGGGTGAGTGTAACGAGGGAGGCACAGGGTAGAGCTCTGGTGAGGGGAGGGGGGTAAAGCAAGAGCTGCATGCTTACACCATGTGCACCTTGTAAATCAGAAGATATTGTGGGATGAGGGGGAAGTTGAATATGAGAAGGAGGATAACATATGAGGATACCAGAATCTTGTACCCTTTCAGCCCCGCCGCTGGCTGAGGGCTCAGCCATGCCCCTGCCATGAATGGCCAGCACCGTCTCCTCTAACGGCATGAGGTGAAGCTAGGAATGTGAGGTGTGTCTCGTGTTTGCTAGAGATTGTTGGTAGGTGAGTGATTGGGGGGGCGGCATCGTGCAATGAGCAGTGTGTGAGGTTAGTGATACAGTTGGTAGGAGACAGCTTTTGAAGATGCATTCACTGACCTTAACCACTGATCTGAGTTCATGAAGCTTCTTTGGGCACTGGAGCCAGGTGGTGGTGGTGACACTGCTGGCCTCGGTGATCTGGTCCCACATCCTTCTCTCTTGCAGTGTTGACCCCCTGCACAAAGCTGGAGTGCTGTGTGTGAGACCTGAGTGCCCCTTCCCTGGCTTGTTGAGCTATTTGTGTTAGCACTTTTACCATTTTTTTTATATGCGGAAGGCAGTTCAGCTTTAAGAGCTGAAGACTGCCATTTCAGAATTCTTTTTAATTTTTTTTTCAGAAGGCAGTTGAGCTCTAAGGGCTAAAGACTGCCTTATTTTAAATGATTTTTCATTTTTTTGTTTTGAATGCAGTTCCCCTTTAAGGGATCGACACTGCTTTCTAAAATGACAGGCTAGCTTTAAGAGAATGCTGCCTTGCTCCAGGGTTGCTATGGCCATGCTACATTGGGACTCCTGCTGAGACTACCACCCAAAAAAGAGTGTTGCACTGCAAGTTTTGCACTGCGCTAATGTAAATCAGCAGGCAGCACCAAAATGCAGGCAGCTGTTAACTTCGGCCCGCGCTGGCACCGGCAGATTCCCATTCTACTTGAATTTCTAAGCCTAAGTATCCTCCTCACAGCTTACTTTCCCACATAGCATTGTATCATCAGCAAACTTGGATAGATTACACTTGGTCCCTGCATATAAGTCATTAATATAGATTGTAAGTAGCTGAAGCCCCAGTACTGATCCCCAGTACTGCCTGCCAACCTGAAAATGACCTGTTTATTCCTACTCTCTGTTTTCTGTCCTTTAACCAATCCTCTATCCATGCTAATATATTATACCCAACTCCATGAGCCCTTATCTTTTGTAACATCCTTTCGTGTGGCACTTTATCGAATGCCTTTTGAAAATCCAAATATACTACATCCACTGGTTCCCCCTTATCTACCCTGCTAGTTACATCCTCAAAAAAACTCTAATAGATTTGTCAACCATGATTTCCCTTTCATAAAATTATGTTGACTCTGCCTAATAATATTATGATTTTCTAAGTGCCCTGTTACCACTTCTTTAATAATGGACTCCAGCATTTTCCCGATGGCTAACTGGCCTGTGGTTCCCTGTTTTCTCTCTCCCTCCTTTCTTGAATAGCAGGGTTACATTTGCGACCTTCCAATCCACTGGGGCTGTTCCAAAATCTGGGGAATTTTGGAAGATCACAACCAATACATCCACTATACAAGGTATTGGTGAGACCGCACCTGGAATACTGCATACAGTTTTGGTGTCCTTACTTAAGGAAAGACATCCTTGCTCTCAAGGCAGTGCAAAAAAGGTTCACTCGGTTAATCCCGGGGATGAGGGGGTGGTCATATGAGGAGAGGTTGGGTAGATTGGGACTCTACTCATTGGAGTTCAGAAGAATGAGAGGCGATCTTATTGAAACATATAAGATTGTGAAGGGGTTGGATCGGGTGGATGCGGGGAGGATGTTCCCGATGACGGGTGAGACTAGAACTAGGGGACATAGTCTTAGAATAAGGGGCTGCTCTTTCAAAACTGAGATGAGGAGGAACTACTTCACTCAGAGGGTGGTAGGTCCATGGAATATGCTGCCACAAAAAGCTGTAGAAGCTACATCATTAAATAAATTTAAAACAGAAATAGACAGTTTCCTAGAAGTAAAGGGCATTAAGGGTTACGGGGAGCGGGGAGGAATTTGGACATGAGTCTAGGTTCGGATCGGTCATGGCCCTGTGGGTAGTGAAGCGGGCCCAGGGACCGTGTAGCCTGATTCTGCTCCTATTTCGTGTGTGCAATTCTGTTAGATGCAGGAGATGGTTCTGTGATAGATAGTAGATTGGCGGTTAGGATCAGATCAGCCATGATCTTATTGAATGGCGGAGCAGGCTCGAGGGGCCGATTGGCCTACTCCTGCTCCTATTTCTTATGTTCTTATGTTCTTATGTTCTTATCTCTGCAGCCACCTCTTTTAGATCCCTAATATGTAGGACATCAGGTCATGGGGATTTTGCAGCATTTAGTCCCATTAATTTCTCCATTACTTTTTCTTTACTAATATTAGACCCTTGGTTCCCCACTATTTCTGGGATGTTTTTTGTGTCTTCAACTGTAAGACAGGTACAAAATATTTGTTTAACTTCATGCCATTTCCTTATTCCCCATTATAATTTATCCTGTCTCAGCCTCTAAGGAACCCTTTAGCTAATCTCTTCCTTTTTATATACTTGTAGAATCTCTTACAATCTATTTTAATATTTCTTGCTAGTTTACTCTCATATTCTATTCTCTCCCGCTTTATCAATTTTTTTGTCATCCTTTGCAGGTTACTAAAACTCTCCCAATCCTTCGGTTTACTACTCTTCTTCGCAACATTATAAGCATTTTCTTTTAATCTAATACTATCCTTAACCTCTTTAGTTAGCCACAGATGGATCACTTTTCCCGTGCAGTTTTTATTTCTCAATGTATATTCATTGAGAATTATGAAGTATTTATTTAAATGTTCACCATTGCTTATCTACTGTCATACCTTTTAAACTAATTTCCCAATCTACCATAACCAAATCACCCTCAAATATATGTAATTGGATTTATTTAAGTTTAATACTCTAGCTTCATACTTAAGTATGCCATTCTTGAACTCAAAGTGAAATTCTATCATATTATGATCACTTTTCTCCAGAGGATTCCTTACTATGAGATTACTAATGTTCACTGGTTGGTTCCACAACGTATTCTTCTAGGAAACTATCTTGAATGCATTCCATAAACTCATCCTTCAGACTACCTTTGCCAATTTGATTTGTCCAGTCTATATGAAGATGAAAGTCCTCTAAGATTATTGCATTACCTTTGTTACAAGCTCCTCTTATTTCTTGCTTAATACTCTGTCCAACAGTATAGCTACTGTTATGGGGCCTATAAACTACTCCTACCAGTGTTTACTGCCCCTTGTTATTTCTTATCTCCACTTATACTGATCCTACTTCCTACTCTTCCAAGCCAAGATCCTTTCTCACTACTGTCATCCTTTATTATCAGGGCTATCCCCCACCAACCCCCTCTTTTCCATTTTGTTTGTCTTTTCAAAATGTCAAGTAACCTGGAATATTTAGTTCCCAATCTTGGTCACCATGCAACCACGTCTCTGTAATAGCTATTAGATCAAACCCATTTATTTCTATTTGTGCCATTAATTCATCTATCCTGTTACGAATGCTTTGTGCATTAAATAAAGTGCCTTTAATTTTAACTTTTTATCATTTTTCCCCGATTTGACCTTATTCACTGATGCACTATTACTGTTAAACTCTCTGGGGGAAAATTTGTGGCAGCCACAAGAGTTGCTGGTATCATCGGCAACTCGGGTTAACCGCTGCTGAAAATGGACGAAGCATTACCAGGGAAAAATTCATGGTGGGACAAAAGATTTTTAGCCCACACTAACTTACTGCGTAATGCCTCCTAGTGGTGATAGTGCAGGCATGGAAGTCAAAGTTCCCGTCCCAGCTTCTAACAGCCTCTGGAAGCGAGGCTATGGAGTTCGCTGGGAATTGTGGGTAATTAAAAGGGCAATGAATTAAAAGGGCAATGCCTTCAGAAATATTAATGATTAAAATGAATTGAAAAAATGCAGTTTTCAGCCCTTACTGCATTTTTAAAAAAACATTAACATTAAAAGAAGTCCTAAATGGGATTCTTCAGCAGTTAAAGCTGAATTCCCTTCCAAACCTCAAAAAATGGGATTAGTGCTTCAGCACTAACACAAATGCTCAGCAAGCTAGAGAAGGGGCACCCAGGATCTCGCACAAAGCACTCCAGCTTTTTGCAGGGGTTCAACACCTCAAGAGAGGTCCTCTACCCACAGGGGCCAGGAGGCCCTCCAGAAAGAAGGATGTGGGACCAGATCACCGAGGCCATCACTGCCAGCAGTGTCGCCCCCACCACCTGGCTCCAGTGCCCAAAGAAGCTTCATGACCTCAGATCAGTGGTCAAGATCAGTGAATGCATCTTCAAAAGCCGTCTCCTACTAACTGCCACTATCATCACACATTGCTCAATGCACGACCCGCGCCCCCCCCCCCCCCACCGCAATCACTCATCTACCAACAATCTGTGCCAAACACGAGGCACACCTCCCATTCCTAGCTTTACCTCACCCCCTTGGAGGAGACGGTGCTGGCCTTTCTTGGCAGGGGCATGGCTGAGCCCTTGGCCAGCAGCGGGGCTGAAAGGATACAAGATGCTGGTATCCTCACACGTTATCCTTCATTTGGCATGTAACTCTTGCTTTCCCACCCTCCCCTCACCACAACTCCACCCTTGTGCCTTCCTCATTTCACCCACCCAAGAAATGCAGCCTGCCCAGCCAGTGGTTGACCAAGAAGAGGGAGAGGCAAGTGAAGAAGAAGAAACACCTTCACTCGATTTCACACTCCTAGCCACCAGCTCCTCAAGGCCAACCAACAAGGACATTTGCAGTGTCCCCCACTGAGAGTCAGCAGCCTTCCACCAGCCATGCTGCAGCTACTGGGGTAGCACTGTGTGACATCAGTAGGATAGGCAAAGGCAAACACAAGACAGTCACTAAGGGAATGCATAAGGGTGATGAGTTGATTTCTTGATGTCATATTGGATGGATAGATGGATAAAGTTGGATTGGAAAGTTTGCTTTGTGGTGGCTTTTATTTCAGCATTGTGGCCAAGAGGACGCTGTGATGGTCAGTAACAGAGGGAAGGGAAAGTGTGGGACTAATGTTGAAAGGGGAATTGGGGTTGTAGTCACTGGGACCGCAGGCAGATGATTCCATCCCGGATATCCCGGCAGAAAGGGGCTGTCTGGGCTGCATCCTCCTCTTCTGTTTCCTCCTCTTCTGCTTCCTCCTTCTCTGTTTCCTCCTGTTCGGCTTCTTCCTCTTCTGTGTCTTCCTCTTCCCTCTGCGAGTGAATGTTGTAAATCTTAAATGACAGCATAAAATGGTAGAAATATTCAGCAGGTTGTTGTTGTTTAGTATGATGGGGAAAAGCTTATAATAGGATGTCTAGTTTGGCTATCCATTCGATGGCCTCCTGAGATGCTGAGTGGAGAAATGAGATGCCCCCCGCAACAGATCTTAGTGGGCAGGTTGATGTGATGTGTTCCATGGTCTGGGACGCATGGTCACTCTTCGGGTTGCCCTCATCTTCCACTTGTGGAGCAGGTGGCCGCAGCGTCCGTGCCCTATGTGGATTCGGTTGAGCGCTGTCCACTGTCTTCGAGGGAGGTCGAAGCCAGGGACCTCTGCTGTTGGGTCAGTGATGAGGTGTTGGTTCTTTATGTTGCATGTGTCCCATGATTCCATCCATCTGGATAGTGGGTCGATACCAGCTGCATGAATATTGGCTGCTGTTTCCCAGAATGGCCGGCACGATTTTAAGCGCTTTCGTGGTGGGTTTTTTAAGTCTTCGTGAACGGAAAGGTCGATGTTACTCATGATTTTTTCCATCTCACGGAGCACAGTGGCGTCGCGGCGAATGGCAGGTGGGGCAATGTGGGACAGCATCGGGAGCCACTCAGTTGGAATGGACTTGAGCATCCCCGAGACTGTCCTCATGGTGGCGTTTAGCAGCACGTCCATGATCTTTGTGTGGCGGCTGCAGGACCATGAGGCCGAGCAGTATTCTGCAGCAGAGTAGACGAGGGCCACTGTTGTGGTGCGGTGTTCTGGCTGTGCTCCCTCATGACGTTCCAGCGAGTTTCCGGACCAGGTTCACCCTGATTTTTATTTTTTGGCCGGTGATGTTGCGATGAGGCCGATAGGTAAGAGTCCAGGTATTTTGGGTGTGGTTCGTGGGTAAGTCACCTTCCACAGAATGAAACGTTGAGTTCTTTCCCGGCGACATTGTTGATCAGATGGAATGCTGACACAACTGTTTTCTCTGGATGGGGTGGAGGCACCAGGTCCAGTAGGTCCAGGTCGCTTGTTAGCGTCCCACTTGCTTCCTCGAGTGTTGATGCCTGCGCCAATAGTGCTATGTCATCGGCATATGCCAACTTAAGGGGAGCTGATGACAATCTACACGTTGTCTCCCTGTGTGTGCTAGTTCACTGAGAACTTGCCAGATAATGTCATCAAGAAGACGACCGAACGCCCGAAAGTGGCCTCCCGGTCTGAAAAGCATGAAAGCATCGAACATGTCAATCAAAGGTCCCTTTCAGGACCAAGATAATTGACCCAGCACTCTGCATTTATCAACTCAATGTTGAAGGTCTATCTCTAGAGTGTGAGATCTTGTAAAGGGAACTTAGAACGCAAATGATCAATGTTCTTGCCCTCATAGATTCCCACCTACCTGAACCCAACCGATACCAGATGCAGATCCATGGATTCCACATGATAGTGTGACGATACCACGCGGACTACGGTAAGGCCACATACATCTGGGCCGACTGAATTACCGAAGCTGAAGAAATCGCGCCCACGTGAGGTGCCAGTGCAGCTGCCATTGCAGCCTGCCTCCTAACCAACTCAAAGGTAATGACTACCACTGAAAACAAACGCAGAGTGAAAAAGCTGCTTAAGCTCTCTCTGCAAAGAGCCACTCCGCACACCACCTTTTTGGCAGCCTTCACCACTGAAGAGGTGGATACAGCGCTGACAGCCACTGAGTCTGGGAAGGCCGCCGGGATCGATGGCATCTGCCCTGAATTTCTCAAGAACCAGGGCCCAAATGGACGCATGTGGCTTGCCAAACTCGCCGACAACATCCTTGACACTGGAATAATCCCAGAAGTTTGGTGCCATTCCAAAGTCATTGCCAGCCTGAAGCCAGGAAAACCAGCCAACAATTCCAAAAGCTACCGCCCCATCGCCCTTCTGTCTATGTTTACAAGGTGGTCGAACTGCTCATCCTTAACCGGATAAAACCAGCTTTAGAAGCTACCCTCCCAAATGAGCAGCAGGGCTTACAAGAGGGAATAAGCTGCTCTGACCAGGTCCTTGCACTCACTACCAACATTGAGGCAGGGTTTCAGAAGCAGCTGAAAACTGGAGCTGCCTTCATAGACTTGTCATCGGCATACGACACTGTCTGGAGTGAAGGTCGGCTACTGAAGCTTTCAATAATCACCCAATGCCGCAAGACCCTCAGGCTTGTCAACACACTAATGAGCAACCATAAGTTCCGCGTCTATCTTAGTGACTCAGCAGGTCAGGTAGCATCTTGACCTGAGGCGTGAACTCTGTTTTTCTCTCCACGGATGTTACCTGACCTGCTGAGTATTTGCAGCATTTTCTGTCTTCTCAGAGGCCTTCCTTTACCATCCAAAGCCTTGTAAGCATCCAGCAGCAATCCCTACACACTTAAAAAATGTTTAGCATGTATTGCAGCAAGCCATAGAACATAGAACATAGAACATAGAACAGTACAGCACAGTACAGGCCCTTCGGCCCTCGATGTTGTGCCGAGCATTGTCCGAGACCAAGATCAAGCTATCACACTCCCTATCACTCTGGTGTGCTCCATGTGCTTATCCAATAACCGCTTGAAAGTTCCTAAAGTGTCCGACTCCACTATCACAGCAGGCAGTCCATTCCACACCCCAACCACTCTCTGAGTAAAGAATCTACCTCGGACATCCCTTCTATATCTCCCCCCATGCACCTTATAGTTATGCCCCCTTGTAACAGCTGCCTCTACCCGAGGAAATAGTCTCTGAACATCCACTCTATCTATCCCCCTCATCATCTTATAAACCTCTATTAAGTCGCCTCTCATCCTCCTCCGCTCTAAAGAGAAAAGCCCCAACTCCCTCAATCTTTCCTCATAAGACCTCCCCCCCAAACCAGGCAGCATCCTGGTAAATCTCCTTTGCACTCTTTCCAATGCTTCCACGTCCTTCCTATAGTGAGGTGACCAGAACTGCACACAATATTCCAAATGTGGTCTCACCAAGGTCCTGTACAGTTGCAGCATAACCTCACGGTTCTTAAACTCAAACCCTCTGTTAATAAACGCCAACACACCATAGGCCTTCTTTACTGCTCTATCCACTTGAGTGGCAACCTTCAGAGATCTGTGGATATGAACCCCCAGATCCCTCTGCTCCTCCACGTTCCTCAGAACCCTGCCGTTGATCCTGTAATCCTTATTCAAATTTGCCCTACCAAAATGAATCACCTCGCACTTATCAGGGTTAAATTCCATCTGCCATTTTTCGGCCCAGCTCTGCATCCTATCAATGTCTCTTTGCAGCCTACAATAGCCCTCCACCTCATCCACTGCTCCACCAATCTTGGTGTCATCAGCAAATTTACTGATCCACCCTTCAGTCCCCTCCTCCAAGTCATTGATAAAAATCACAAACAGCAGAGGACCCAGCACCGACCCCTGTGGCACACCGCTGGTAACTGGTCTCCAGTCCGAAAATGTTCCATCCACCACCACCCTCTGCCTTCTATGAGATAGCCAGTTACTTATCCAATTGGCCAAATTTCCCTCTATCCCACAACTCCTTACTTTCTTCATGAGCCGACCATGGGGAACCTTATCAAACGCCTTACTAAAATCCATGTATACGACATCAACTGCTCTACCTTCATCTACACACTTAGTTACCTCCTCAAAGAATTCAATCAAATTTGTTAGGCAAGACTTACCCTTCACGAATCAGTGTTGACTATCCCTGATTAAGTTGCCCCTTTCCAAATGGTCATAAATCCTATCCCTCAGGACCTTTTCCATTATCTTACCAACCACCGAAGTAAGACTAACCGGCCTATAATTACCAGGGTCATTCCTATTTCCTTTCTTGAAGAGAGGAACAACATTCGCCACTCTCCAGTCCTCTGGCACCATTCCCGTGGACAGTGAGGACCCAAAGATCAAAGCCAGAGGCTCTGCAATCTCCTCCCTTGCCTCCCAAAGAATCCTAGGATATATCCCATCTGGCCCAGGGGACTTATCGACCCTCAGGTTCTTCAAAATTGCTAAAACATCTTCCCTCAGAACATCTACCATCTCCAGCCTATCCACCTTTATCACACTCTCATCCTCAAGAACATGGCCCCTCTCCTCGGTGAACACTGACGAAAAGTATTCATTCATCACCTCTCCTATCTCTTCTGACTCCATGCACAAGTTCCCACTACTGTCCTTGACCGGCCCTACCCTCACCCTGGTCATTCTTTTATTTCTCACATAAGAGTAAAAGGCCTTGGGGTTTTTCTTGATCCGACCCGCCAAGGACTTCTCATGCCCCCTCCTAGCTCTCCTAAGCTCTTTTTTTAGCTCATTCCTTGCTACCTTGTACCCCTCAATCGACCCAACTGAACCTTGTTTTCTCATCCTTACATACGCTTCCTTTTTCCTCTTGACTAGACATTCAACCTCTTTTATGAACCATGGTTCTCTCACTCGGCCATTTCCTCCCTGCCTGACAGGGACATACCTATCAAGGACACGCAGTAATTGCTCCATGAAAAAGCTCCACTTTTCGTTTGTGCCTTTCCCTGATAGTTTCTGTTCCCATCTTATACTCCCTAATTCTTGCCTAATCGCATCATAATTACCCCTCCCCCAATTATAAACCCTGCCCTGCCGTATGGCCCTATCCCTCTCCATTGCAATAGTGAAAGTTACCGAATTGTGGTCACTATCTCCAAAGTGCTCTCCCACATACAAATCAAACACTTGGCCCGGTTCATTACCCAGTACCAAATCCAACGTGGCCCCAGCTCTTGTCGGCCTATCCACATATTGTGTCAGGAAACCCTCCTGCACACACTGTGCAAAAACTATCCCATCCGAACTGTTTGACCTATAAAGGTTCCAATCAATATTTGGAAAGTTGAAGTCACCCATGACAACTACTCTGTGACCTCCACACCTATTCATAATCTGCTTTGCAATTTCTTCCTCCACATCTCTATTACTATTTGGGGGCCTGTAGAAAACTCCTAACAACGTGACCGCTCCTTTCCTATTTCTAACTTCAGCCCATATTACCTCAGACAGCAGATCCCCCTCGAACTGCCTTTCTGCCGCTGTTAAACTATCCTTGATTAACAATGCTACTCCTCCACCTTTCTTACCAACTTCCCTACTCTTACTGAAACATCTATACCACGGAACTTCCAACAACCATTCCTGTCCCTGTTCTAACCATGTCTCCGTAATGGCCACCACATCGTAGTCCCAAGTACCAATCCACGCTCCAAGTTCTCCTACCTTATTCCGGATGCTCCTTGCATTGAAGTAGACACACTTCAAGCCATCTTCCTGTCTGCCGGTACATTCCTGCGACCTTGATACCCTCCTCAGTACCTCCCTACACTCACCACTGGCTCCTGGACTACAGCCCTTTTTCCCATCCCCCTGACAAATTAGTTTAAACCCCCCCGAAGAGCCGTAGCAAATTTCCCTCCCAGGATATTGGTGCCCCTCTGGTTCAGGTGCAAACCGTCCTGTTTGTACAGGTCCCACCTTCCCCAGAATGTGCTCCAATTATCCACATAACTGAAACCCTCCCCGCTACACCATCCCTGCAGCCACGTGTTTATCTGCACTCTCTCCCTGTTCCTCAACTGACTTCACCAAAATCAAAAAAACACAGTCCAAAAGCTTAAATGTGTGTTCCTATAAGAGGTGCTGACAGCGCCTCTGTGAGTCTGCTTGCACACTGGGTTTACCTGGCGAGCTTAGGACCCAGCGCTGAACTCAGTGCAAAGGTTCAAGTTTGCCAGGGTGCCGTTAAGTCGGCGTGCACGTCACCGCTCCCTCATTTTACTTTGTAGGACAATTCAACTATCGGTAGCGCTGCCGGTCCTGGGAAAATGGAGGACACCACCAGCTGGCGAAAGAGTGCCAGCCGCCCTCTTTTCACCATTTCTTGTGGTAACAGGTGGCGTAAAGCCCCCAAATTTATAGCCCTCTGTCCCTTCCTGTCACACTCTCCTTATCTTTAGCCAAATCGCTACAGTGCTCTATGGCCTGGGCTTTTCTCATTAGATTTATAAATTTCCCCTTACCCGAACCAGCCCCCCTCTTTTTAGTTTAAAGCCTTATCTACAGCCCTAGTTATTCAATTCACCAGGACACTGGGCCCAGCCCGGTTTAAATGAAGCCTGCCCCAACTCTTTCCCCAGTACTGGTGTCAGTGTCCCATGAATTGAAACCCCTGTCTCCTTCAGGGACCTATGCACATGAACTCCCAGGTCCCTCTGTCCCTGCACACTCTTTAAAACTGTGCCATTAGTGTATATTGCCTCTCCCTGTTCCTTCTGCCAAAATGCATCACCTCACACTTCCCTGTATTAAATTCCATCTGCCACATGTCTGCCCATTCTGCTAGCCTTTCTATGTCCTGTTGCAATCGATTGGTATCATCATCACTGTTTGCCACACCCCCAAGTTTGGTGTCATTGGCAAATTTAGAAATTCTATTCTGTATTCCAATATCCAGGTCATTTATATGTATCAAAAAAGCAGGGAACACCACTGTCTACCATCCTCCAGTCTGAAAAACAGCCATTTACCACAACTCGCTGTTTTCTGTCCTTAAGCCAATTCCTTGTCCAAGCTGCCACTGACCCACTATTCCATGAGCCTCAATTTTGTTAACCAGCCTTCTATGTGGTACTTTGTCAAACGCCTTCTGAAAATCCATGTAGACAACATCCATTGCATTCCCTTCATCAATCCTCCCTGTTACTTCATCAAAAAATTCAATTCGATTAGTCAAACACGATCTGCCTTTTACAAATCTGTGTTGGCTCTCCTTAATTAGCTTAAACCTCTCCAAGTGCCCATTAAATTTTTCCTTGATTATTGTTTCTAAAACTTTACCCACCACTGATGTTAAACTGTAGTTACTAGGATTGTCCTTCCACCCTTTCTTCAACAATGGTGTCACATTTGCCACTTTTCAATCCTCAGGCACCTCCCCCGCATCTAGGGAAGATTGGAAAATTATGGCAACCCCTTCCGCTATCTCCTCCCCAATTCCCTTAGCAACCTGGGATGCAAGCCATCTGGACCAGGCGACTTGTCCACTCTAAGCATGCCCAGCCTTTCCAGTACATCCTGTCTATCAATTTTCATCCCTTCCATTGCTTCTACCTTCCCACTTCTACCGATATTTTGTCAGCATCCACCTCCTTAGTAAACACCGATACAAAGTACTCATTGAGTATTCTAGCCTTGCCCTGCACCTCTAAGCATATATCACCTTCTTTGTCTCTAATAGGCCCCACCCCGCCTCTTACTACCTGTTTACTATTTACATGCCGGTAGAATATTTTTGGGTTCCCTTTTATGTTAACCGCCATTCTACTCTCATATTCTCTCTTTGCCAATCTTATTTTCATCTTCACATCCCCTCTCAACTTATTGTATTTGGTCTGGTTCTCCCTTGAAGAATTCACCTGACATGCATCATACACCCTCTTTTTTTGTTTCATCATCTTCTCTATCTCTCTCGTCATCCAAGGAGCCCTTGCTTTGGTTCCCTTACCCTTCCTTCTTGTTGGAATGTACCTAGCCTGTACTTGGAACATCTCCTCCTTAAAGATCACCCATTATTCCGTTACAGTTTTTCCTGTCAGTCTTTGGTTCCATTTTACCCTGGCTAGATCCTTTCACATCCCACTGAAGTTAGCCCTATTCCAGTTTAGAAGTTCCACTTTAGATTGTTCCTTGCTCCTCTCCATTGCTAATCTAAATCTTGATACGATGATCACTCGCACCCAAGTGTTCTCCCACAGACACTTGGTCAACCTGGCCCACCTCATTCCCCTGCACCAGATCCAGCAATGCCTCCTTCCTAGTTGGGCTAAGAACATATTGGTCAAGGAAATTCTCCTGAACACATTTCAGAAATTCCTCCCCCTCCTTTCCCTTTACCCTAGCATTATCCCAATCAGTCATTGCAACTTCCATGGAACACGTAAACGCTGCAATGGAAGTTCAAACTGATTCCACTGCAGTCATTGTGGCTTCCATGGAACAACAAAGTGCTACAATGGAAGCCCAAACAGCTTCCATTGCACTATTAGCATGTTCCATGGAACGGCAAACTGCTGCAATGGAAGCTCAGGCAGCTGCCATGGTGGCTCTGGGCTCCTCAGTTGAAAGGGGCTTCCAGAGAGTCTCAGCTGCCCAGAGATCTGTCCTCCAGCAGATCACTGGGCAGGCTGAACAGAGGCCCCGAGGTAGTGGCGTGGGAATCATGGAGCAGAAACCGACTGGTCTCTCTCCGGATGGCAGCATTCCTGCTCCCTCCACCACCACTCCACCATTGCCCTTGCCATTGCCTGTCAGCCAGGTGGCTCAGACTGCTCCAGCCCATGCTGAGATGGTGAAATCTAAGGCGGAGCCATCACGGCCCACAACCTCTCGAGGGCGTCCCACGAGGACATCTGAACTGCCCTCGTCAGATTCTCAGCAGCCACCCACCTCGCCTGTTGCTGCCACTCGGGTTGCACTTCATAGAAGCACCAGAGTAGGCAAGAGCACTTATAGGATAGCCTCTAAGGGCAAGCACCAGGGTGAACAGTTTAATATTTGTAATGTTTTCATTGTTTGTTTTTGGTATAGATAAAGGGTGATTATGGTAATGGATAGGGTGTAATTGGTGTTTCTTTTATTGTGATCTTCATGGGGAAAGGGTTGAAAGGATTGAGTGCAGATGGTGGACTTCTTGATGGATCCTCAGTCGTGGAAGGTACCTCATGTGGCAACAATGCTCTGAAGGCTGATGGCGGGGGACATCTCTCAAAAGCGGTCTTCAATTAGATGGCGACGAGCCTCACTCCCAGGTACGGACCGTCTATCTTGATCCCTCTGGTGCTCCTCTGGACCCCTCAACCTCCTCTTCCTCCTCAACCTCCTCTCCCTCCTCAACCTCCTATCCCTCCTCAACCTCGTCTTCCTCCTCCTCCTCTTGTGGTTCCTGAGCTTGACCATCTGGCACAATTGCTGGTGGTAACGGCTGGTCTCTCATGATCACCAGATTGTGGAGCATGCAGCAAATCACCACGAATCTGGACACCTTCTCAGCCGAGTACTGCAGGGCACCTCCTGACCGGTTAAGGCATCTAAATCTCTGTTTCAGGACCCCAACCACTCAATGATATTCCTGGTGGCTGAGTGTCTCTCATTGTATGAGTGCTCAGCTGGTGTCTGGGGCTTTCTGAGGGGAGTCATGAGCCATGACATCAGAGGGTATCCCTTGTCACCTAATAGCCAGCCATGCACATTGTGTTGGGGATCAAAGATCAGTGGGACGGATGAGTGTCTCCTTATAAATTCATCGTGGCAGCTCCCTGGATGGCAGGCAGTCACCTGCATGATGTGCTTCTGGTGGTCACAGACAAGCTGTACATTGAGGGAATGGAATCCCTTCCTGAACACCTCTGTGTTTAAATGAGGGGATCACGTGACCACATGTGTGCAGTCAATGGCTCCCTGGACCATGGGGAATCGCACAATCCTGTTGAATCCTAGAGCTCTCTGCCTCTGGTCTTCTCTGGCAATAGGGAATGATATATAGTCATTCCTCAGGGCATATAGGCCTAGAAATTGGGCATCGACAGAAACCTGCTGATGTCACCGCAGCCTCAGGTTTACAGCTGCTGAAAATAACCGTAGTGCTACTGGACAAAAATTCGCCCTGGGGATTGGAGATTTGTAGTGCAGCACTAACTTACCATGTAACGCCCTCCTGGTGGTGTTAGTGGAGGCATCCGACTCGAAGTTCCCATCCTGAAGTGGCGTAGCTGCTTCTTACAGCCTGTGGGGGCGAGGCTGTGGAGTTCGCAAGGTATTGTGGGCAATTAAAGGGGCAATGAATTAAAGGGGCAATGCATTCAGCACTAATAAAAATTAAAAACAAATGAAAAAATGCATTTTTCAGCCCTTAATGCTTTTCAAAAAAAAATTAACATTAAAAAGAAATCTCAAATAGGAATCTTCAGCACTTAAAGCTGAATTCCCTTCCAAATCTCAAAAATGGTAAAAGTGCTTCAGCACGAACGCAAATAGCTCAACAAGCCAGGGAAGGGGAACCCAGGGTCTCGCACGCAGCACTCCAGCTTTGTGCAGGGGGTCAACATTGCAAGAGAGAAGGATGAGGGAGCAGATCACTGAGGCCATCACTGCCAGCAGTGCCGCCCCCACCACTTGCTCCAGTGCCCAAAGAAGCTTCATGACCTCAGACCACTGGTCAAGGTCAGTGAATGCATCTTCAAAAGCCATCTCCTACCAACTGCACAACTAGCCTCACACACTGCTCAATGCATGAACCCACCCCCCCCATCACTCACCTACCAACAATCTGTACCAATCACGAGGCACATCTCCCATTCCTAGCCTCACCTCACCCCCTTGGAAGAGATGGTGCTGGCCATTCTTGGCAGGGGTATGGCTGAGCCCTTGGCCAGCGGCGGGGCTGAAAGGATACAAGATGCTGGTATCTCATACATTATCCTCCTTCTGGCATGCACCTCTTGCTTTCCTGCCCTCCCCTCACCACAACATCACTCTTGTGCCTTCCTCATTTCACACGCCCAAAAAATGCAGCCTGCCCAACCAGTGGTTGGAGGAGGAGAAGAAGAAGAAGAAGCAGGAGAAGGAGGAGGAGAAGAAGGAGAAGGAGAAGGAGGAGGAGGAGGAGGAGGAGGAGGAGGAGGAGGAGGAGAAGGAGAAGAAGAAGAAGAAGAAGAAGAAGAAGAAGAAGAAACACTGTCACTCGATTTCACACTCCCAGCCACCAGCTCTTCAAGGTCGACCAGCAAAGCCTTCTGCAGTGTCCCTCACTGAAAGTCAGCAGCTTTCCACCAGCCATGCTGCAGCCACTGGGGTAGCACTGCGTGACATCAGTAGGATAGGCAAAGGCACACACAAGACAGTCACTAAGGGAATGCATAATGGTGATGAGTTGATTTCTTGATGTCACATTGGATGGATAGATGTATAAAGTTGGATTGTAAAGTTTGCTTTGTGGTGGTTTTTATTTCAGCATTGTGGCCAAGAGGACGCTGTGATGGTCAGTAACAGAGGTAAGGTAAGGTGTGGGACAAATGTTCAAAGGGGAATTGGGGTTGTGGTCACTGGGACTGCAGGCAGATGATTCCATCCCAGATATCCTGGCCAGAAAGGGGCTGTCTGGGTTTCATCTTCCTCTTCTGCTTCCTCCTCTTCTGCCTCTTCCTCTTCTGCTTCTTCCTTTTCTGCCTCTTCCTCTTCTGCTTCTTCCTCTTCCCTCTGCGAGTGGATGCTGTAAATCTGGAAATGACAGCATAAAATGCTGGAAATACTCAGCAGGTCAGGCAACATATCGACCTGAGGCGTGAACTCTGTTTTTCTCTCCACGGATGTTGCCTGACCTGCTGAATATTTCCAGCATTTTCTGTCTTCTGAGAGACCTTGCTTTACTATCCAAGGCCTTGCAAGCATCCAGCAGCACTGTCTACACACTTAAAAACTTTTAACATGTATTGCAGCAAACCACTACTTTGATGTGTGTGTCCCTTTAAGAGATGCTGACAGCGCCTCTGTCAGTCTGCTTGCACGCTGGGTTTTCTTGGTGTGCTTAGGACCCTGTGCTGAACTCAGCGCTAGGGTTAAAGTTTGCCCTGGTGATGTTAAGTTGGGGTTGCACACTGACTGACATCACCAGAGCGCCACTTTTCTTTTCAAGGCGATGCTTCTTACCGGCAGCGCTACCGGGACGATGAAAATGGTGGACGCCGCGGGACCCGCCACCAGCTGGCGGAAGAGCAGCCGCCGGCGCTTTCTCCACATTACGCCGCGCTGACGGGTGGCGCTAAGGTAGGGAATTTCTCCTCCATTGAGCCTTAGCAACCTCCCTTATGAAGAAATGCAGAGGATTGTGATATGTGACTGATATTACCTGTGGCAGCCTAGAAGGTTCATAAAAATGAAGTGCTACTGTGACCTTGACTGCCACAGGCAATGCAGTCCTGACTGTGCTACGACGTCTGTGTCTTCCTTCCACGAGGCCACCGGTCTCTGTGACGACCTCCTTGGCAAAGCGTAGCCACCTCATGCACTGGTCCTGGGTCATGTGAATGTAGGTGTAATGCTCTCTGAATACCCTGGGTGGATATAGCTTCTTGCTGAGACCCCTCTTGCCCTCTTGTCTCTCCTGTCCCTCTCTCCTGCAGCAGCTGGTGCTGCTCTGCCTGGCCTCATCTCCTCCTCCCATTCCTTGTCCAGACCAAGGGGGTCCTAGCAACATCTCTATGACCAACCATTCCCTTTCCCCTTGTGACTCCTATAAGGTCTCCAATAACGTACAGTAGCACAGCACTCACTCATTCTAGGTGACGTACTCAGAGAATTTCAGGAAAAAATGTTGGTGAAGTCTTGACAAAGTGTCCCAGAAAGTCTCCCGATCTGTCTCAAAAGTCCTCTTCAAACACAGAGCACTCAGTCAATCTCAATCAGCAAATGAACAGGGAGAGTAGCATTCGCAATCCTCACCAACGACTTCCTTACTATTGTTCAGATGGTCGCTGTTAGGAGAGGTTGTTCATTGCAGCACTAGCCAGCAGTATGTCGTGCAACATCTTTAATGATCATTAGGAACCAATTTAATTGGTAATCAGAGCCTTAATGATCCTCAGGGTGGCCTTTCAAAGCGTGCACTTAAACTCCTTTACCAAGATGGCATCTTGCGCTAAAGGCAGGCTAATTCAGCGCTGCAACTCAAGGCCCTATCCTGGCCACCTCAGAGGTTCTTTAGTGCCTAAACTACCGGCGTTACAGTGGGGAAAATAGCCCCCTATATTCCTTCATCCAAGTCATTGATATATGGTGAAAAGCTGAGGCCCCAGTACAGACCCCTGGGGAACACCACTTGTCACATCTGAAAATCAGAGAACGTTCCCTTTATCCATGCTCTCTGTCTCCTACCTCCCATCCAATTACCAACCCATCTCACAAGGTTACCTCTACATAAGTGTGCTTGTATTTTTGTTAATATCATGTGTGGAACATTATCAAGTGCCTTTTGGAAGTCAAGTCCATATGGACAACATCCATAGACGTTTCCCAAATCACCATGATAGTGACCTCCTCAAAAGATGAGTTAGATATGGCCTACACTTCACAAATCCATGCTGACTCTCTTTGATCACTTGCTCAAGTGCTTAGTAGTTCTGTCCCTGATGATAGATTCCAGTAACTTCCCCACGTTAAACTGACAGGTTCTCTAGATTCCTAGTTTCTCCCCCCTCCCTTCTTTGATTAGGTGGCCTGCCCTATTGTGTACAGGAGGTGTTTTGCCTGGGGTGTGAGAAACAAACTGGAAGAAAAAATGGTGAACAAAGTGAGTGTGTCTTCATTGCATACTCTTCCAAATAATGCTCGACAAAATAATAAAGTATCAAAAACCATTGCAGGCATGAAGCTGGATTGGAAACCTCAGTGCAAAATTAAATAAGGGAAGAAAGAATGTCGAGAAAACAGCCCAGGTGTAATAATGGCCCAGAATTTTCAGCAAAAGTAACGGCGAGTTCACGGCACATGCATAAAAAATTATTAATGCGGAAAAAAAACAGCAATTTGTGGCGAGGAAGAAATAAGTCATGAGTTGAGAATCGCCACAAATTGCTGGATGATTTGCGGCGCTCTGCCTTTAAACTTGCAAAAAACGTGGCTCGCTGTCAACCTCCCAACGAGTAGCAAGTATTGATGCACTTGCACTGTTAAAATCCAACTCACCGCGAGATGCCACGCTCCAGCAAATTCTGCACCAATATTGTTTCTGAATCAAAGTAAAACGTGCTAGGTTTTTGAATTATTTGTTAGTTGAAGGAACAAAATCACTTGATATTCTATGTGCTTCATTTTCTTTTCTCTGGGGCCTCTTCAAGCTTCAAGCTGCAATATACTTTACGCACTTGCAAAGCTTTTAAACAGATCTGAAGTGTTATGCAAGAGGACTTTAAGCCCATTTTAATGCCGTTCCATAAAAGTGGGCCAAGTATGAAGATGAAACAAACACTTCACCCATCTGTTTATCACCCACCTGACAGCTCTTCTCATTTTTATTTCCTCCACCCCATTCACAAGCACAGACTGTTTTTGTTCAAATACAAGTCATGCACATCAGACACATGAATACTTGAAATGGGTATGAGTTGGATTTTCATCCAAAATCCTGCCTGAAATTAGGGGGAACAGCAATGCAAAAGGCAGGAAAACTAAACATTGAGCTTACTTCAATTTCCCTCCCAATCCCTGCTGGAATGCCCAACGACCACACTGAAAGGATTATTACTAGTCCTAGCCTCTTTTGGACCACCCCGGATCAGGCGTATTCCCCAGACGTTCACCTTCAACCAAAGTTAGAGGTAGCCGAATCCTAAAGACGCTTAATTGGGTCTATAGGTCCAGACTATCTCTCCCTAAAGGAAAGGAACGACCTGAAGATGTTACCGTCCTCCAGATAGCACTTTTAATAAGTTTAGCTAGACGGTAACCTTTCGGATATTATGAGGGTCCGGAAAACTCCCCCAGAATTCTGCAACTCCTCACCAAAGAGTGTACAGAGATTGAGTTTGTGAGTTTGAATCAGAAGTACTATATGAGACAATTCTAAAAATATATAGATTTATTAAAGAACCGACATGTAATTACAGTTGGTGATTCAATCGCAACTTTAACAATTCCAAAAACAGAAAACTTACAATTCTTATTATCACAGATCCTTATTCTCAAATCTTAACTTCATTACATTTTTGCATTTCTTAGTCTTATTCCAGGATATCCACCAAAATCAAATACAAGTAACTTTTTGATCCCTGAGACTTAAAGGGGGGAAAATTCAGTTGGTTGCGCCTCCCATTAGCGCCTTAAGAGGGTGCTAATGGGGCGCAAAGCAACTAGCATCCAGGCACGGCGATGTTTGCGCCACTCGTGAAATTAACTAGACATTTTGCGGGGGCGCTAAACACTACCGCCACGATCTCCTGCGCTGGCAGATCGTGATGTCAGTCGAGTGCGCAATGCCCCGGTAGCGCCCCGGAGCGGATATTGAGTGGCGCCCCCTGCCTTACCACCTGCCGCTAGCAACAACAGGTTGAGGGGAGCGTTTTGCAGTCAGGAAGGGACTGGGGGAGCGCTATTTAAAGGCGACCGCTTCCTGCCTTTTATTGTTGGTGACATTTTTGAACCACGCATTCTGAGAGAGAGAGAGAGACTTTTGGAGAGATTCAACGCTGTGTGAAGGAGTTTTGGGTACTGAGCAGCACTTTGCAGGTTCATTTTGATTTGCCCTTCCTTGTATCGATTTAGAAGAGACTGTGGGGGCTGCACTCTGAGCTCTTTCCCTGGTTCTCTCCATTGTTCTTTCCAGCAGATTTGATGTACAGGTCTCTTCAGGCCGAGATTCAAGGCTGCAATGAGCAGGATGTGGATGGAAAGCAAGAATAACCCTCCCCTTTAAGAACTGGCCGGCACCATTGTGTGTGTGTTCCATTGCTGACTGACATCACATGAGCTTCGCCAGCGCTCCGAGGTAGCGCCTCGCTCCTCGGCCTTTGCGCCTTAAGAGAGGTGTGAAGCGCCTGATTTAGTGCTCCAATCACTTCCAGGGGCGATAAAAGTCAAGTTTGCAGTCGGAGGCGATAATTAGCGCCAGGCACTAATCTTTGCGCCCGGCTGATAATTGCGCCCCAAATGGGGCGATACTGAATTTCTCCCCCAAAGAGTTGAAAACTTACAGAGCTTGCCTCTGAAGCCTGAGAACCGTTTTGCCCCTTCAAACAACTCTATCTTCCTATTTGAAAGTTCTATATTTATACTCTTTCTCAGTGGTATATCCTTTGAAGTTTTCTGCTGATGTAAGCTAATTATCTCTAGTCATTTTTCTGTTGACCCCTTCTATTCTTACAGTTAGTTCAGCTTGTAGCATTCAGACTCGTGTCTCTACCTTTAGGTGTTCGAAGCTTACCATAAAAAAACGGTGTGGAGCAGATGTATCTATTTGATGTCATTCTTAGCAATGTCTTCTGTTTAATTCATAAGTCACCTTAGCTGGTTGCAACACAGACTTCGTGTCTCCTAGGTGTTCCATATCAACACAAAAACAATGTGATGGGTGGTACCTCCCCCACTTGATGCCATTCTTACCAAGGTCTTCTGTTTGTATCTTTTGCATTTAGAACACCTCAACCGGATGCACCATTGTCTTCTTAGTTACCTCAGTTGGTTGCATTAAGAATTATGTCTCCTGTCTTTCATTTGATGTCATTTTTACAAAGGTATATGTTTCTTTAATCTTCTGTGTTGCATTTCAAAGTGTTGGTTTAAGACACCTTTAACTGGGTATGGTATTGTCTTTTTTCCAAAGCTGTAGACTTCTAGGAACCTCCAACCTTCTGTTTCAATGACTATTGTTTCAGTGTCAACAACTTATCTTATCTCAAAAGCCTGTATGCTGTTTACAGCTTCTGATTATTGAGGCTTTCAGATTTCCAAGCCCAGTTTGTCATGTTTAATAAAGTCAGAATTCTTTCATAGGATTGTGTATTTTTCTGAATATGGCGTATTCCTTCACAACCCTTCCTGTCCACCAAATGTAAATGTCTCAGGAAGGCAGGTCCCAGAAAGCCACCACATTTGCTGCTTAACTGTGGCTGTCTCCACCAGCCCCAGGGACTGCTAGGAGAAATATACCTGTAGTCCCTGGACTACATGCATGCTAAACAGCAGAAGCAGCATGCTATAGACAGAGCTAAGCGATCCCACAACCAATGGATCAGATCAAAGCTCTGCAGTCCTGCCACATCCAGTCGTGAATGGTGATGGACAATTAAATAACTAATGGGAGGAGGAGGCTCCATGAACATTCCCATCCTCAATGGTGGCAGAGCCCAGCATGTGAGTGCAAAAGACAAGGCTGAAGCATTTGCAACGATCTTCAGCCAGAAGTGCCGAGTGGATGATCCACCGTGGTCTCCTCCTGAGGTCCCCATCATCACAGAAGCCAGTCTTCAGCCAATTCGATTCACTTCACGTGATATCAAGAAATGGCTGCGCGCACTGGATACAGCAAAGGCTATGGGCCCCGACAACATCCCGGCTATCGTGCTGAAGACTTGTGCTCCAGAACTAGCCGCGCCTCTAGCCAAGCTGTTCCAGTACAGCTACAATACCGGCATCTACCCGACAATGGGGAAAACTGCCCAGGTATGTCCTGTCCACAAAAAGCAGGACAAATCCAATCCAGCCAATTACCACTCCATCAGTCTACTCTCAATCATCAGCAAAGTGATGAAAGGTGTTGTCGACAGTGCTATCAAGTGGTTCTTACTCACCTGCTCACCAATGCTCAGTTTTCATTCTATCAGGATCACTCGGCTCCAGACCTCAATACAGCTATGGTCCAAACATGGAAAAAAGAGCTGAAATTTCCATAGGTGAGGTGGGAGTGACTGCCCTTGACATCCTAGGCAGCATTTGCCTGAGTGTGGCATCAAGGAGCCCCAGTAAAATTGAAGTCAATGGGAATCATGGGGAAAATTCTGCATTGGCTGGAGTCATACCTAGCACAAAGGAAGATGATTGTGGTTGTTGGAGGCCAATCATCTCAGCCCCAGGACATTGCTGCAGGAGTTCCTCAGAGCCCTAGGCCCAACCATCTTCAGCTGCTTCATCAATGACCTTCCCTCCAACATAAGTTCAGAAGTGGGGATGTTCGCTGATGATTGCAGAGTGTTCAATTACATTCGCAACTCCTCAGATAATGAAGCTGCCCATGCCCGCATGCAGCAAGACCTGGACAACAGTCAGGCTTGGACTGATAAGTGGCAAGTAACATTTGTGCCACACAAGTGCCAGGCAATGACAACAAGAGAGAACCTAACCACCTCCCCTTTGACATTCAATGACATTACCATCAGCGAATCCCCCACCATCAACATCCTGGGGGTCACCATTGACCAGAAACTTAACTGGACCAGCCACATAAATACTGTGGCTACAAGAGCAGGTCAGACTGGGTATTCTGCAGCAAATGTCTCACCTCCTGACTCCCCAAAGCCTTTCCACCATCTGCAAGACACAAGTCAGGAGTGTGATGGAATACTCTCCACTTGCCTGGATGAGTGCAGCTCCAACAACACTCAAGAAGCTCGACACCATCCAGGACAAAGCAGCCCACCTGATTGGCACCTCATCCACCACCTTAAACATTCACTCCCTCCACCACCGGCGTACCGTGGCTGCAGTGTGTACCATCTACAAGATGCACTGCAGCAACTCACCAAGGCTTCTTCGGCAGCACCTCCCAAACCCGCGACCTCTTCCACCTAGAAGGACAAGGGCAACAAGCGCATGGGAACACCACCACCTCCAAGTTCCCCTCCAAGTCACACACCATCGTGACTTAGAAGTATATCGCCAATCCTTTATCGTCACTGAGTCAAAATCCTGGAACTCCCTACCTAACAGCACTGTGGGAGTACATTCACCACAATGACTGCAGCATTTCAAGAAGGCGGCTCACCACCACCTTCTCAAGGGCAAATAGGGATGGGCAATAAATGCTGGCCTTGCCAGTAACGCCCACATCCAGTGAATGAATAAAAAATAGAAAATTGCGCCCGACCCAGGAAAATGGGTTGGAATACAGCAGTCAAAACAGCGGGTAGAAATCCCACCCCACCTCTACCCCACCTACAAGATGGAAATCCAGCCTGATAAGTTTGCCCTCCATAGTTGATGTCCAGTTTTCCTCTAATATTACATTAATATTATTAAGAATTGTGTCCAATTCTGAGCACTACATTTTAGGAAGGACATGAAGGCTTTGGAGAGGGTGCCGACGAGATTTACTAGAATGGTTCCAGGGATGAGGGAATACAGTTACGTGGATAGACTGGTGAAGCTGGGATTGTTCTCCTTGGAGCAGAGAAGGCTAAGAGGAGATTCGATAGAGGTGTTATAAATCATGAAGAGATTAGATAGAGTGAATAAAGAGAAACTGTTTCCATTGGCTGAAGGGTCGACAACCATTGGCACAGATTTAGGTGATTGACAAAAGAACCAGAAGTGACATGAGGGAATATCTTTTTACACAATGAGTGGTTAGGATTTGGAATGCGCTGCCTGATAGGGTGGTGGATACAGATTCAATAGTAGCCTTCAAAAGGGAACTGAATAAATATTTGAAGGAGAAAAAGTTGCAGGGATATGGGGAAGGAGCGGGGAGTGGGACTAACTGGATTGCTCTTCGAAAGACTTCTTCTGCACTGTACTATTCTATGATTGTCCGATTCTATGATTTATCTTCACTCAAGCATTATCTGAGTACAACAGCCAGCTTCTTGACAATTTACTCTCCTCCTCTCTTCAAGGTGTTCACTCAGTTTGAGGTGCAGTTTTCCGGGTGCTGGTGTCCCTCTAGTATCAGGCCCAATTAGCTATTCATCAATGGGACATCACAACTGAGCCCAATCCTGTCCTCAAACGACAGCCACACATATAGGCACGGTTTATCAGGGACCAATCAGGAGACTGATTTCCCCCAAACTGTGTCAGGGAATTTGAGGCCAATTGTAACATCACTGCTGCAACCCAAGCTGAGGTCAGTTAACTCAGCACTGATTGGGCAACAAACCTTGGATCTTTCTGCTTTGTATGGCCCGGATCCATGCTGGACAATGCACTTACAGCAGAATGGATCATAGATAGTTTATTTAAAAAATAATTTTGAATCAAAATTATTTTACCATCGAAACATCTGTCAGTCAGTTCAACAAGACTTATCTTTGCATCAGAAGTTTGTTTTGAGAGAAATCATGATTTACCTCAGTATGTTCACTCCTTTTATTTGAATAAACAAAATGAGACAATGTTTTTAACATGCACACATATGCATCTCTAACTAAAGCAATACAGTTTTCATCAGAATAAATGTGGTTTGCAGTTTGTTATTTGGAGAAGAATAGTCAAAACAGCCACTTTTTCATTTTCATCACAATGACATTGTGTGTTACTGGCCCAGTGGTGTGTTTTAAAGTGATTTATGTCATTGCATTGTGTGTACGTGAACAAATAAAGAAAGGTTTATCAAACAGTCTTTCCTGAAGATAATGCCCTTTAACAGTGCATTTCAATATTAAAGTTGTGGCTCCTTAAAACGGGACAGAAAATTGGATGCTTGCATATGGAATCATTTTAAGGCATTTTGCCCTTTACTTTGTGTATATTTTTTGTGCTTATGGGATTTGGAAATTGAGGGGATTCGGGTAATGTTAGCTGAGGGTGGAATGTTCATCAGGATATCAGTAGAACTGCCTGCTCTTCTTCAAATAGTGTAATGGGATCTTTAACATCCATTTGAACAACTGAAACAGAAAAAGGCCTAAATTTAACATCTCATCCAAAGGATAATACTTCTAACAAGATAGCACCAACTCATATTGCATTGAAATGTCAGCTTAGCTTATATGTGCAAGTCCTGTAATAAGACAAAAATTAACACTGAGCCAAAGAAGGAGACATTAGGACAGGTGCCTAAAAGCTTGGTCAATGAAGTTAAGTTTTAAGGAGGGTATTAAAGGAGGAGAAAGAGGTGGTGAGATGGAGAGATCTAGGCAGGGTATTCCAGAGCTTAAGAACTAGACGACTAAAGGTATGGCTGCAATGATGGGGCGAAGGGAATGGGGGATGCACAAGAGTCCAGAGTTGGAGGAATGCAAAGTTCTTCGAGGATTGTAGGACTGGAGGAGGTTACAGATATAGGGAGGGGCATAGGCCATAGAGGGATTTAACATGAGGATGAGAATTTTAGAATTGAGGCATTGGTGGACTGGGAACAATGCAAGTCAGCGAGCAGAGGGTTGAAGTGTGAGTGGGACTTGGCGTGGATTAAAATATCGGCTGCAGAGTTTTGGATGAGCTCAAGTTTATGGAGGGTGGAAGATTGGAAGGCTGGCCAGGTGAGCATTGGAATAGTTGAGTCTGAAGGTAACAAAAGCATGGATGAGGGTTTCCACAGATGGGTTGAGGCAGGGGTGTTTTATGCGGATGTAATACATACCAATTTCTACCCTTAGCAATTCGGCATGCTGTTTTGCAGAGGGTGTGACCTGCTCTTGGCTGAGGATCTAGAGAGAAAAGACAGCTTTCATTTTAACACAAGCCTGTGAAAAATAATTTGCCTATTCCCTATATATTTCATTGAAGAATAAAGGAAGAAATATATAATACCAGAATCTTGTAATTAGAAACAGGATGAATCTTGCTTCGTCACAAGGGAGGTGATAGAATTAAACTAATTTGCTGGCCATGATGTTAAACAATGAACGTGTGCATTGCAAGTCAAGATATTTTTGTTGGTGCAATTTCCTGTACCACTGAAGACATTCAAGAAGAATGTACTTCATTCGCCATCTAGGATTTTCATTCCTGACAGCTTCCAGTATGGAAGAGGGCCACTTTTGTGCTTGTTTATCCAAAGAAAAATTTAGAAAAAGAACAGTGCCTGAATTTTACAACTAATGCTTATTGCAATAGTAGACGACATCATTTGTGTGAAAAAAATCTTAAATTTTATGCAGACTGAAATAGATAGCCAGAAATCTATAAAGCTGTTGGCCTAGAAATACACTAATGCTGCACCTGTTTTACAAGCATAGAATAAGGTGCACGGGCACATTCCACCATACTGATAAAGGCTGCAGTATAGATGTCCAGGTCGCATGCCTGAAACAGGCATGAGGCCCTTTGCATTTGCAAATAGGGGGCTTAACACCTCTTTGAGGTGCCCTTCCCAAAATTAGGCTGCCCTTAGTGCAGCTGGCATCGGCCGATACTTAAAGGGACCACTGGAGGTTGCCAACAAAAAGGTACTTTTTAAAAAAAAAATACTTACCTGAATGTGGAGCTACTCAGACACTTCCCAATTGCCCTCTCCCGATTTCCCTCTTCCCACCTCCTGGTCGCACCCTTTCCACCTCTATATCATTCCCTACCATCCCTCCCCATCACCCCCCTCCCTCCTGATTTCCTCCCCTCCCCCCTCCCAGGACCATCCTGAGGGCCACAGCTGGGGAGGCAGCCAGCCCAACTTTGTACTTGTGGAACCAGTGAGCTGACTCTGGACACCCAATTGGAGTCTGCAGCTCGCCAGCAATAGACTGATGAGGCCTGAGGCTCAATTCTGGGTGAGCATCAGGCCTTCAGCTTCTGGTGCACGCTCCCAATGGACTACCTATTTCAGGCCTGAGAACAGGACGAAACAAATTTCCATCCTGATTTAAACAGAGCGTACGTCACTTCCATTAGCTGATGTGTCTCCTGGGGAGATATGACTCAGGCCCAGGTATTCTGTTTCATCTCGTGTGGAAATCCAAAAATCCAAAACATTGTCTCATTTTGTGCTAATGTGCTTGATAACCTCAGAAGCAAATATGAATCGGTGGTCAACCTTTCCCTTAGATTACAGAATTTAAGAGGTTACTACCTAACAGGCAGGCTCCTGGCGTAGGCAATAATGGACATACAATATTCTACAATGGAAGTACAAGTACCCTGCAAGAATAGTATTTCCATCTCATAGATGAATAAGAAGCATTGCAAGTTTCATGTGTCTGTCAAGTTGACTTGATGCACTAAGCTGAACAGAATTTCATTTTGGACTGGTTTAATTCTCTAGTTAAAAACCAGGTCAAAAATTTACGTGTCTAAGATTTTCACTATCTTTGTATGATCATTCAGTTTGATCCTCTTCTGCACCTATGGGATTGTTCACACCCTTTTCATTTTCTCACAGCTCAGAGGTAATTCTAATTTTCCTGTTGACTTAATCTACCGAGGTTTAGTGGAAGGATTTACACAGATTAAAAGGAAAGGAATCAATAACACCAGCAGTTAATTGTATCTTTTTCTACTTACAGCCTTTAAAAACCAGCTTATGATCACACCAATAAGGAACAAACCTGCTGGTGCTGAGAATTACTTCAAAGTGCAAGTGTTTATTGTGTTTTTTTGAAGTATTGTCCAAGATTAGTGACAGACACCATTGTGGAACTAAATATAATTTTAATGAAAATTCCTCCAATTAACAATTCTTTCCTACTTACAGAGAATTGGGATACAGGCCAAAGGCGGGTATATGGAGTTAGGTCGCAGATCAGCCATGATCTCAGTGAATGGTGGAACAGGCTCGAGGGGCTCAATGGCCTAAGTATAGAGTCAATAGGGAGGGAAGAAAAACTGGAATTGGAAAACAAAAACGTAGGAAGTAAATTGGAAGGACAGAGGAATCAAGGGCTAGATAGTAGTCAACAAGGAGGTTTGCCTGTACTAAATGGTATATACTTCAATGCAAGGTGTATAGCGAACAAGGCAGATGAGCTGAGGGCACAGGTAGATACTTGGGACTATGATATTATAGCTATTACAGAGACATGGCTGAAAGAGGGGCAGGTATGACAGCTCAACATTCCTGGTTACAGGATTTTCTGACGGGATAGAGAGGGAGGTAAAAAGGGAGGGGGGTCGCGGTATTGATGAAAGAAATTATTACAGCTGTGAAGAGGGATGATATGTTGGAGGGATCATCAAACGAGGCCATATGGGTCGAATTGAAAAACAAAAAAGGGGTGATCACAGTGCTGGGAGTGTACTACAGACCCCCAAACAGTGAGAGGGAGATAGAAGAACAAATATGTAAACACATTTCTGAGAAGTGTAAAAACTATAGGGCAGTAATAGTAGGGGATTTCAACTACCCCAATATTAACTGGGATAAAATTAGTGTGAAGGGTACAGAAGGTGCGGAATTCCTAAAATGCATCCAGGATAAATTTTTTAGCCAGTATGTAGCAAGCCCAACAAGGGAGCGGGCAGTTCTGGACTTAGTTTTAGGGAATGAAGCTGGGCAGGTAGAAGGCGTATCAATGGGGGGATATTTTGGTGCTAGTGACCATAATTCTGTTAGATTTAAGGTAATTATGGAAAAGGACAAGGATTGACCAGGAATATAAATTCTAAATTGGGGAAAAGCAAATTTTGCTAAGCTCAGAGGGGATTTAGCCATAGAATCATAGAAGATAGGAGCAGGAGTAGGCCATTCGGCCCCTCTAGCCTGTTCCGCCATTCAATGCGATCATGGCTGATCATCCAAATTCAGTACCCTGTCCCTGCTTTCTCCCCATATCCCTTGATCCCTTTAGCCTTAAGAAATATATCCAACTCTTTCTTGAATCTATTTAATGAATTGGCCTCCACTGCCTTCTGTGGCAGAGAATTCCACAGGTTCACCACTCTCTGGGTGAAGAAATTCCTCCTCATTTCTGTCCTAAATGGCTTACCCCTTATCCTTAGACTGTGACCCCTGGTTCTGGACTCCCCGACCATCGGGAACATCCTTCCTGCATCTAGTTTGTCCTGTCCTGTCAGAATTTTATAAGTTTCAATGAGATCCCCTCTCATTCTTCTAAACTCCAGCGAGTATAAGCCCAATTGACCCAATTTCTCTTCTCCCAATAGTGGACTGGACACAGCTACTTGAAGGTAAATCAGTGTCAGAGCAGTGGGAGGCATTCAAGGAGGAGATCCGGAGGGTTCAGACCAAACATGTGCCCTTAAAGAAAAAAAGTGGGACTAACAAATCTAGAGCCCCCTGGATGTCTAGAGACATGCAGGGTAGGATAAAAAGAAAAAGGGAGGCGTATGACAGATACCGAGGGCTAAATACTCCAGAATCTTTAGAGGAGTACAGAAAGTGCAGGGGTACAATTAAAAATGATATTAGGAAAGCAAAGAGAGAGCATGAAAAATTCTTGGCAAGTAAAATCAAGGAAACCCCAAAAATGTTTTTAAAATATATTAAGAGTAAGAGGATAACTAAAGGGTAGGGCCTATTAGAGATCATGAGGGTAATCTGTGTGTGGAGGCGGGAAGCGTCGGTAGGGTTCTTAATGAATACTTTGTGTCTGTTTTCACAAAGGAGTGGAGCGAAGCAGACATTGCTATCGGGGGGGAGGAGTGCGAAATATTGGATGAAATAAACATAGTGAGAGAGGAAGTATTAAGGGGTTTAGCAGCTTTAAAAGTGGATAAATCCCCAGGCCTGGATGAAATGTATCCCAGGCTGTTAAACGAAGCAAAAGAGGAAATAGCAGAGGCCCTGACCATCATTTTTCAATCCTCTCTGGCTTCAGGTGTGGTGCCAGAGGACTAGAGGACTGCTAATGTGGTACCCTTGTTTAAAAAGGGAGAAAATGATAGACCGAGTAATTACAGGCCAGTCAGCCTAACCTCGGTGATGGGAAAATTATTTGGAAAGAATTCTGAAGGACAGGATAAATCTTCATTTAGAAAGACACGGATTAATCAAGGATAGTCAGCACGGATTTGTTAAGGGAAGGTCGTGTCTGACAATCTTGATTGAATTTTTTGAGGAGGTAACAAGGAGGGTAGATGAGGGTCGTGCATTTGATGTAGTGTATATGGACTTTTGATAAGGTTCTACATAGCAGACTGGTCACGAAGTTAAAAGCCCATGGGATCCAGGGCAAAGTTGGATTTAAAACTGGCTCGGAGACAGGAAGCAGAGGGTAATGGTTGATGGGTGTTTTTGTGAAAGGAAGGCTGTTTCCAGTGGGGTTCCGCAGGGCTCAGTACTAGGTCCCTTGTTTTTTGTGGTATATATCAATGATCTTGACTTGAATATAGGGGGTATGATTAAGAGATTTGCAGATGATACTAAAATCGACTGTGTGGTTGATACTGAAGAAGGAAGCTGTAGACTGCAGGAAGATATCAATAAATTGGTCAGGTGGGCAGAACAGTGGCAAATGGAATTCAATCCGGAGAAGTGTGAGGTAATGCATTTGGGGAGGGCTAACAAGGAAAGGGAATACACATTAAATGGTAGGACACTGAGTAGCGTAGAGGAACAAAGGGACCTTGGAGTGCATGTCCACAGATCCCTGAAGGTAGCAGGCCAGGTAGATAAGGTGGTTAAGAAGGCATACGGAATGCTTGCCTTTATTAGCCGTGGCATAGAATACAAGAGCAGGGGGGTTATGCTTCAACTGTATAAAACACTAGTTAGGCCTCAGCTAGAGTACTGCATGCAGTTCTGGTCACCACATTACAGGAAAGATGTGATTGCACTAGAGAGGGTACAGAGGAGATTTACAAGGATGTTGCCAGGAGTAGAGAATCTTAGCTATGAGGAAAGACTGGATAGGCTGGGTCTGTTTTCCTTGGAACAGAGGAGGCTGAGGGGAGACCTTATTGAGGTGTATAAAATTATGAGGGGCATAGATAAAGTGGATAGAAAGGACCTATTTCCCTTAGCAGAGGGGTAACCAACCAGGGGGCACAGATTTAAAGTAATTGGGGGAAAATTTAGAGGGGATTTGAGGGGAAATTTCTTCACCCAGAGGGTGGTGGGGGTCTGGAACTCACTGTCTGAAAGGGTGGTAGAGGCAGGAACCCTAACCACATTTAAAAAGTACTTGGATGTGCACTTGGGATGCTCTAACCTGCAGGGCTATGGACCAAGAGCTGGGAAGTGGGATTAGGCTGGATAGCTCTTTGTTGGCCGGCGCGGACACGATGGGCTGAAACGGCCTCCTTCCGTGCTATAACTTTCTATGATTCTATGATTCTACTCCTGCTCCTATGTTCCTAACTGAATTTGAGACAATATATAATTTTTTTTCCTGAGGTTTTTTCAGGTCAGTCTCGCAGGAGCCCTTAAATTCCAGCAAAGAATAAATAGTAACATTTGAAAATAACAGACAGCGTGCTTGCTCTGATCCTGTGCTTCCCCTGCCTTACCATCCATTTGCTGCGCCTACAAATCAGCACCACTGTAAAAATGGTGAGGTTGGGCATGTGCAGTGTCCCAGAGGTTAAAGGTAACATAGAGTAGTAATGTTCTAACACTAATTTTGCTGGAAGTAACTTGCAATATTTAAAAGCTGCAAAATCTTTATCTTGAAAGTTATTTGCTGAACTTGATGGCAACTTAAAGAGGTTCTGTTCAGGGAAATAATGTTGTGCATTGAGAAAGAAGATGTTGAGGACATGGACAAGAAAGCAAAGAAAGACTTGCGTTTATATAGCGCCTTTCATGGCCATCAGACGTCGCAAAGTGCTTTACAGCCAATGAAGCACTTTTTCAAGTGTGGTCACCGAGATGCGCCAGCTGTTGGGACCTAATCTGCAGCCCCTTTCTATCGGTGGCACAGCCTTAGCAGCGGCTGTAAAACTGACAGCATCAAATTTTTATGCATCCAAGCAGTCTCTGGTGACATTACTCACATCAGTCAATCAGCAGTGCATCGGTGCATTTCACAAGTGACGGATGTCCTGTTCAAGGACACCTCTGAGTTCATTAACTTCTCCATTGAGCCAGCAAAGCACAATGCTAAATGTTAAATTACCACCAGCCCCCACCATCCCCTCCCCCCTCCCGCACCACCCGCTGGCCAGGTACTGGCGTGATCACATGGGCAACCCAAAATCCTGCCAGTGGGCCCTGGAAAGTCCAGGCTGCATTCTCTGACCTTCCAGATACACATGCTAGTGGCAGCATAATTGATAAGATCACCTTTGTTTAAAACATTTTCAGAATTGAAAGGGTAGCCTAGTGACTAACGTACCAGCACAGCACCAATTATGATAGCGCTCGTAATCAGGAAATGATAAGTAATTTTTAACGTATCCAGGAAGTAAGAGGCTATCCTTCCTACATTATTGGCATATTAACATCGAAACTTCACAAAACTTCCTCCATCAGTGATGTCCTGAAAATTCTGCTCCCCTTTTCTAATAGCAATGAAAATAGAACTGAGGCTGAAGCTTGAGGTCTATGTAGCTGGTCATCTCCAGGAACCCTGCCTAGAATCGAAATGTGAATTTGTCTTAAAGTAGAGTCTGAGACAAAATGAATTTGCCCATCGCAACCTCTCTTAAACAACCGGTGCCTTGATTGAGTGCCATCAATGGCACTTGTTCTCCTGCTGGTGATTGATGTGCCAAATATAAACCAGATGAGCTTTGGAATTCTGTTGGTTTAACAGATCCAGATTTTTGTGGGTCTTGTGGCCTGCCATTGGATGGAACTCCTCCTGACCTTATCCAGCCTAAAGCACAGTACCGGTTCTGTGCACCTATATTCCTGCATGGCAACGCAAGCATGCAGTGCCTGGAACTGGCTCTACATCAATATACGTATTTAAAATGAGAGCTGATATTAAATACTATATGATTTATTAAAATGTTGAATAATATTGGCAGAAGATTTGCTCGGTGCTGGCGCGTACCGAGATTGTAAATACATTCTTGAAAATGCTTTTCTGATTTCACTACAACAAAATGTACCTCATAATGTTTTACCATTCACACTTATACAAGGTGCTGGATTTTGATACTGGGGCGGGTTGGGGTCGTGTCATCCACTTTTCGTGTTATCCACCCGACTCCAATTGGATGTGGGAGATTGATGCGATTTTCACCTAATTGGGCAATTGAGTTACAGCATGTGGGAACCCAAGACCCAATTAGTGTTTTCAGTCTGAAACTCGCCTCTGATGATGTCATCATTGCTGCTGCATTGAAGGTCTGCAAAGACTGCCTGGCCTTTGCTGTGAGAGGACCTGGAGGCAAAATGAGCAGCAGCAGCCCTAAGTCTGCTCCCAGAAATTTTTCCTCCACCACCACCACACTCCTGGAAGGCTGATTCATGAAATCTCTGTTGTAATAGTGGACCTGCAGCTGATAGTCAGCAATCCAAATGTGCTACCACCAGGTTTCATGTTCGTGGTTCAGAAGCATAGAAGATAGGAGCAGGAGTAGGCCATTCAGCCCCTCGAGCCTGCTCCACCATTTAATGAGATCATGGCTGATCATCCAAATTCAGTACCCTGTCTCTGCTTTCTCCCCATATCCCTTGATCCCTTTAGCCTTAAGAAATATATCTATCTCCTTCTTGAATATATTTAATGAATTGGCCTCAACTGCCTTCTGTGGTAGAGAATTCCACAGGTTCACCACTCTCTGGGTAAAGAAATTCCTCCTCATCTCAGTCCTAAATGGCTTACCCCTTATCCTTAGACTGTGACCTCTGGTTCTGGACTCCCGCGCCATCGGGAACATCCTTCCTGCATCTAGTCTCTCTAGTCCTGTTAGAATTTTATTAGTTTCAATGAGATCCCCTCTCATTCTTCGAAACTCTAGCGAATATAAACCTAATCGACCCAATCTCTCTTCATACTTCATTCCTACCATCCCAGGTATCAGTCTGGTGAATCTTTGCTGCACTCGCTCCATGGTAAGAACATCCTTCCTCAGATAAGGCGACCAAAACTGCACACAATACTCAAGGTGTGGTCTCACCAAGGCCTTGTACAACTGCAGCAAGACATCCTTGCTCCTGTACTCGAATCCTCTCGCTATGAAGGCCAACATACCATTTGCCTTCTTAACCGCCTGCTGCACCTGCATGCTTACCTTCAGCGACTGGTGCACAAGGACTCCCAGATCTCGTTGCACTTCCCCTTTTCCCAATCTATTGCCGTTCAGATAATAATCTGTCTTCCTGTTTTTGCCACGAAGTGGATAACCTCGCATTTATCCACATTATACTGCATCTGCCCAATCACCCAACCTGTCCAAATCATACTGGAGTTTCTCTGCATCCTCCTCGCAGCACACACGCCCACCCAGCTTTGTGTCGTCTGCAAACTTAGAGATATTGGGGTAGAAATTAGGTCGCGCCCCATTTGGGGCGCAAATATCGTCCGCGCGCAAATATTAGCGCCTGGCGCTAATTATCGGCACTGACAGGAAACTTCACTTTTACCGCCCCGGGAGGTGAGTGGAGCGCTAAATTAGGCGCTGCACACCTCTCTTAAGGCGCAAAGGCCTAGGAGTGAGGCGCTACCTCAGCGCACGAGCGCAGCGCAGCTGCTGCCAGTTAGCGAGGGAACACAGACACACTGGCGCCGGACACTTCTTAAAGCGGGGGGGGCCACTTGCTCCCCAGCCACACCCTGCTCATTGCAGCCTTGAATCTCAGCCTGGAGAGACCTGTAATCCATTTTGCTGCCAAGCATGGAGAGGGTGAGAGAACGCGCTCATCGCTTCACCGAGCGGGCCTTGGATGCTCTGGTTGACGCAGTGGAGCGCAGACGATGCATGCTGTTCCCGGAGAGTGGCAGGAGGCCTTTGCCACGCGAGTTCAGAAGAGTGTGGAGGGAGGTGGCTCAGAGCGTCTCCTCCAGGAGCATGGTGCCCAGGACCCATGTTCAGTGCCGCAAAAAGTTCAACGACCTCACTCGGGTCGTCAGGGTGAGTGGCTTTTTCTCAATACCTCTCCATCCCTCCATCTCAACCTCACTCTATGGCCAGAGGGTCTTAAAACCCCAATGCACAACACTCATGCAACACCTATGGCCCTTTCATCAAACACACACACACATTCCACACTTTGCATACAGTAAGGGCTATTCACCTATGGGAGGCACATCAGGCAAGACCATGGCTGCATATTGTAAGGGCTATTCACCTATGGGAGGCACATCAGGCAAGACCATGGCTGTATATTGACTCAGATGCTGTCCTTTTTCTTGCAGGCTAAGCTGGCTCATAATCGGAGACAGCAGCAACGGACGGGTGGAGGGCGGCTTCAGCTGCAACCCCTCAGCGATCTGGAGGAGCGCGTCCACAGGATTGTGGCAAGCCGGGTGATCGGTCCCGTCGCCACTGGAGACGCCGACCCCGTTGTGGACAGCAATGGTAAGGTCATCACCTTTTTGTCCTCTGTCCTTCCACTTGTCCCTCACAATACCAGCCTTTGACACTTTCAATCCAACTTGCTAACTCGCTGCACTTATTCCTCCCTTACTGCCATCCTGTCCTCACGCTAAAGCCACTCTTGTACCTCCCTGCTTTCAGATGGTGATTCACCAGCTGAGGAGATGGTCCCTGAAGCTGCCACTGGGAGTGATGCTGCAGCTGAGGAGGAAGAGGAAGCCGGAGCATCAGTGCCACCCTCTCCCGAGGAAGCCCATGGCCACACTGGGAACACGCCTTCCCCGGAGGGGAGCAGGGGGGAAGGGGCTGATGATGGTGAAGTTCCAGGACCCAGCGGGCTGCAGCAACGCCATTGGGGGGGGAGGAAAGAACGGGGGAGCAGGGGGGAAGGGGCTGATGATGGTGAAGCTCCAGGACCCAGCGGGCTGCAGCCACGCCATGGGGGGGGGAGGGAAGAACGGGAGCCTTCTCCCCAGAGGGAGAGTATGCCAGACACAGAGGACGCAGAGGAGGAGCGGCTGATTGCAGAAATGAACAGCCAGGCGGTGGGCATGCACACTGAGCTCATGGGTGCAGTGGGAAGGGTGCCCGAATGCATTGAGGCACTGGCAAGGAGTGTGGAGCACTTCGCTGTAGCACAGGCGGATGCCACACTAAAGCTTAGTGCTGCAATTCAGTCACTGGCTGCCAGGAACCCATCTGAGACTGCTCTCATGCAGACTCAGATTGAGGCCACGCGAGCACTGACTGCTGCCATCCTCGATGGTTCGTGCACATGTCCCCGGGGCTGTCACCGCGCCGCAGCAGGCCAGCAATCTGTTCTCCGGCAAATTGCTCCGGATGCTGAAGTGCTGCCCCGTGGGAGTGCCAGTGTGTCGGGCGAGCAGGGAGTTGCTGTCCTCTCTCACGATGACAGCATTCCTGCTGCCAACACTGTCACTTCTCCACTGCACTTGCCACCGCCTGTAGGACAGACTGCTGCCGCCCATGCAGAGTTGGTGCAGTCTGCAGCCGGGCCCTCCAGGCCCAGAAGTGGTCGAGGCCGTCCTTCAGGGGCATCTGCAGTGTCAGGGTCTGACAAGCAGCAGCCTTCCACCAGCCTTGCTTAAGCCACTGAGGTCCCATTACGGAGGAGCAGTAGGGTTAGAAGGGGGGAAGTGCGCAAGCGAAGGAGATCACCCTCGAAGGGCAAAAAGTAGGAGGTGTGCCAAAATGCTGGTCATTTTTTTATTAAAGGCCGAGGTTCATGGCCCAACTTTTGTTTAGTGTTTTGGACATTATCTCCAGGTTGTGAGAACCAGTTATGTTATTGACTGTTTTTTTGTGTTTATTTCTATGAGTTTGTCATGAGGAATTGACACACACAGAGTTTGTACAATAAATAAGTTTCTGTATTCAAAATATACATGGCTGGTGGTTGGAATTATTGGTGCCTTGGCCGGCTTAGGGGTTGCGTGCTGGGTTGATTCGTGTTTGTAGCAATGGCAGGGGCCCTAGAAGCGGCTTGCTATTAGTCGTTGACGGACGGCCCTTGCAGTTTTACCATTGTGGGCCGCCCTCCTGCCTTGGTGCTGCTGCTGATCATCGTCCTCGGCCTGTTCCTCCTCTTCCTCCTCCTCCTCTTGTGGTGCTGCAAGGCCTGGTGGCATTGGCTGCGTCCTGAGGATTGCCATGTTGTGCAACATGCAGCACACCACTACGAATTTGGAAACTTGCTCAGGCGAGTACTGCAGGGCTCCTCCGGAATGGTCCAGACAGCGGAATCGTTGTTTGAGCACGCCGATTGTGCGCTCAATAATGTTCCTGGTTGCTTGTTGGCTTTCCTGGTACCGCAGCTCAGCAGGGGTGTTTGGCGCACGGAGCGGTGTCATCAGCCAGGTGCTCAATGCGTACCCCTTGTCCCCCAGAAGCCAACCAACTGGCTGATGCGGTGCCTCGAAAATTTCTGCCACAGTACTCTGGCGCAGGATGAAAGCATCGTGGCAGCTGCCCGGATAGTGGGCATTGACAGCGAGAATCACCTGTCTGTGGTCACAGACCAACTGCACATTCAAGGAATGGAACCCCTTTCTGTTCCGGAACTCCTCTGCATTCTCTCGCGGAGCACGCAAAGCCACATGCGTGCAGTCAATGGCGCCCTGCACCATGGGGAAGCCCGCTACCCTCGCAAAGCCCATAGCACGGTCATGCTGCTTGTCTGGGGTCATAGGGAAGGAGATGAAGTCTCGTCTCCTTGTGAAGAGGGCATTGGTGACCTGCCGGATGCAGCGATGCACCGCAAACTGGGAGATATTGGCGAGGTCCCCAACAGCAGCTTGGAATGAGCCAGTGGCGTAGAAGTTCAAAGCCACTGTGACCTTCACTGCCACCGACAGAGACGTCCTGGACCTCAGCTGAGGCTGCAGATCTGGCTGCAGCAGGTGGCAGAGCTCAGTGACCACCTCCCTTGCTGAATCGCAGCCTTCGCAAACACAGCTCCTCGGACATGTGGATGTAGGAGAGCTGTTCACGATATACCCTGGGAGGGTAAGCTCTCCTGTACATGCGCCTGATGGCCCTCCTCCGTCTGGCCATCATTGCCACTCTCTGTCTGCGTCTCACTCTCCTCCGATTGAGCTGGAGCAGGACGACGCCCCCAATCATTGCAGCCCCCATATTCTCTTTGCCAGAAAAGTAATGAGGTACAGCAACGAAAGTAGCAGCAAAGTTAGGATGAACTAGGCAAAACTACCTCACAAAGCGTTGAGTCAATGTAGAAGTCTCTCTCTCTCTCTCTCCGAATCTCTCTCTCTCTCTCAGAACGAGTGGTGCATAAATGTCGACCACAGAAAAAGACAGGAAGAGGCCCCCTTTAAATAGCGCCCCCCCCCAGCCCCACACCGATTGATAACGTTCCAGTCTTCCGGTCGTTGGAAGCGCCAGGCGGTAAGGCAGGGGGCGCCACTCAATTTCCGCTCCGGGGCGCCCCAAGGGCGTTGCACCACGGAATGACGTCACAATCTGCGCGCGCAGGTGGTCGCAGCGGTAAGCTTTAGCGCCGCCGCACAATCTCAAGTTAAGTTCTCGAGCGGCGCAAACAGCGCTGCGCCCGGGCGTTAGCGCCTTAACGCCCCATTAGCGCCCTTTTAAGGCACTAACGGGAGGCGCAACCAACTGAATTTTTACCCCATTACATCTAGTTCCCTCGTCTAGATCATTAATATATATTGTGAATAGCTGGGGTCCCAGAACCGCTCCCTGTGGTACCCCACTAGTCACTGCCTGCCACTCGGAAAAAGACCCGTTTATTCCAACTCTTTGCTTCCTGTCTGCCAACCAGTTCTCGATCCAAATCAATACCTTAGCCTCAATCCCATGTGCTTTAACTTTGCACGCTAATCTCTTATGCGTGACCTTATCGAAAGCCTTCTGAAAGTCCAAATACACCACATCCACTGTTTCTCCCTTATCTATTCTACCAGTTACATCCTCAAAAAATTCCAGTAGATTAGTCAGGCATGATTTTTGTAAATCCATGTTGACTTTGTCCGATCCTGTCACTGTTTTCCAAGTGCTCTGCTATTACATCTTTTATAATGGACTCTAGCATTTTGCCCACTACCGATGTCAGGCTATAATTCTCCGTTTTTTCTCTACCACGTTTTTTAAATAGTGGGGTTACATTAGCTACTCTCCAATCCATGGGAACTGTTCCAGAGTCTATAGAATTTTGAAAGATGACCAGCAATGCATCTACTATTTCTAGGGCCACTTCCTTAAGTACCCTAGGATGTAGATTATCAGGCCCTGGGGATTTATCGGCCTTCAATCCCGTCAATTTCCCTAACACCATTTCCTTACAAATACTGATTTCATTCAATTCCACCCTCTCATTAGACCCTATGTTCCCCAACATCTCTGGGAGTTTATTTGTGTCCTCCTTTGTGAAGACAGAACCAAAGTATATATTTAATTCGTCAGCCGTTTCTTTGTTTCCCATTATAAATTCCCCTGATTCTGACTGCAAGGGACCTACGCTTGACTTCACCAATCTTTTTCTCTTCACATATCTATAGAAGCTTTTACAGTCAGTTTTTATGTTCCCTGCGAGCTTACTCTCATATTCTATTTTCCCCCTCTTAATTAATCCCTTTGTCCTCCTTTGCTGAATCCTAAACTGCTCCCAATCCTCAGGTTTGCTGCTTTTTCTGGCCAATTTATATATCCTCTCCTTGGATCTTATGCTATCCCTAATTTCCCTTGTTAGCCATGGTTGGGTCACCCTTTTTGTTTTATTTTTATGCCAAACAGGGATGAACAAATTCTGTAGTTCATCCATGTGATCTTTGCCATTGCCTATCCACTGTCAGCCCTTTAAGTAATGCTCCCCAATCCATCCCAGCCAACTCGCGCCTCATACCATCATAGTTTCCTTTATTTAAATTCAGCACCCTAGTCTCTGATTCAACTACTTCACTCTCCATCTTAATGAAGAATTCTATCATATTATGATCACTCCTCCCCAAGGGGCCTCGCACAACAAGATTGCTAATTAATCCTTTCTCATTACATAATACCCAGTCTAAGATGGCCTGATCTCTAGTTGGTTCCTCTAGAACAGGCGTGCTTCATGTGGAAAAAGGTTTAAAATCACAAAGGCCTTTCAAAATGGCATTATAGAGGCAATTAAGTGCTTGTTAAGGGCCTTAATGGCCTATCCCGCCTCTTGGAGGCGGGACAGAGTTGGGACCAGCAGACACGATTTAATGAAAATTGCGTGGAGGCGGGCTTGTGCCCGCCCGCCAATTTTCGCAATTTTAACCCCCCACACGCCTCCAAACCCGCCTCCACGGGTCATTGAAAATCCTGCCCAAGGTGTGCACTGCCATTTTAGGACACCATCTACCTCAGAGTTGCAGTAGATCAAAATATAGGAGAGCAGTTCACAGAGGTGACACTCCACTTTAGCATTACTGTCTTACAGCAGTGTCATCCAATACATTAGCCGCTGGGCACATGTCGCAAATTGGAAATCCAGATGTGGCGAATTGCATTTTTGATTCGTAAATACAAAATGAGCAATAGACACCATTGTTGGGAATGTCATCTCAATACTCACATTTGCACAGAGTGTGCTTATGTCGAATTATAGAATCACTGGGGGCTAAATTCAATACCCCCCGAAAACAGCCGCAGGCAATGCAATGTCACCAATGCTTCCTATGCAGGCAGCACTACGTAAAGCCAGCCTGCACCTCTCAAAGGGGAGGTGCCTTCTGGCTGGTGCAGGTGCTGGAAGTGGCTGTGGAAGACATTATGAGGAGGAAGAAGACTAAAATATTGCGCAACAGGGGAGAGAGCATGCTCCAAGTTTCTTTGACACTGCACTGGAGGCCTTGGTGGAGGAGAGAGGTCCTCCATCCATAGGGGGCCAGGCGGCCCTCCAGACAAACTCTGCAAAGGCAGTGGGAGCAGGTAGCCGTGGCGGTCCATGCCAGGAGTCAAGCCCCGAGGACCTGGATGCTGTGCCACAAGAAGTTCATTGACCTCACACAAGTGATCAAGGTCAGTGAATTCATCTTCAAATACCATATCTCACCAAATGCACCACTAACCTCAGCCACTGCTCAATGTACCGTACCCCCATCACTCACCTACCAACTATCTCTATCAAAAAGGACTCATACTGCACATTAGTAGCTTCATCTCACCCTCACACATTTAGCACTGCTTCAAGCCTCACACCAACATCTCACAGCTTGCACACACTGCCAGCTATTCAACCATGACAGGCATATCACCCAAACACACTGCACCACACTCACTGACACACTTCCCTCTCTATTGCTGGACAAGTTGGCACATAACCACAGGCAGCAGGAGCTAACTGGCGGGGAACAGGCACAGTTGCACGACCATACCCCAATGCAGGAGACGGGGGTCGCCATCATTGGAGTGACCATCGCTGAGGGTGTGGCCAGTGGTGGGGCTGAAACCATCGAAGATGACGGTAGCCTCATACCTAATCTTCCTTCACACATCCCACTGCCCCCTCATCCCACAATGTCTTTTGATTTAAACGTTGCAGATAGTTTAAGCGTGCACCTCTTGCTTTCCCCCCTCCCCTTCACCACAATCTTACCCATGTGCCTTTCTCCTTTCAGATACCTAAGAACTGCAACCTGGCCAGGCAGTGGTGGAGGAGCATGAACTGGAAGAGGAAGAAGGCAGTGATGCTGAAGACACAGCACCGTCACTCGATTTCACACTCGCAGCCATCAGCTCAGATACTGACACTCCGCGTAATTTAGAGGATAGCTTAGAGACGGGATCTGCACGTGGTGAGACTCTGGGCACGAGTGGCCTGCAGCCAGGACAGGGGGCAGGGATAGCACAGGTGCCAGCTCACCAGATGGCGAGGTCACACATGAGTTCTGCTGCAGAGGACTCAGATGAGCACTTTGATGGGGCACGCTACAGAAGTAGGTTGATGGGTATGCAGGGCTTTGTGCAGAGCTTGGAGCCCATCCTTTCCAGCATGGAAGTGGTGACCAACTCCACTAGCACACTGGTGGACCCAACCACGATGCAGTGTCTGACGGCCGATGTCTCAGCTTCCATTGCAGCACAAGCAGAAGTCACCCAACATCTGAGTGCTGCAGTAGAAGCTCAGACTGCTCTCATGCAAGCTCAGACTGCTGTCATCGTGGCTGTGCATTCCAGTGTTCAAAAGACTTGCAGGGTGTCACAGCAGTTAAGCAATCTGTCCTCCAACAGATTATTAGGATTGCCGAGGCGCGCCCCCCCCCCCCCCCCCCCCCCCCCCAACCCCCTTCCCAGGGGAGTGGCAGTGATTCCGTGGAGCACAAATCTTCTGCCCTCTCTCAGGTTGACAGCATTCAATCCTCCACCACTGCCACTCGGCCAATGCCCTAGCTGTTGCTTGTCCTCCAGCAAGCCCAGACTGCTGCCACCCATGCCGAGATGGTGCAGTCCGCAGTCGGGACTTCTAGGCCCAGAGCTGCTCGAGGTTGTCCTGCTAGGCCATCTGCAGTGTCCTCCACTGAAAGTCAGCAGCCTTCCATCAGCCATGCTGCAGCCACTGGGGTAGCACCGCGTAGGAGCGCCAGAAAAAAGAGAGACTTGGATTGATATAGCGCCTTTCACGACTTCAGGATGTCCCAAAGCGCTTTACAGCCAATGAAGAAATTTTGAAGTGTAGTCACTGTTGTAATGTAAGAAACACAGCAGCCAATTTGCACACAGCGAGCTCCAACAAACAGCAACGTGATAATGACCAGATAATCTGTTTTTTAGTGATGTTGATAGGATAGGCAAAGGCATGCAGAAGACATGCATGAAGGGAATGCACAAGAGTGAATAGCTGACGTTTGTATGCAATATGGCAAGCTTTGATTTATAAATTTGGTTTGGAATGTTTTTTGTGGTGGCTTTTATTTTTCATCGCTGCGATGGTCAGTAACAGAGGGAAGGGAAGGTGTGAGACTAATGGTGAATGTGGAATTGGGGTTGCATTTATTGGTATCGTACCCAGATGAGTCGGTCATGGCCAGCTCAGCCAGAAAGGGGCTTTCTGGCTGATGCCTCATTTCCTTCTCCTCCTCCTGCTCCTCAGCTTGTCACCGTATGCCTGGTGGCAAAGGCTGTGCCCTCACGGTGGCGCGGTTGTGCAGCATGCAGCAGACCACCATGAATCTCAACACCCACTCTGCCGAGTACTGCAGGGTTCCTCCAGAACAGTCCAGGCAGCGGAAGTATTGCTTCAGCATGCCAATGGTCTGCTTGATTATATTTCGTGTGGCAGCATGTCTTTCGTTGTATGAATGCTGCACACGTGTGCATGGGTTGCGCACTGGAATCATGAACCAAGTTGTTAATGGAAAGCCCCTGTTGCCCATTAGCCAACCTATGGTTTGCCGTGGTAGTTCAAATGCAAATGGCATAGTGGACTGCTGCAGAATGAAGGCATCATGACTGCTGCCAGGATACTGGGCATTCGCCTGAATGATTCACTGAGTATGGTCGCACACCAGCTGGACATTGAGGGAGTGGAATCCCTTTCGGTTGCGCTACATCTCAGAGTTGACATCTGGCGCCCGCAAAGTGACATGTGTGCAGTCAATGGCACCCTGCACCATGGGGAAGCTTGCAATCCTCGCGAAGCTGTGTGATCACTCCGCCTGCTGTTCTCTGAATACAGAGCCTCAGTGACCTCCCTTATGCAACAGTGGAAGGCAAACTGGGAGATGTTGCAAATATCTCCTGCTCCAACCTGGAAGGAGCCAGACACATAAAAGTTAATTGCCACGGTCACCTTCACATCCACTGGCAATGCGGTCCTAGCCCTGCTCTGAGGTTGCAGTTGTGGCTGCAGCAGGTGGAAGATTTCAGTGAGGACGTTCTTACTGAAGCTCAGACATCTCACACACTTTTCCTTGCTGAGGTTCAGGTAGGAGTATTGCTGCTTGAATATGCTGACGTAGATGGCCTGCTGCTGAGAGCCCTTCTCCCCCTCCTTCTCCTCCCTCTTCCAGCAGCTTGTCCTGCTCTACATGCCCTCTGTTCATTCTCCAAGTCCTGCTCTGTGTCGCATCTGCTCATTCTCCCTGTCATGCTGTAGGCCAAGTGGAATGCCTACTACTGCACGCATGTCTTAGAGCAAGTGGTCTGTGCAGAATCCTTGAAGTCAGTCCTTCAGCACGTGCCACACCACTCCCTGTAGACTTTAGCTACTTTAAAGAACTCTAGAAACCACCAAACACTGCCACAAACTCAGCAACAGCCAGTAAAAATCAATCAGTAACTAACCTGCAAGTAGTTTATGATCCCTTTAAATAGCGCTGGTGGGGAGACCTTCCTGGTGCTGAACACAAGTTCAGCTCTATGCGCTTAAGAGAGGGCATTAGCTGGAGCGCTGAGCTCCAAAATGGCAGCGTTAGTGTCAAGTCATGATCTGCCTAGTCTGCATACTTCCATGCACTCACTGCGCCCGCACTAACGCCCTCACCAAGATGCGTCAGATGCAACTCACACTAGAAGCGTGCACACGTACTGCCGACGGCATTTTGCAGGCAAATCGGCACTCAGTGAATCATTCAGGCGAATGCCCAGTATCCTGGCAGCAGTCATGATGCCTTCATTCTGCAGCAGTCCACTATGCCATTTGCATTTGAACTACCACGGCAAACCATAGGTTGGCTAATGGGCAACAGGGGCTTTCCATTAACAACTTGGTTCATGACAGAATCCTATTTTGAGGCTATAGAATCATACAGCACAGAAGGCGACCATTCAGCCCATCGTGCCTGTGCCGGCTCTTTGAAAGAGCTATCCAATTAGTCCCACTCCCCGGCTTTCTCCCTATAGCCCTGCACATGTTTCCTTTATAAGTAGAGATCCAATTCCATTTTGAAAGTTATTATTGAATCTGCTTCCACTGCCCTTTCAGGCAGTGCATTCCAGATCCAGATCGCTGCATAAAAAAATTCTCCTCCCTGGCTTTTTTACCAATTATTTTAAATCTATGTCCTCTGATTACCGACGGTCCTGCCAGTGGAAACAGTTTCTCCCTATCTACTCTATCAATATCCCTTATAATTTTGAATACCTCTATTAAATCTCTGCTTAACCTTTTCTGCTCTGAGGGGAATAATCCCACCTTCTCTAGTCTCTCCAGATAACTGAAATCCCACATCCCTGGTAACATTCTAATCTCCTCTGCACCCTCTCCAAGGCCTTAAGATCCTTTGCAGTGTCAGCTGTGGCTCAGTTGGTAGCAGAAGGTCAGAAGGTTGTGGGTTCAAGTCCCACTCCAGAGACCTGAGCACAAAATCTAGGCTGACGCTGGAGTGCTATACTATCGGAGGTGCCGTCTTTCGGATGAGACGTTAAACCGAGGCCCTGTCTGCTCTCTCAGGTGGACGTAAAAGATCCCATGGCAATATTTCGAAGAAGAGCAGGGAAGTTATCCCCAGTGTCCTGTTCAATATTTATCCCACAATCAGCATCACTCAAGTAGATTATCTGGTCATTATCACATTGCTGTTTGTGGGAGCTTGCTGTGGGCAAATTGGCTGCCGTGTTTCCTACATTACAACAGTGACTCCACTTCAAAATTACTTCATTGGCTGTAAAGCGCTTTGAGACGTCCGGTAGTCATGAAAGGTGCTATATAAATGCAAGTCTTTCTTTCTTTCTAAAGTGTGGGCCCAGAGATGGACATAATGGGCCATAATTTGCGGCCCCTACGGGTGCGTACGAGGTGCGTACACGCCCTTAGGGGCCACGCAAGTTCCGGGTTAAAGCATGCGAAGCGCATCTCCGGGAAAAGGGCATCTGCGGGCGGAAAGTTGGGCTTCTGCCCAGCGAATGCCCGTGAAATTCTTACACCTGCTTTTACCAGCATAAGAGTTTTAAAAAATAGCAAAATAAAAATTTATCAATAATTTTATACATTTAAAACCTGTGAAATAAGGTGTTTATTTTTAGCCCCTTTTAAACATGTAAATTTATTTTTCAAAAAATTAAATTTTTGTTTTAAATATTTAATTAAATGCAATATGTGATTTTTTTTAAATTATTTGATGTCTGGGTGTATTTTTTGGGGGTATTCCCATTCATGCTTATGGGGTTTCTGTACATACGGAATCTCCATAAGTATGAATTGGGATTCCCTTCTGTCATTGATTGGCCCGGCTCACGTGATCTCAGTAGTGCTTGTGAACCGCCTGCGCCCCGGGATAAGTGGGCCTCTACCCGCAGGTACCCGGAGAGGCCCAGGACCGCGAGTCTCCGTGGCTCCCGAGGCTCCAGGTATGCGGCATTTTATTTGCGGATCGGAGGCATTTCCCCGCGGGAAGCCTCTGACTGCAAATTCAGGGCCAATACTTTAGCTAAGGTCTAACCAGTTATTTATAAAGATTTACCATAACTTCCTTGCTTTTGTACTCTATGGCTCTGTTTATAAAGCCAAGGAGACCGAATGCTTTTTTAACCGCTTTATTAACTGTCCTGCCACCTTCAAGGATTTGTGTCTGTGAACACCCAGGTCTCTCTGTTCCTGCACCACCTTTAAAATTGTTCCATTTACTGCCTCTCATCATTTTTCCTTCCAAAATGCATCAATTCCCACTTCTCTGCATTAAATTTCATCTGCCATATGTCTGCCCATTTCACCTGTCTGTGTGTTCTCCTGAAGTCTGCTACTATCCTCCTCATTGTTTGCTACATTTCCAAGCTTTGTGTCATCTGCAAACTTTGAAATTATGGCCCTAATACCCAAGTCCAGGTCATTAGTATATATCAAAAAGAGCAGTAGTCCTAATACCAAACCCTGGGAAACACCACTGCACACTTCCCTCCAGTCTGAAAAACAGCTATTCACCACTACTCTCTGCTTCCTGTCTCACAGTGAATTTCGTATCCATGCTGTCACTGCCCAGTTTACTTCCATAGGCTTCAATTTTGCTAACAAATCTATTATGTGGCACTTTATTAAATACCTTTTGAAAGTCCATATACACAACATCAACTTCACTACCTTCATTAATTCTCTTGTTATTTTGTCGAAGAACTCAATTAAGTTTGTCAGACATGATTTGCCTTTAACAAATCCTTGTTGGGTGTCATTTATTAACCCATATTCTTACAAGTAACAACAACAACAACAACTTGTATTTCACGTAGTAAAACGTCCCAAGGCGCTGCACAGGACAAAACATTTGACACCGATCCACATAAGGATAAATTAGGGCAGGTGACCAAAAGCTTGGTCAAAGAGGTAGGTTTTAAGGGGTGTCTTAAAGGAGGAAAGAGAGGTAGCGAGGCGGACAGGTTTAGGCAGGGAATTCCAGAGCTTAGGGCCTAGGCAACAGAAGGCACAGCCACCAATGGTTGAGTGATTATAATCAGGGATGCTCAAGAGGGCAGAATTAGAGGAGCGCAGATATCTCGGGGGGTTGTGGGGCTGAAGGAGACTACAGAGATAGGAAGGGGCGAGGCCATGGAGGGATTTGAAAATAAGGATGAGAATTTTAAAATCGAGGCGCTGCTGAACAGGGAGCCAATGTACGTCAGCGAGCAGAGGAGTGATGGACGAACGGTTCTTGGTGCGAGTTAGGACACGGGCAGCTGAGTTTTGGATGACCTCAAGTTTACATAGGGTGGAATGTGGGAGGCCAGCCAGGAGTGCGTTGGAATAGTCAAGTCTAGAGATAACAAAGGCATGGATGAGGGTTTCAGCAGCGGATGAGCTGAGGCAAGGGCGGAGACGGAGGTGGAAGTAGGCGGTCTTTGTTATGCTGCGGATATGTGGTCGGAAGCTAATTTCACGGTCAAGTATGACACCAAGGTTGCGAACAGTGTGGTTTAGCCTCAGACAGATGTTAGGGAGAGGGATGGAGTCAGTGGCTAGGGAACGGAGTTTGTGGCGGGGACCTAAAAAAATGGCTTCGGTTTTCCCAATATTTAATTGGAGAAAATTTTTGCTCATCCAGAACTGTATGTCGGGCAAGCAGTCTGACAAGTTAGACACCGTGGAGAGGTCGAAAGAGGTAGTGAGGTAGAGCTGGGTGTCGTCACTGTACATGTCGAAACTGGCGCTGTGTTTTCGGATGATGTCGCCAAGGGGCAACATGCAGCTGAGAAATAGGAGGGGGCCAAGGATAGATCCTTGGGGGACACCAGAGGTAATGAAGCGGGAGAGGGAAGAGAAGCCGTTGCAGGTGATTCTCTGGTTATAATTAGATAGATAAGAATGGAACCAGTCGAGTGCAGTCCCACCCAGCTGGACGACGGTGGAGAGGCGTTGGAGAAGGATGGAGTGGTCAACCATGTCAAAGGCTGCAGACAAGTCAAGAAGGACGAGAAGGGATAGTTTACCTTTGTCACAGTCACAAAGGATGTTATTTGTGACTTTGATGAGAGCCGTTTCAGTACTGTGGCAAGGGCGGAAACCTAATTGGAGGGTTTCAAACATGGAATTGCGGGAAAGATGGGCACGGATTTGGGAGGCAACAACACGTTCAAGGACTTTGGAGAGGAAAGGGAGGTTGGAGATGGGGCGGTAGTTTGCAAGGACGGAGGGGTCAAGGTTTGGATTTTTGAGGAGAGGGATGATGATGGCAGATTTGAGGGAAGGGGAACAATAGCTGAGGAGAGAGAACCATTAACAATATCAGCTAACATAGGAGCCAGAAAAGGAAGTTGTGTGGTCAGCAGTTTGGTGGGAATAGGGTCGAGGGAGCAGGAAGTGGGTCTCATGGACAAGATGAACGCAGAGAGGTCCTGAGGGAGATCGGAGAGAAACTGGAGAAAGATGTGATGGGAACGTTAGAGGAAGTTTGGCCCAGTGAGCTAGGGGAAGGAAGGGAAGTGGCAGAGGCAGCTGAACAGATGGCCTCAATCTTAGAGACAAAGAAGTCCATGAACTCCTCACACTTGTTATTGGAGGTGAGGGTGGAGGAGACAGGGGAGAGGGGTTTAAGAAGACGGTTAGCAGTAGAGAATAGGAGCCAGGGTTTATCTTTGCATTCCAGAATGATTCTGGAATAGTGAGCAATTTTGGCAGACGAGAGCAGGGCCCGATAGTGCTTTATGTGGTAACAATAAATTTTGTCCCGAATTATGGGTCCAGATATTAATCTGAAGGCGAATTCCATGTGGGGTGGTGGAATTGCTTGGGGGGAACCCAGAAGTCAACTGGGCAGGTCAAACTTTGACACACAACTCAACTCAATTGTACAAGTTAATTTTGACTTCTGGGTTTCGTGTCGCCAAGCTGCGCAGTGGGCATGATACGCACCCGCATGATGTGTTTTCAGCTGTATTTAAAGGGCAGTCCACAAATGGAAATTGGAGGTATTCAGAATGGATGGTGGACATAGAACAAGGGTAGCACCCAGATTTAATGACACATCGCTGGAATTACTGCTGTGCAATGAGGAGGAGGAGGAGGAGGAGGAGGAGGAGGAGGAGGGATATACTTTTCCTCAGCAATGGGAAGAAGAAACCTGCTGCTCTCACCAAGAAGATGTGGTTGGAGGTAGCTGAGGAGTTGAGCAGGAGCCTTGTGCCTAGGTCATGGTAGGAAGCGGTTTAATGATCTAACCAGGTCAGGAAAAGTAAGTACATTTGCTTATTCAACTACATCCTGTGCTTTAAGCTCCCCCCCCCACCCACCCCCCCCCACCCACCCTGCTTTTCACTCGGTCTTGCTAAGTGTTCTCTATTAATTCACTCCTCACACCCACCCAACTTTCAGCAGCACTCAGCCTTCACTTTCAACACACTTCATCGCCTCCCCATTTACCCACCCACCGTTGACACTCACCCCGATACTTATCCAATGTGATGCATGTGTCCCATAGTCACCCTCACCAAATGCACTGCATCCATCGGGTGAATACCTCACCTTCACTCACTCACAGCCCTGTTTTTTCACCCCTTGTAGGATAAGAGGGAGCAAAACGCAAGGGAGAGGGACTATTACAAATAGTACAGCTCACAGATGTAGAGGAGGACGCCCTGGAAATAAGTAGCACATCTGTGTCCCTCTCAGTTGGAGATGGAGAGACAGGGAGCTCACATATAGTTGGTGACAGAATTACAAATATCTTTGATGCACATATGCTGACTTCATTTCATCAATGACTGGACTATGAGAAGACTGAATATGGTGTTTGTCAAGATTGTGACTTTGCCACAACTAAATCATATCCCTTTCTTTTGTCTTCTAGGGCCTTCATGCGTACAGCAAGTATCGCAGGACATCCATGAGGACATTTCCTCAGAGGATCTAATTTCTTCTGAGTGTGCACCATCACAGGATTTACAGCCAAGCACCAATGTAGATACTCGCACTTCGGTGGGTCCACTTACATAGTTAGCTGGGTTTTCACCTGGTGATTCACACCTCACAAGTTCACGTGAGCAGACACTGGTAGCAGGGACAGCTGTGGAGAGTCCTCATTGGGGGGCACAATCCTCTTCAAGCTCTGCTCAGCTGGACAAAGATGCTGAACCCTGGGGGCCATCATTGAGAAGGAGAATGCTAGAGGTGCATCAGCACCTTAGCCAGGTACTGACAGACGTGCCACACACACTCTCTACAATAGCGGAGAGGATGGAGGAGTCCAACTTGATTGCTAGTGCATTGGTGGTGTAGGGTATTATGAGATGATCTGCCATGGAGACAGAGTCTGCTTCCATGGCGCTTCAAGCAAGGCTCTTTAATGATTCAGTGCAGTACCATGACCACAGCTGTGCAGACTTTGGATACCAACTTGTCTGCCACCTTAAACAAGATGACAGATGCTTCACTGATCTTCAATCAGTGCAAAGTTGGGATAAATGGGTCATTTTCAGGTTGGCAAACTGTAACTAGTGGGGTGCCACAGAGATCAGTGCTGGGGCCTCAACTATTTACAATCTATATTAATGATTTGGATGAAGGGACCGAGTGTACTATAGCCAAATTTGTTGATGATACAAAGATAGGTGGGAAAGCAAGTTGTGAGGAGGACACAAAGAATCTGCAAAGGGATATAGATAGGTTAAGTGAGTGGGAAAAAATTTGGCAGATGGAGTATAATGTGGGAAAATGTGAGGTTATCCACTTTAGTAGGAAGAATAAAAAAGCAAATTATTATTTAAATGGAGAGAGACTACAAAATGCTACAGTACAGAGGGATCTGGGGGTCCTCATACATGAAACACAAAAAGTTAGCATGCAGGTACAGCAAGTAATTAGGAAGGCAAATGGAATGTTGCCCCTTATTGCAAGGGGGATGGAGTATAAAAGTAGGGAAGTCTTGTTACAACTGTACAGGGTATTGGTGAGACCCCACCTGGAGTACTGCGTACAGTTTTGGTCTCCTTATTTAAGGAGGGATATTCTTGCATTGGAGGCAGTTCAGAGAAGGTTCACGAGGTTGATTCCTGGGATGAAGGGGTTGGCGTATGATGAAAAGTTGAGCAGGTTGGGCCTATACTCATTGGAGTTTAGAAGAATGAGAGGTGATCTTATTGAAACATATAAGATTCTGAGGGGGCTTGGCAGGGTAGATGCTGAGAGGATGTTTCCCCTCATGGGGGAATCGAGAACTAGGGGGCATAGTTTCAGAATAAGGGGTCGCCCATTTAAAACGGAGATGAGGATGAAGTTTTCTCTCAGAGGGTCGTGAATCTTTGGAATAATAGTATTCTTTATTTGTTTTGGATGTAACTTAAGTTTTGTTATCTGCAGAAAATGTCTCTGTCTTCAGTCGCTCCGGCTCAGAGTCATTGAGCTGGAGTGCGAGTTAGAGACACTCCGAAACATAAAGGAGGGGGCGGAATTTCTGGATAGTTTTATCCAGTCACACCCCAGAGGAAAGCACAGGTTCAGGAAAGGGAGGGTGTAACTATTAGTGTGCCAGGTAACGGGGACTTAGGAGAGGTTGAGAAGGAGGTCCCTCAGACACTGGGCCTGTCCAACAGGTACGATGTACTCACTGCCTGTGAGGACAAGGAGAAAGACTGCAGGGAGGACAGCCACAATGCAGACCAAGGCACCATGGCTCAGAAGGCTGTCCAAGAGGTAGAAGAGCAGAATAGAAGTGTGGAAGTGATAGGGGACTCTATAAATAGGGGGATAGATAGCATCCTCTGCAGCCATGAATAAGAATCTCAAAGGGTGTGGTGAATTTGGAAAGGGAGGGGGTAAATCCAGTTGTGGTGGTCCATGTCAGAACAAACGACATAGGTAGGAACAGGGAGCAGGTCCTGCTGAGGGAGTATCAGGAGTTAGGAATAAATTAAAAAGCAGGACCTCGAGGGTAATAATCTCTGTATTATTGCCCGAGCCACATGCAAATTGGCATACAAACAGTCAGATCAGGAGAATTAACACGTGGCTAAAGGGCTGGTGTGGGAAAGAGGGGTTCCTTTTCATGGGACACTGCCACCAATACTGGGACAGGAAGCTGTATCGATGGGACAGGCTCCACCTGAACCGGGAAGGGGACCCGTGTCCTAGCGGAACGGGTAAATAGGGAGATGACAAAGGCTTCAAACTAGTAAGCGGGCGGAGGGATCTACGAGAAATGAAACCAGCCTAAATATAAACAAAATAGGAAAGGAGAGCATAGGAAAGAACAATGTAAGGGAGGGCATTGATGGCCAAGGAATAAATAGAGTTATAGAACAGGAGTCTAAAAAGATGGTTAACAATAAAGTGAGAGGAATGGCTATTAAAAATGAGTTAAACTGTCTGTACAGCAATGCACATAGTGTACGTAATAAAATAGGGGAACTGGCAGCAATAATACATTGCAAGGAACCAAACATGGCTACAGAAAAATCAGGACTGGGAATTAAACATTGCAGGGTATAATATATTTAGAAAAGATAGAGAGGGAAAAAGGGGAGGTGGAGCAGCTGTACTTATTAGGGATAACATAATGGCAGTAGAAAAAAGTGGCGCAGCTATCAGTAAGACAAAAATAGAATCCATGTGGACAGAGATAAAAGATAATAAAGGATCAATCACACTAATAGGCATAGTCTACAGACCATCTAATAGTGGGAGGGAGGTGGAGGAAGCAATATGCAAAGAAATTAGGGAAATGAGTAAAAAACATAGAATAATAATCATGGGGAATTTCAACTACCCCGATATTAATTGGCCAGAAGAGGTAGGTAAAGGGGACAAGGGAATGGAGTTCCTACAAAGAGTACAGGACTCCTTTATAACCCATTATGTAAGAAGCCCAACAAGGGAGGATTTGCTATTTGAGCTAGTAATGGGGAATGAACCAGAGCAGATAAAAGAAGTAAAAGTAAGGGAACATCTAGGCAATAGTGACCATCATATAATACGCTTTAAGAAAATAATTGAGAGGACATAAGTATGATGAAGATCAGGGTAATAGATTAGAGAAAAGCCGATTTTGTGGGGCTGAGAATAGAGCTTGGGAAAATAAAATGGACAACAATATTGGCAAACAATGATGTAGAACAGCAGTGGGAAATACTTAAAACGGTGTTCAACAGAGTCCGGGAAAAATATATTCCACTAAAAAACAAGAACAAGCTAAACACTAATGAGACACCATGTCTGAATAAAGACATAAAGGAAAAATTGAGGGTAAGGAAAGAGGGATACACTAAGTACATGGACAGCAGGGGAGAGCATGACAAGAGAGAATACGAAGAGATTAGGAGAGAAGTCAAAAAACAATTAGAAAGACAAACGGAACTATGAAATTAAATTATCAAGGAACATAAAACAAAATAGTAAAATACTTTACAGGCACATCAATAAAAAAGGACATTTGGGGTAGGAATAGGGCCACTAAGGGATGGACAGGATAATATCACAGGCAGCGATAGAGACATGGCAGAAATATTAAATAATTATTTTGCTTCAGTATTTACCAGGGAGACAGAACAGGTGGACATGACATCAGATGATGAGATGAATAATGAGATAAGTGCATTTAAAATAAAAAGAGGAGAAATATTAAATAAACTAATCAAACTCAATGAGGATAAAACGCCTGGTTCAGACGGATTACATCCACGTATTTTAAAAGAATCTAGGGAAGAGATAACGAGGCATTACTACACATATTTAATAATTTGTTAGAATACGGTGTAGTGCCAGAGGACTGGCAGATAGCTAACATAATACCTATTTTTAAGAAGGGAGTTAGAACATGTCCACGGAACTATAGACCAGTCAGCTTAAAATCAGTGGTAGGAAAAATAATGGAATCCCTACTAAAGGAGAAAATAGAAGAACATCTAGAAATAAAAAATATAATAATGAATAGTCAGCATGGATTTCAAAAGGGAAAGTCTTGCTTGACCACCCTCATTGAATTTTTTGAAGAGGTAACAGAGAGCGTAGACAAGGGTAATGTAGCAGATGCAATTTATCTAGATTTTCAAAAGGCCTTCAATGAGATACCACATCATAGACTAATGAATAAGGTCAGAGCATGCGGAGTCAGGGGACAAGTAGCAGAATGGATGGCTAGCTGGCTTTAAGACAGAAAGCAGAGAGTAGGGGTAAAGGGTAGCTATTCAGAATGGCAGAAGGTGGGGAGTGGGGTCCCACAAGGATCAGTGCTGGGACCAATGTTGTTCACAATTTATATTAATGATTTAGACTTTGGAATCAAAAACACAATTTCTAAATTTGCAGATGACACCAAATTGGGGGGGGGGATAGTCAATACTGAGGAGGACTGCAACAAATTACAAGAAGACATTAATAAACGTGCAGAATGGGCATATAATTGGCAAATGAAATTCAACACCAATAAATGTGAGATATTACATTTTGGCAAGAAAAATAGGGAGGTCACTTACGACTCTAAGTGGGAGTAGAAGAGCAAAGGGATCTCGGAGTACAAATACACAAATCACTGAAAGAAGTGACACAGGTTAACAAGGCCATAAAAAAGCAAACCAAGCACTAGGGTTTACTTCTAGAGGGATTGTATTGAAAAGTAGAGAAGTTATGATAATCGTGTATCGAACCTTGGTTAGACCACACTTGGAGTACTGCGTACAATTCTGGTCACCATATTACGGTGTATCTGTGAGGCTGAGAGCTTCATGGATAGCATGTTTCAGGAGGTGGTCACCCCGCAAATAAAGATTGTTCGGGCAGAAAGGGAATGGGTGACCACCAGACAAAAGAGAAGCACCAGGCAGTTAGTGCAGGAGTCCCCTGAATGCATCGCGCTCTCCAACCAGTATTCGGTTCTGAGTACTGGTGAGAGCGATGGTTCCTCTGGGGATATAGCCAAAGCCAAGTCTGCGGCAGCATGGGTGGCTCAGCTGTACAGGGGGGAGGAAACAGAGTGGGAAAGCAATAGCGATAGGAGATTCGATAGTTAGGGGAGCAGACAGGAGTTTCTGCAGCTGCAGACGTGACTCCAGGATGGTATGTTGCTTCCCTGGTGCCAGGGTCAAGGAGGTCACCGAGCGGCTGCAAAACATTTTGAGGGGGGAGGGTGAACAGCCAGAGGTCGTGGTCCATATCAGTATCAACAACATAGGCAGAAAGAAGGATGAGGTCCTGCAGGCAGATTTTAGGGAGCTAGGAAAGAGATTAAAAAGCAGGACCTCAAAGGTAGTAATCTCCGGATTACTCCCAGTGCCATGCGCTAGTGAGTATAGAAATAGGAGGATAGCGCAGATGAATGTGTGGCTGGAGAGATGGTGCAGGAGGGAGGGCTTTAGATTCCTGGGGTATTGGGACTGGTCCTGGAGGAGGTGGGACCTGTACAGGCCGATAGGGTGCACCTCAACAGGGCTGGGACAAATATCACGGGGAGGTTTGCTAATACTGTTGGGGAGGGTTTAAACTAATTTCCTATCTCCTATTATCCTATCTCCACTTGATAAGATAAAAATTGATAAAGAGGTATTAGAAAGGCTGGCTGTACTTAAAGTAGATAAGTCCCCAGGAGCGGATGGGATGCATCCTAGGATGCTGAGGAAACTGAGGGAGGAAATCGCTGAGGTACTGGCCATAATCTTCTAATCCTACTTTTATATGGGAGTGGTGCCAGAGGACTGGAGAATTGAAAATATTACACCATTGTTCAAAAAAGGGTGTAAAGATAAACCCAGCAACTACAGGCCAGTCAGTTTGACCTCAGTAGTGGGGAAGCTTTAAGAAACAATAATCAGGGACAAAATTAACAGTCACTTGGGCAAGTGTGGATTAATTAAGGAAAGCCAGCACAGATTTGTTAAAGGCAAATCATGTTTAACTAACTTGATTGAACTCTTTGATGAGGTAACAGAGAGGGTTGATGAGGGCAATGCAGTTGACGTAGTGTACATGGATTTCCAAAAGGCGTTCGACAAAGTGCCACATAATAGGCTTGCCAGCAAAGTTGAAGCCCATGGAATAAAAGGGACAGTGGCAGCATGGATACGGAATTGGCTAAGTGATAGGAAACAGAGAGTAGTGGTGAACGGTTGTTTTTCGGACTGGAGGAAGATATACAGTGGTGTGACCCAGGTGTCGGTTCTAGGACCACTGCTTTCCTTGATATATATTAATGACTTGGACGTGGGTGTACAGGGCACAATTTCAAAATTTGCAGATGACACAAAACTTGGAAGTATAGTGAACAGTGAGGAGGATCGTGATAGACTTCAGGAAGACATAGATAGGCTGATGAAATGGGCAGACACATGGCAGATGAAATTTAATGCAGGAAAGTGCAAAGTGATACATTTTGGTAGAAAGAATGAGGAGAGTGGTACAATCCTGAAGGGGTTGCATGAACAGAGAGACCTGGGGTATGTGTGCACAAATCGTTGAAGGTGGCAGGGCAGGTTGAGAAAGCAGTTAAAAAGGCTTACGGGATCCTGGGCTTCATAAATAGCGGTACAGAGTACAAAAGTGTGGAAATTATGATAAACCTGTATAAAACACTGGTTCAGCCCAAACTGGAGTATTGTGTCCAATTCTGGGCACCACACTTTAGGAAGGATGTGAAGGCCTTAGTGAGGGTGCAGAAAAGATTTACGAGATAAATTCCAGGAATGAGGGATTTCAGTTACGTTGATAGACTGGAGAAGCTGGGGTTATTCTCCTGGGAGCAGAGGAGATTGAGAGGAGATTTGATAGAGGTGTTCAAAATCATGAGGGGTCTGGACAGAGTAGATCCACTTTTAAAGCTGCTAAACCCCTTAATACTTCCTCTCTCGCTATGTCTATTTCATCTAATAAGTATCTGAAGGGAAGAAATTTGCAGGGCTATGGGGAAAGGACGGGGGAGTGGGACTAACTTAGTAGTCTTGCAGAGAGCTGGCACGGGCTCGACAGACCGAATGTCCTTCTTCCATGCTGTAACCATTCTATGATTCTATGATTATAAAAAGGATATAGAGGTACTGCAGAGGGTGCAAAAAGGATTTACAAGGATGATACCAGAAATGCGAGGGTATACTTATCAGGGAAGAATGAATAGGCTGGGTCTCTTTTCTCTTGACAAAAGAAGGCTGAGGGGTGACCTAATAGAGGTCTTTAAAGTTATGAAAGGTTTTGATAGAGTAGACACAGAGAGAATGGCCCAAAAATTCGGCCTAATACGGGAGAGTACGCACTGTGTACTCACCCGTATTAGATCCCGAAGTGCCGGTTTCCTGCATGCACTGCGCATGCGCGGGAAACCGGCACTTCCGGTATGGCGAAGGGGGCGGTTCCTAGGTGAACCGCATGTGCACTAGAGGCTGCGCGCACGCAGCACACTTAGGTTTTTTTTCAGGTTTCAACGCGAGGGTAAGTATGGAAGATTATACACATGTAAAAAGGAGGCGCAAGACCCCTTTTGAACAAGGTAAGTAGTTAATTAAGTATAATTTTTATTTTTTTTCAACAGGTTTATCTTTTTTAGAGACTTAAAGAAAGGTAAGTTTATTTATATAACTTTTTAAAAAAAAAATTATTTTTAAAAAATTAAAATTTTTGTTTAAAGTGGTTAATTTATTTAACTATAGTTATTTTATTAATGCAATGGTTTTTTTTTAAATTTATTTGAGGTTTAGCTGTTCTTTTGGGGTCTCTTTCAATTCACAGATTTGACATGTCTCCTGTCAAATCTATGAATGAAAGATAGTCTGCTGCCATTGGCTCTCCATGGCCCACGTGATCCCAGAGGTCGCATCGCACTAACTGCGCCCCTGGGACACGCACACACTGCGCGCCGGCACTAGGGAGAGGCCCAGGACCCGAAGTTCCTGTGGGCCCAAAACACAACGGCCGGCGCGGAGTGTAATATCGCGCGCGATCCTTACCCCCGCGGCAAGCCTCCGAGTCAAATTTCTGGGCCAATGTTTCCACTTGTGGGGAAGAGCAAAACTAGAGGCCATCAATATAAGATAGTCACCAGGAAATCCAATAGGGAATTCAGAATAAACTTCTTTACCTAAAGAGTGGTGAGAATGTGGAACTCGCTACCACAGGGAGTGGGTGAAGAAAATAATATGGATGCATTTAAGGGGAGGCTAGACAAGCATACTAGGGAGAAGGGAATAGAGGGTTATGCTAATAGGTTTAGATGAGGATAAACGGGAGGAGGTTCGAGTGGAGCCTGTTCTGTGCCGTATATCCTATGTTACTTAAAAAGGGATGTTGTTAACTTTAATCCACCTTTAAAAGTTTTCTATATTTTTTCAGTTGCTTAATCAAAACCCTTGTCCCACTCGTATATGCATCTATTGCCAGCTCAGCCCAATCACATTTAAAATCATGCCTTCTGTTGTTCTGCCGAAAATGATTATTTTTGATTATTTGGCTTGTTGGTAATGCAGTTACGATATTAACAATTGTAGCGTGAACGAGTTCAATCGCAAAATAATGCAAGTTAAATATACAAGATATCACACTTTCGCTAGATTATTCATTATACTGCTCTATACTGTTAGCATTTTGTCACTAATTTGAAACTTTGTTAAGTACAGATATTCAAAGACTTTACAAAGTTCTGGAAATACCAACGTGTATAGAATGCATGATATGGTGCAGTCCTCATTCAGTCATTCAGCGTTGCAATTGCAGATGTTGCATTGTGTTGAGCTGAGGGAGTCGCCTCTGGGGTTATACAAGCTAGCTCTCCCTCTATCTGGCTGTGACTCCGGCAGTTAACTCTCCTTTGCTCTATGCCGCTCTGCTTGCCAGTATTTGATCTGCCTGATCGATCTCACTCCTTGCTCTTAGGATCAGGCTTCTCAGGAAGTTGAATCAAATGCAAGTCTGGACTGAAGCAGGAGAAGTTGTGCTTTTCCACCTCTCAATTCAACTGATCCCAGGATAAGCTTCGTTCAGCTGGGTAAGGTTTTCATTCATAGTTTCATAAAGTTGTGCCTTCAACGATCAGCATAGCGTTTCACTTAAGAAACTCGAATCTTCATATTATTAACCACACTTTGTTTCATCTATTGACCTGTTCACAGCCACATTCTTTTTAACATTTCAGATACCACACATTTTAACACAGTTGTAATGTAGTATATATACATTATATTCTATATATCCCTATGTGGGGCTAATAAAATAGATTTATTAAAGACTTTCAGCCTGAACCGTGCAGATTATTGTAAGTGATAGATTAGATAATGCAGTAATAATCTTTTTAAAAGCGAGTACTTGATCCCGTGTACTGGTAAATGACTCAGATACTTGACATATAACACTGTGGGCTCCTACCTGCCAGCTAAACTGTTTTCTGAAGCATCTACCTGCACTAACACAGGAGGCATAGTTGGGTTTATAAATTCGGAGAATCTAAGTTTACTGACTATATTTTTAAATAGCGAATTTGTTATTCATTCTGTGATCTGAATGGTCACTAAGGGGTATTTGTTCCTCGGTGTAGTTATTTATATCGAATTACATCGAGTCTACAGCACAGGAACAGGCCATTCGGCCCAACCAGTCTATACCATATACAGCAGTTTCTTAAACTACTGAATGCAGCAGTTTCTTAAACTACTGTATAAACCACAGATTCGGAAAATAATTGTCTGTAACTTTAAACACGGAAAAGATGTGCCTATATTTTTACAGTTGAGTTGGGTGGCGATCTGAGGAAGGCAGACCTGGTGCCAAATTCTGGAGAAGCTTTTGATTCATTTCTCATATTAAAAGGAATCGCTTGATGCCTGCTTACGCAATGTTTGCTTTAAATAAGTTCATGCGTTTACAAAGTGAGCCCAATGTACAAACATTAGGGGGGAAAAATTCAGCTGCTTGCGCCTCCCGTTAGCGCCTTAAGAGGGCGCTAATGGGGCGTAAAGCAGCTAACGCCCGGGCGCAGCGCCGCCCACGCCTCCCGAAAAATTCAGCGGGAGGTTAGCGGCGGCGGCAGCCGGTAGCGCCCTGTGGCGCTGCGCCGCCGGCGATGACGTCATCGCCGTGCGCAGCACCCCGCTCGCGCCCCGGCCGTGATCTTCAGTCGCGCCCCCTGATTTACCGCCAGACGCTATGTCCGACGGGTTCAGGGAGGCGTACGTGCGGCCGGGGCGGCGATATTTAAAGGGGAGGTGGCAGGCGGCCATTTTTGTTGCTGGCCGCCTGCCAGCACCTGCCCCCGTTGCTGTCCCCGGCCCCCGTGAAGCCCCCCCACCGTGAAGTGCCGGCTGCGCTCCAAGAGCCCGGCACTTCTCTTGAGTGCCGGGCTCTTTTGCCGGCACTCCCGATCCCTGGGGGCCCAGCTGGGCCCCGGTTCGCGCTGCGCAGGGTCCCTCCCCTTTAAGAAGGGGAGGAAGGCCTGCAATACCGCGGCGCGACGTGCCGCAGCGCGTGGCGCTGCGGCACGTAGCGCCAGGATATTCCCTCGCAGCGCCCCAAGAGGGATGCGGGGTGTTTCCAGTTGCGCCCCGCTTCCCTCTTGGGGCGCAACCACTGAAGTTCCGGTGCGGGGCCGCTAATTTTTTCGGGGCGCTAAAAGTCGCGCCCCGGCGAGGTTAGCGCCCCAAATGGGGCGCGACTCAATTTTTACCCCTAGGGGTGTTATGAAAGAAAGAAAGACTAAAGTTTTTATAAGTATATTAAAACAAAGAGGGTGGCTGAGGGCAATGTGTGCCCTTTAAAGACAGATGCAGGTGATATTGTAATTGAAAAGAAGGAAAAGCAAACTTGCTAAACAATCACAATAGAGAATGAGAATAAAGTACCAGAGATGTGAGGAAAAATAAAAATAAATCAACAGGAGGAACTTACTAGGTTTAATATAAGTTAAAAATATGGCAATGGAGAAAATAACAAGACTGAAGATAGACAAATCTGCAGGACCTGATGGTTTCCACACCAGGGTCTTAAAAGAAGTAGGTGAGGAAATTGTAGTTGCTTGATTCATAATCTTCCAAAACTCTCTTGATTCAGGAATTGTCCTCTTGGATTGGAAAAATGGCATTGCCACTTATTTAAGAAGGCTGGGAGACGAAAACCAAGGAAATTATAAACCTATTAGTCTAATGTCTGTTGTGGGGAAGTTATTGAATCTATTATTCAGGACAGAGTGACTGAGCACTCGGACGAATATGAACTGATCAAAGCCAGCGAGGATTTGTAAAGGGTTAATCATGTCTAACAAACCCAGTTGCATTTTTTGAGGAGGTTACTAACATGGTAGCTAAGGGAATGTCAATGGATGTTATTTATATGGACTTCCAGAAGGCATTCGATAAGGTTGGCAGGGGGATGGGCACCAGGATGTAGCATTAGAAAGGAGAAACAAAGGGCACAAAGGAGAGATGGAGAGCACTAAAGTAAAAATAGTAAGGTATTAGGTGGGGTCAGACTAAGAGATGTAAGGGTTTTTGTCTCGTCTCTCAGCCTGTGAGATTCGTGTGGCTCTGTGCAGCCCGGGTGCTAGTGCGGGTTTAGGCCTTGTTGCCTGTTCTGGTCTCCAGCCAGTCTGGGAGCACTAGACACCTGTGAGTGGTTCGACCCACTCGCCCTTACGGTTCTAGACACTGGACTTAGATGCGAGAGCAGTAATGGAGAGAAAACTCAGGTAGACCCGGTTGAATGGTACGAAATGGAAAATCTTTATTGCATATTATTTAAGATTACGAAATACATGTCATAAGCACAGATTAATGACAGTACAATCTTACACGCAGTTATGTAATTAATTTCAGGGAAACGAGGAACGAACGACACATCGTAAATGGGGGCACACATTACAATTATCCTTAATACTTAAAACCCTCCCCTATCAATATCTGTCCTAAGCTAGATTCGTAGGATTCGAGACTCATGCTCACCACTCGTGATAACTCGGAGAATTCCGAAAACTCTGATCGGATGTTTTTCACCGCAGCACCCACGTGTCGATCAGGGGGTCTCCAGGCCCCACTTGTTTACTCGTTTCTGCTCCGGCTAGCAGGCTGGAACGTCTGCTGTCATGAAGATCTGTGTTGTCCTCAGAGTTCCGACTCTACTCAAAAAAGAGTCTTCCTGTGCCCTCGCACGGGTACGATAGAATTCGAAGAATAATCTTCCTGGCAGTTCGGTAAAGCTCGAAGAAGTCTTCCTGGCAAGGAAAGTGTTTATTCAACCTACAGGCGCGGTCGGAGCTTACTGACCGTGGCGATAAGTATGGTCTTCTTCTCTTCTCATCTCATCTCATCTCATCTCATCTCGGGCCTTCGGTTCCAACACCGTTTACCGACTTATCAGGATGGTGCGCCCGCTTCAAGGCTTCAGAGCCCAGTTCATCAAACAGGAACAAGACGGCGAGTCAAGAGCAGCCACGAGGATAAACACTAGCAGGATCAGAGGATAAGAGCAATAAGAACAGCCACAAGGATAAGAGTCAAGAGTCAAGAGGCAAGCGAATAAGAGAAAGATGGACGGTTTGGAGCTTGTAGTTATAGTGTAAAATCTTCCTTTTCCCGCCCAACCTTAATGTCTTTTCTTTTGTTAGGGTTTGGCGCTCAAATGTCTTGTATAGGGTGATCTCCGTTTTAATGGGTTTCGGGGCTACTCGTAATTGTCTGAGTACCTGTTAATATTTCTCCCATTGTTTAATCGGTCGGTGTTCTCCCTTGAGGGGTTTTGGGGCTTCCAAGTGTTTTCTGTAACTACCCGCTAACGGCTCTCTCATCGTAGAGTCGTTGGGATTTTACATATTAATGTCTTTGGATGGGTCCTTGATTACTTGGTACAATAGCCCTTATTCGCACCTGGGAGACCGATTTCAGTATTTATGTGTATACTGTAAACCCATGATGTCTCGTGTATTATCTTAAATGTGCTGAGTCTTAATCGATCTTGCACAAATGTTTATTGGAACGCCATCTTGTCTGCCTGTCGAAAAGTCTAGAATGTTCTGTCACGAGGTGCGGCGGCCATTTTACAGGCTGCTTGTGTCCACTTTGAAAACCTGACAGCATTCTGCTGAAATAAAAGCTGTTTGAACGAAACTCTGTGTTTTTCTCCTTATTAATAAAATCGCGATATATTGCGAATTCTACAGTCCCTCCTGTTGATGCGAATAACTCCGCTTATTGTATCAAAAATATTGTGGTGAGCAATATTATCTCGATTTTCTCCGAATCCAGAAAATTTAATCCCATAACTTAAACTATCTAGGGTCTTTGCGTCGTCCTTATTTCCCAAGAAAATTACATTTTATATCACCGTAGGCATTATTTGCCTTTAAACTTACACCACTTGTTTTCCTTCCCGGCGTAACCAGGCCGATGCCTCTCGTATCACCTGTATATTCATCTTTTTATTTAGGGAAAGGAAAAACAAAACCAAAACCAAACAATCATTTTTAACTACAACACCATCACCAAAATAATCAACACCAACTCTTAAAACATGTCAAGTTCCAAACGTATTTACAGTCTTTGAAAATCATGATCGAGTACAAACTTCCGCGGCGCACGTGGCGAGCGGGAGTGACGCCATTTTCCGATTACACGGTGCTTTCATCGTGCACGCGCATGTAACGTTCTCGCCACTCTCCCGTGTTTTCGTGCTTGGTGAGGCGTTTGCCTCTCTTACAATGTACGACCAATAGCTACACTACAATAAAAACTTGGCATACGACTAAAATGTGGGAGGCTATTCTGATCCATGAAGGTACTTCAATATTGGTGAACAGATTCCACCACGGTGGAATTACTATATCCAGAATGTCTGTCCCTATTTCGACAGTTTTCTGTTCGAGTGTGTAAAAATGTTTTTGTGACACCGTGACGGCTTTTAAAAGCTTGGTGAGGTGTTCAGGGAGAGGGGGAATGAGGTATCCGAAATGCGCGACGAATCGCTGCAAGTCGGTGAAATTCTCTTTTACTGTTAGATGAACCGTGGATGGTTCAGGGATTGGGACAATTCGCTGTTGTGCTACTTGAACTTCCGCCCTGGGTTTGAAACAGAAACTGCTGTCACTCACCGGACACCGGCTACGGTTTCCATGCTGGTAGTGTTGCGCTGCAGTGGTAACACAATATGTTCCACCCCCGATGTATGCTACCTGCGGAGGCACATGATCTTGTGCCATTGCCTCCATGGTGCAATTCATGGACTTGGCGCCAGCCGTTCTGAACCCGCACTGTGGTGTTAAAAAGGCATTCAAGTGCTGGGGACACAGTATTATGTGTGCTCCCCTGCCACGACAACCAGAGAGATCTGTACCTGTCATCGTTTGCTCCCAGCGGATGACGTAGGGTGGAACCGCTGCATAGCGAACGTGGGCTCCCCCCTGAATGACACCAATGTTCTCTACCCGATACACCGGGGCGGGCTTTGCTGTGTCGCCCAAAACCGGCATACATAATACTATACCCATAATGGTATGGTTTGATCGTCCACAGTCCACGGGGACTGGGTATGCTTCTGAAGCTAGCCTGAGCTGGCACGGGCTTAATGCGTTCTGAAAAGGGTGGAGCGCCCGCAGGTGTTTGTTACTTATCCAGGAGGGGACTAAACCTTGTTTTAAATCCTCCAAATTACTGCGGCCCTCGCCCAGTAACCACGCCCCGTAAAGCACGCACACCTCATTCTGCGCAGCTTGATCGGATGCATTCCGATCTTCCCTAATCAGGGCATTTACCGTCTTTGCCTGTTTCTCTAACTCTGCTATAATTTCCTTTAAATGGAGAGTCATGGCTTGGTCCTCGTGTAAACCCGACCCAACCACTTTATTTTCATCTGTTAGAATGTCTTTTAATTGTGTCTTTAAACCATTAATATGGGTCTGCAGCTCCACACTGTCTAGAGCGTTGACCACAGATGTACCCGTGTTAAACGCAGTGAACGCGTCGTTCACTACACCCCTTCTTTGCCTCCCCACCTGATCAGAAACTTCATGTGGTGCAGTGTACAAACTTGTTTTATCAATTCCCGCGAAATCGAATTCGTAAAATTGTCTGAACATCTTGGTCAACAGGACCTGATACAACTGTTCCGTCTTTTTGGGGCACCACTCTGGTAACCGCACCTCGGTGAGATTTAAAATCACCGAGGCCACCACGTAATGTACCCCCTGAAATAGTATCTGGTCTGTGGGGACCAGTACCAAACCATTCCCGGGTCCCTTACTAGTTTTAGGGCACCCTTCCTCTTCAGCTAGAACCACCGGAATCGTGGGCGGGGCTTTGCGTGGGCGCGTAATGAGTTCAGTGGCATTTACCGGGATCGAAGAGTATGGGGCTCCGCACCCCCTGGTGCTCGCATCCCACCTCATCCCCTGTCCGTTATCCTGCCATTGATTAATGAAAAATATGGAGATGCCTTTGGGGCAAGCGTACTTTGACCCCCACATGCATACATAAATTCCCTCATCCGGTTCCCACCATTTGTCCCAACAGACTCTCACTTGTCCGTTTGTCCCCGTAATTGTCCGATGGGTATTATTACCCAGTCGTTCCCACTCGACCGAAGAGTTCCTCATGTTTTTGCTCAGCTTTCGCAGCCACCACCATCGGCTCAATGGGACATTCCCATTACAAGTCAAACAAATCCGTTTGCCGACGGTGACGCTGATCCTGGGTGCGATGATCCTTACTTTGGGGCACATTAAAGAAGTCTCTTGGTAGGCAAACCCCGATGTGCTGGAATACTCAGTCGAGTTCGTTCCCAGCCATCCTGGCCACCTTCCCTTGTGGAAATAGGTGGTGGTCTCCTCAGCCTCCCGTCTTCCGGTCCCATCCACCGCGATGGGGGCCGTGTCCCCGGAGCATCCAAACACCACGACATCCTTGGTGCGGCCTCGATAGGCCAATCCACATCCGATTGCCGCGAGCAATACTAGAATTCGTTCCATCCTTCCTTGGTTCCTGTGATCAGATAGAATGAGGTAGCCAGCCTCGCAAGAGTCTCCGGCTTTTGTGAAGGGTGAGCGGGTCCCCTGACCTCGCCTCACGTAAACTTCAATGTTCGCTTAATAAATTTTAACTAAACCTATCTCTAAAGCTCCCATCATTTTGCCATTTTCTGTTAAAATTAAACTACAAACTTAACCTTATTTAAAACTATAAACTTATAACCTTATCTAAAACTATAAACTTATTCTTAACCTTAAACTATAAACCTAGAAACTTATCCTTAAACTACAACTGTACAGCGCCGCCCGTTCCCAGGGCGGCCCCTTTAAATTCTGAGAAGGCTGCAGCTAGCTCTTCCCGACGGTGGGAGGGCACTGACCCCTCCCTTTGATCTGCCGCAGCCTGTTGCTGCTGTGATGGGACTGGGCCCTTCCTGGGCTGCCCTAACCTTGAGCCTACGCCTTGGGGCAGTCTGGGGACATGACCACATTTTCCTGGGTTGGGGTGCTCGACTTGACCTACGAGGAGTTGTCGGGGGCAGGAATCCCAGGACCGACGGACCGGGTTCCGAGACTTCCACCGGGACGGTCTGTGGTCCCACCACAGTCGCTGGCTCCGCCTCCCCTGACTCCGCCTCCCTGACCTCGGGACTTGCAGCTTGTGGCACCGCCCTGCTCGGCCCAGCAGGCGGCCCTTCACTCGCAATCCCTACCTCCCTCGAGGGCAGGACGTTCAAGGCGGGCGGCTCGGGCTCTGAGGTTTCCGCCGTCACGCCCTGTGGTCTCACAGTGGCTGGCTCCGCCTCCCCTAGCTCCTCCCTCCTGTGTTCGGGACCTGCAGCCTCGGTGTCCACCCTGTGTGGATCTCTATCTGCAGCCCCTGTCCTCCCTATACCTGAATCGGGGGCGACCCTTGCGTCCTCCGATTCCCACTCTCCACTACCTTCACTATCCTCATCTGACTTGAGTTCCGTGAACTCTCCCTCATCTGACTCCCAACCCCACAAAAATGTTTCACAATTTTCCAGGATGCCTCCTTCCCTGATGCACGCTGCTCTGCCTGCCTGTGTGCCCTGTGGTCCTACCTGGGGCTGCGAGTCCCCACTCGCAGGTTTTGCCCCTGTGGTTGGCCCTTGTGCACCTGGCTTGTACAGTTTGCACTGGTTTACGTGGAACCACTTAGTGCGCCGAGGTACCTTTACGGCGTATACCATGGGACTCGCCTTATCTACAATATTGTAGGGTCCCATATACAGTGGTTCCAGACTCCCTACTCTGGCGTAGTTTCTGACCATAACCTGGTCTCCTACTTCCCACTCCCGCGTTTTGCGGGGTTCCAGCAACAGGCGATTGCCCTGATGCTGCCTTCCCATGTTCCCAGCCGCCTGCTCATACACCTGTTTTAGGCGCTCCAAGAGGGTCTGGGCGAACTTGTCCCTGCTTATCTCTTGGAGCTGACCCTCAGTGAGCACCGGCGCTAGCACATGGGTGGGGGTTCGCATGATCCTCCCAGTCATCACCTCGTGCGGGGAATACCCCGTACTTTTCGACTGACTGGCCCGGACCCCCATGAAGACTAAAGGCAGAACTTCCGCCCATTTTTGGGGCGAGTTCCTAGTCTCTTTCCTCAATTTCTCCTTCAGGGTCCGGTTCATGCGTTCAACAATCCCGGATGACTGGGGATTGTGTGCTACGTGCCATTTCCCTTCAATGCCCAAAAGCATGAGGGTGTTCTGCATCACCTGGCCGGTGAAATGACTCCCTTGGTCTGACTCCACAAAACGGGGAAGTCCCCACCGCGAGAACACTTCCCTGACCAAGATTTTTGCAGTACCCAGTGCCGTAGCTGTTCGACAGGGGAAGGCTTCCACCCATTTGGAAAACACATCCACCAAGACGAGGCAGTATTTATAGCCTCCCTGGGTGGTGGGCAGGGGCCCTATATAGTCGATCTGTATCGACTGCCATGGTCCCTCTACCCTTCTTACGTGCCCCATGGGCACTTTCCTTTTCTGGGGGTCTGGGTTGTTTGCAGCGCACACGAGACAGTTTGCACAGAACTCGCGGACCTGTTCCCTGAGCCCTGGCCACCATCCCGCTTGCTCTACCCGTTGCCAGGTAACCTCGGGCCCGGGGTGCCCTGCCCCTGGTCCCTCGTGAGCCAACTGGAGGAATTCCCTCCTGTGCTGCTGCGGCACAACCCACTGCTCCTCGCGGAACAGCATGCCTTCCTTAACTGAGAGGGTTGCCGTACTGTACGGACCCTCTACTTGCTTCCCCTCAGCAATGGTTTTTAGGACTGCTTTTAGGGCGGGATCCTGGGTTTGGACGGTCTTAAGGTCTAGGGGCAATGCTACCCTGGTGTTCCCGGGATTCCCGTCCCTGCCTTGGATCGCTGCCATGGGTCTGGTCCCATAGGGGTCCCAGAAAATGCCGTTGCGGGCACCTTCCCTGGCTAGCGCATCCGCCTGCTGGTTGCCCTCCCCACGGGGCTCTGTGGAGGAGTGAGCCTTCACCTTATGGATGAAAATCTCCCCTTCCTCCCCTACTGCTGCTAGGATCTTTTCCAGCAAGGGCTTCACCGTTAAAGGTCGCCCGTCCGCGGAGGTGTATCCACGGCGGGACCAAATGGCCAGGTATTCCGTACACGAATTGCATGTGAACATACTGTCCGAGCAAATCGTGTATGGGGTTGGGAAAATGTCTGGGTGGGTAACAACGTACACCACGGCAGACAGCTCAGCCTGCTGCGCGCTCATGGTGCTAGGGAGCTTGATCGCCAGGGCAAGGTTTGCCGCAGGGTCATAAACTCCACACCCTGTGAGTCGTTCGCCAGCAGATACTGTGCTGGAACCATCAACATAAATCTCGCGCCCAGTGGGATGTATCCCGGCCCGCAAACCTATGTTGACGTCCCACACCCCTTCCACCGAACACCGGTGGGCTGTACCGGGGTATACCAAATTGGCCGCAAGCCTGGGCTCGCAAAGACCTTTTACTCTAAGATCCATCTGGGAAAGAAGAAGGGTCCAGCGCGCAATACGCACGCTGCTTACGGTCCCATCTTTAATCCTCCCATCTAGAAGCATCTTAGTTGGTGTGTGATGGGTGAGGAGAGTGATGGGAGAGAGCCCTGTGAAGATCGCTGATCTTTTCACAGCCCAATGCGTGGCTAAAAGGTGCCTTTCGCAATTGGAGAAACTTCTCTCCACATCCGTTAACACTCTGGACGAATAGACAACCGGCCTCAGCTTGCCGTGGCGCTCTTGGAGCAGCACAGCGCTCAAGCTGTCCCCGCTGGCAGCTACCTCCAGGAAAAACTCCTTCCCCCCATCTATGGCCCCTAAGGCTGGCGCGGTCTGCAGATCCCTTTTTAACTTCTCGAAGGCTGCTTGGCAGCCCTCGTCCCAAAACCACTCCACTCCCTTATGGAGGAGTCGGAGGAGCGGCGCCGCTGTGGCTGCATAGTCTTCGATAAAATCCCTGCAGTAACCGGTCAGTCCCAAGAAGGACCTCACACCCCTTATGTTGTTGGGAATCGGTAACTCTTGCACCGACTCCCTCCTAGCCTTGTCTATGGCTCTTTCCCCAGCGCGAATGGTCAGCCCCAGGAATTTTACTTCCTGCTGACCGTTACGTGCTTTCTTAGGGTTCACTTTAAAACCCTTTCTCGCTAGCAGCTCCAATAATTCGGCCAGCAGTGGTCCATGCTCCTCCCTTGAATCCGTAAATAGGAGCAAATCATCCACGTACTGCACTATCTGATTGGGCTGACTAAACTCCTTTAAACTTCCTGCCATACACTGATGGAAAATACTGGGGCTATTGTGGAAACCCTGTGGCAGACAGTTCCACGTGTACTGTTGTCCTTTGAAAGTAAAGGCAAACTTGTACTGGTCCTCTCGCCGCAGCGGGATGGACCAAAAACCGTTCGAGATATCCAGCACCGTGAACGTGGTCGCGGACGCTGGGATACTCCCTATTAGGTCAGCAACTGCTGCTACCGTGGGCGCGCAGGCGGGAATGTTACTGTTAAGGACTCTGTAGTCCACCGTGGCCCTCCACGAATTATCCGGCTTCCTAACCGGCCATAATGGGGAGTTCACGTGTGTGGCTATCGGCCTCAACACGCCCTGCTGCACCAAGGAGGACATTGCTGTCTCCATATCGGGTTCTGCTTCTTTGGGGAAGTTATACTGCTTTTGGGGCCGGGTCATGGGGTCCCCATCTACGCTGACCTCAAACCCGGTAACCCTCCCACAATCGTGCTTGTGGGTTGCAAACGCGTGCATATTATCTGACACGTACGCTTGCATGTCCGTTGGGACATCCGCGACCATAAGCCCGAGATCGTAGCCTCCGGATGGCTTCATGGTACACAGGGCCCCTTTACCTTCCTCCCCCGGAATTACCACTACCTCGCCTTTTTCACTCTTAGCCCCCCAGAGACAGTGATTCCTGAGGTCCACGAGGATCCCGTGCCCCGATAGGAGATCGGATCCGAGGATGCCTCTCCCACCCCCCTCTTGCCATTTCATCAGTATGCACTTCCACGTGGTGTGGAGTGCTCCTAAATGAATGGATAGCGGAAGGGAGAACGCGCCAGCCTGCTCTTTTCCCGTGAACCCCGCTAATGTGAATGGGACCTTGGTAGATAGCGGTGAGTCAAAAGGGCTATCCGTATGAATCACGGTGCAAGAAGCTCCCGTGTCCAACAAATAACTACCCTTCTGATTCTCTACCTCCATCTCCACCAGGGGTCGCTTCCACGCATCATAGCTGAGCGGACACAGGTAGACGGGCTGTGCGGGCTCTAGTCATTGGGTACTATTGGACGGGGCTGTGGCACCTGCGGGGCCGGTAGCAACCGCCACCCTTCCATGCGCACTCATGAGGGTGCGCATGGCTCCCAACACTGATTCGATCGCGTCGGGATGGATGGGTGCACTAGCTCCCCTATCAGAGACAGGCGCCTGGGCTCGGACCGCGGGATTTCTATCCCTGGAATCCTTCCAAGGGTTCCTGCAGTTCTTGCGCCAGTGCCCTGTCTTCCCACACCCGTAACAAGCATTGCTGGCCTGCGGGGCGCGGTTACCCTCCTGATGCCACTCCTTTTGAGCCGGGGCTGCGGGTCGTACCTCATGCACCTTTCCCTTAAGGGGACGTGCTCCCATACTCCTGGTATTACGGTACCCTACCGTGAGTCGATTTAGGACCGACTCCTCTGTAGTGGCGGGGTTAGTGGGATCAAACCACGCTTCTGCCTGCTCCCTGACGGCTGGCAAACTGTTGGTCACTATACACCTGAGCCAATGAGTTAAACCGACACCGTCTAGGCGGTGACGCGCTGGTGCGCCTGGGCAGCTACGTTGATATACTGGCCACAGCCTGTCGGCGAAAACCTTCGGGGGTTCTCCCTCCATCTGCACTGTTTGTCCCAGTCTAACGAACGGACCTTCATCGTCCATTCCCAACACTTCTAGGACCTCATCTCTTAGCTCCCCATAGGTATTAGTTCCCCTCTTGCTCTCGTCTGAGAGACACTGAAGGATCGAGCTGTCTAATGAGAATAACAGCATTTTTGCTTTTTCCCCATCATCGCAGCCGTTAATGGCTGCGGTTTGCTCTACTTCCCTGAAATGTACGGAAGGGTCGTCTGACTCGGCCAGCTTCCGTACGTGACTGATCATAACCCTCAGCTGGTGTGAGCTGTGAGGCAACACAAGCTGGTTGAGGAGATCCCCCTCTGCCCCATTCGCTCCGTTCGGGCCTCTTTTGATACCCGTAACCGGACACAACGGTCCCTTTTCCACTTCTCCCTCAGTGGGCTCTTTCGTTTCTTCTACTACTTCCTCCCTCACCCAGGTTGCCGAATAGCTGGGTGGCGCGGAGGGCGTAGTGGCTAATACTTCCTTTGCTTTGTTCGGTGGGGATTTCTGAAACTCCTCATCTACTAGCGGCTGGTGTGCTGACGGACTGATAAGGCACACCATGCCGTGCGCTTTGTTCAAGGCATTTTTAAGGTTCCCTATCTCTCTTTGGCAGACGCTGTGATCGCCCCCCTGAAATTTATCCTCGAGGGCCATCTTATATGCCGCCCTAACCCCCGTTAAGCTCTCTTCTTGGGCTTTTATTTGGGCAGCTAGGCGGGCACATCGTTCCTTTAATCTACCCTCACTTAACTTTGCCTCGGTGACCTGGCACTCGAGGTAATCTATTTTTGCTTCATGGTGGTTGGCGACTAACTGGCGTTCTTGATGCAACGCATTTAAGGTCGTGATGAGCTGCTGCCCCCCCGCGACCTTCTCGTCCATTTCCACCTCTAAACTCTTGATCTGAGCTGCCTGCGCTGTAATGACCTGGTTTGAAATCTGGACCTGCCTTTTATAACACATTAACCAGACTGCTTTCTCGACTGGCTTTTTATGTTCCTTACTATCTGTCCACCTCTCGGCTGCCTCTAGTGGACACTTATCCACTAGCAGGTCACTTATCCATTTCTTAGTCAAATTTACTTTTCCGAACACATAATCTGCTATTCTCTCTTCCATGACATTTCGCCCATTCATACCAGGGTCTAACACATTATTCTCTCGCTGCCAGTGTCCTGCCGCGGTCGCCATTTTCTGTAAGGGTTTTTGTCTCGTCTCTCAGCCTGTGAGATTCGTGTGGCTCTGTGCAGCCCGGGTGCTAGTGCGGGTTTAGGCCTTGTTGCCTGTTCTGGTCTCCAGCCAGTCTGGGAGCACTAGACACCTGTGAGTGGTTCGACCCACTCGCCCTTACGGTTCTAGACACTGGACTTAGATGCGAGAGCAATAATGGAGATGAAACTCAGGTAGACTCGGTTGAATGGTACGAAATGGAAAATCTTTATTGCATATTATTTAAGATTACGAAATACATGTCATAAGCACAGATTAATGACAGTACAATCTTACACGCAGTTATGTAATTAATTTCAGGGAAACGAGGAACGAACGACACATCGTAAATGGGGGCACACATTACAATTATCCTTAATACTTAAAACCCTCCCCTATCAATATCTGTCCTAAGCTAGATTCGTAGGATTCGAGACTCATGCTCACCACTCGTGATAACTCGGAGAATTCCGAAAACTCTGATCGGATGTTTTTCACCGCAGCACCCACGTGTCGATCAGGGGGTCTCCGGGCCCCACTTGTTTACTCGTTTCTGCTCCGGCTAGCAGGCTGGAACGTCTGCTGTCATGAAGATCTGTGTTGTCCTCAGAGTTCCGACTCTACTCAAAAAAGAGTCTTCCTGTGCCCTCGCACGGGTACGATAGAATTCGAAGAATAATCTTCCTGGCAGTTCGGTAAAGCTCGAAGAAGTCTTCCTGGCAAGGAAAGTATTTATTCGACCTACAGGCGCGGTCGGAGCTTACTGACCGTGGCGATAAGTATGGTCTTCTTCTCTTTCATCTCATCTCATCTCATCTCATCTCGGGCCTTCGGTTCCAACACCGTTTACCGACTTATCGGGATGGTGCGCCCGCTTCAAGGCTTCAGAGCCCAGTTCATCAAACAGGAACAAGACGGCGAGTCAAGAGCAGCCACGAGGATAAACACTAGCAGGATCAGAGGATAAGAGCAATAAGAACAGCCACGAGGATAAGAGTCAAGAGTCAAGAGGCAAGCGAATAAGAGAAAGATGGACGGTTTGGAGCTTGTAGTTATAGTGTAAAATCTTCCTTTTCCCACCCAACCTTAATGTCTTTTCTTTTGTTATGGTTTGGCGCTCAAATGTCTTGTATAGGGTGATCTCCATTTTAATGGGTTTCGGGGCTACTCGTAATTGTCTGAGTACCTGTTAATATTTCTCCCATTGTTTAATCGGTCGGTGTTCTCCCTTGAGGGGTTTTGGGGCTTCCAAGTGTTTTCTGTAACTACCCGCTAACGGCTCTCTCATCGTAGAGTCGTTGGGATTTTACATATTAATGTCTTTAGATGGGTCCTTGATTACTTGGTACAATAGCCCTTATTCGCACCTGGGAGACCGATTTCAGTATTCATGTGTATACTGTAAACCCATGATGTCTCGTGTATTATCTTAAATGTGCTGAGTCTTAATTGATCTTGCACAAATGTTTATTGGAACGCCATCTTGTCTGCCTGTCGAAAAGTCTAGAATGTTCTGTCACGAGGTGCGGCGGCCATTTTACAGGCTGCTTGTGTCCACTTTGAAAACCTGACAGCATTCTGCTGAAATAAAAGCTGTTTGAACGAAACTCTGTGTTTTTCTCTTTATTAATAAAATCGCGATATATTGCGAATTCTACAGAGAGAACACAGGATGGTATAAGATAGGTTTACAGTGAATGTATGTGAACGCACGAAGCAGAGTAAACAAGGTTGGTGAGCTGCAGGCACAAATAGCCACATGGGAATATGATGTTGTGTCAATAACTGAGACCTGGCTCAAAAAAGGGCAGGATTGGGTATTAAATATTCCTGGATATAAGGTGTTCAGGAAAGATAGGGAAGGAAAGATAGGAGGTGGGGTGGCAGTATTGGTTAAGGAGCATGTTACAGTGCTGGAGAGGGAGGATGACCTGGAGGGGTCAAGGACAGAATCTATATGGCTAGAGTTAAGAAATAATAGAGGTGCCATTACACTACTAGGTGTATTCTATAGACCACCAAATAGTGGGAAATATATGGAGGAGCAAATCTTCAGAGAAATTATAGAGAGGTGCAAGAACTATAGAGTAGTAATAATGGGGGTCTTCAACTATCCTAATATAGACTGGGATCGTAATAGTGCAAAGGGCAGAGAGGGGAAAGAATTTCCGAAGTGTGTTCAGGAGAACTTTCTTGATCAGTATGTTTCCAGCCCGATGAGGGAGGAGGCATTGCTGGATCTGGTTCTGGGGAATGAGGTGGGTCAAGTGGAGCAAGTGTCAGTAGGGGAACATTTAGGAAACAGTGATCATAGTATCATGAGGTTTAGATTAGCTATTGAAAAGGACAGGGAGCAATCTAGATTAAAAATACATTGGAGGAAGGCCAATTTCATGTGGGATGAGAATGGATCTGGCCAGAGTAAATTGGAATCAAAGATTGGCAGGCAAAACTGTAATGGAACAATGGGCTGCCTTTAAAGAGGAAATAGTTTGGGTACAGTTGAGGTACATTACCACTGGGGGGAAAAGGTAGGGCAACTAAAGTCAGGGCTACCTGGATGCCAAAAGAGATAGACAGTAAGATGAAGCAGAAAAAGAGCGCGTATGACAGATATCAGGTGGAGAATACATACGAGAATCAGGCTAAATATAGAAAGTTCAGAGGAGAAGTGAAAAAGAAAATAAATGGGGCAAAGAGAGGGTATGAGAATAGAATGGTTGCTAACATAAAAGGTAATCCAAAAGTCTTCTATAGGCATATAATTAGGAAGCGGGTAGTAAGAGGAGGGGTGGGGCCAATTAGGGACCAAAAAGGAGACCTACACATGGAGGTACAGGGTATGGCTGAGGTATTAAATGAGTACTTTGCATCTGTCTTCACCAAGGAAGAAGATGCTGCCATAGACATGGTAAAGGAGGAGGTAGAGGAGATACTGGATGGGATAAAAATTGATAAAGAGGAGGTACTGGAAAGGCTGGCTGTACTTAAAGTAGATAAGCCACCAGGACCAGATGGGATGCATCCTAGGACGCTGAGGGAAGTGAAGGAAGAAATCGCGGAGATACTGGCCATAATCTTCCAATCCTCCTTTGATACGGGGGTGGTGCCAGAGGACTGGAGAATTGTAAATGTTACACCCTTGTTCAAAAAAGGGTGTAAAGATAAACCCAGTTTAACCTTGGTAGTGGGGAAGCTTTTAGAAACAATAATCGGGTTCAAAATTAACAATCACTTGGACAAGTGTGGATTAATTAAGAAAAGCCAGCATGGATTTGTTAAAGGCAAATCATGTTTAACCAACTTCATTGAGTTTTTTGATGAGGTAACAGCGAAGTTTGATGAGGGCAATGTGGTTGACGTAGTGTACGTGGACTTCCAAAAGGATTTTGACAAAGTGCCACATAATAGGCTTAGAAGCAAAGTTGAAGCCCATGTAATAAAAGGGACTGTGGCAGCTTGGATACAGAATTGGCTAAGCAGTAGGAAACAGAGAGTAGTGGTGAACGTTTGTTTTTTGGACTGGAGGAAGGTACACAGTGGTGTTCCCTAGGGTTCGGTTCTAGGACCACTGCTTTCTTGCTATATATTAATGACTTGGACGTGGGCCTATAAGGCACAATTTCAAAATTTGCGGATGACACAAAACTTGGAAGTATAGTGAATAATGAGGAGGATAGTGATAGACTTCAGGAAGACATAGACAGGCTGGTGGAATGGGTGGATACGTGGCAGATGAAATTTTACGCAGAAAAGTGCAAAGTGATACATTTTGGTAGAAAAAATGAAGAGAGGAAATATAAACTAAAGGATACGATCCTAAAGGGGGTGCATGAACAGAGAGACCTAGGGGTATATGTGCACAAATCGTTGAAGGTGGCAGGGCAGGTTGAGAAAGCGATTAAAAAAGCTTACAGGATCCTGGGCTTCATGAATAGACATGATGCGGAGATGCCGGTGTTGGACTGGGGTGGACAAAAGTGAGAAGTCGCACAACACCAGGTTATAGTCCAACAGCTTTATTTGAAATCACAAGCTTTCGGAGCGCTGCTCCTTCGTCACCTGATGAAGGAGCAGCGCTCCGAAAGCTTGTGATTTCAAATAAAGCTGTTGGACTATAACCTGGTGTTGTGCGACTTCTCACTTTCATGAATAGAGGCATAGGGAGAAAATTCAGTTGATTTGCACCTAAGAGGGCGCTAACAGGGCGTAAAGCAACTAGAGCCCGGGCGCGGTGCCGCCAACACCTCCCACGAAATTCAGCGGGAGGCTAGTGGCGGCGGTAACCGTTAGCACCCCGCGGCGCTGCGCCTCTGACGATGACGTAATCGCCATGTGTAGCACCCTGCTCTCGCCCCGGCCACGATCTTTGGTAGCACCCCCTGACTTACTGCCGGACACTGTATCCGACAGGGTCAGGGGGGCCTACCTGCGGCCGGGGTGGCGCAAATTAAAGGGGAGGTGCCGGGCGGCCATTCTTGTTGCTGGCCGCCTGCCAACACCTGCCCCCGTTGCTGTCCCCGGCCTCCTGTGAAACCCCCTCCCCACGGGGTGCCGGTTGCACTCCATGAGCCCGGCACTCCTCTTGTGAGTACCGGGCTGTTTTGCCGGCACTCCGATCCCTGGTGACCCAGCTGGGCCCTGGGCTGCGCTGCGCTAGGCCCCTCCCCTTTAATAAGGGGTGGACTGCCTGCAGTACCTCACAGCACCCCAAGAGGGAGGCAGGGTGCTTCCAGTAGCACCCCGCCTCCCTCTTGGGGCGCTACCAGTGAATTTCGGGTGTGGGGGTGCTAACTTTTTCGGGGCACTAAAAGTAGCGCCCCGGCGAAGATAGCGCCCCAAAGTGGGGGGGGGGGGTGACCCAATTTTGCTCCCATAGAGTACAAAAGCGTGGAAATTATGATGAACCTGTATAAAACACTGGTTCGGTCTCAACTGGAATATTGTGTCCAATTCTGGGCACCGCACTTTCGGAAGGATGTGAAGGCCTTAGAGAGGGTGCAGAAAAGATTTACAAGAATGGTTCCAGAGATGAGGGATAGACTGGAGAAGCTGGGGTTGTTCTCCTTGGAGCAGAGAAGATTTAGAGGAGATTTGATAGAGGTGTTCAAAATCATGGGGGGTCAGGACAGAGTAGATAGAGAGAAACTGTTCCCATTGGCAGAAGGGTCGAGAACCAGAGGACACAGATTTAAGGTGATTGGCAAACGAACCAAAGATGACATGAGGAAAATCTTTTTTTACGCAGCGAGTGGTTAGGATCTGCAATGCACTGCCTGAACGGGTGGTGGAGGCAGATTCAATCATGGATTTCAAAAGGGAATTGGATAAGTACCTGAAGGAAATAAATTTGCAGGGCTACAGGAAAAGGGCGGGGGAGTGGGACTAGCTGAAGTGCTCTTGCAGAGAGCCAGCATGGGCTCAACGGACCGAATGGCCTCCTTCCGTGCTGTAAGCATTCGATGATTCTATAAGATTCCAAACCAGATACTGTTAACAAAAATGAGAGGGCATGGAATTAGTGACAACCTTTAGACATGGGTACGGAATTGGTGAGGAGGGAGGAGACAGAGAGTAGAAATAAAGAGCAGGGACAGAAAGTGGTATTTCAGCTTTTCATTACATTATTCAATGACTTATATGAAGGAATAGAGAGCAATATATCTAAATTTGCTGATGATGCTAAGTTAGTGGCATAGTAAGATGGGAGCAGAAATTTGCAAAGGAACATTGATAGATTAAATGAGTAGGCTAAACTGTGGCAACACGGTGGCATAGTGGTTAGCACTGGTGCCTCACAGCGCCAGAGCCCCGGGTTCGAATCTGACCTCGGGTGACTGTCTGTGTGGAGTTTGCACATTCTCCCCGTGTCTGCGTGGGTTTCCTCCGGGTGCTCCGGTTTCCTCCCACTGTCCAAAAATGTGCGGGTTAGGTTGATTTGGCTATGATAAATTGACCCTTAGTGTTAGGGGGGGATTAAATATGTGGGGTTATGGGGATAGGATGGGATATGTTAGGGGGAATTAAATACGTGGGGTTACGGGGGTTGGGTGGGATATGTGTACTGTGGGGATTAAAGCAGGGACAGGGTACTGGATTTGAATGATCAGCCATGATCGTATTGAATGGTGTTGCAGGCTCGACGGGCCGAATGGCCTACTCCTGCTCCTAGATTCTATGTTTCTATGTTTCTATGGAGTTCAATGTGGGGAAGTGTGAGGTCATCCACTTTGGACCTAAGAAAGATGGATCAGAGTATTTTCTAAATGGCGAGAAGCTGGGAACTGTGGAAGAGCAGAGAGATTTAGGGGTCCAAGTACAGAAATCATTAAAAGCAAGTGGACAGGTATTAAAATAATTGAAACGACTAAAGGAATGTTAGCCTTTATTTCAAGGGGGCTGCAATGCAAAGTGGTGGAAGTTATGCTACAGTTCTATAAAACTCTGATTCGACCCCATTTGGAGTACTTTGTTCCGTACTTGCACCACACCTCAGGAAGGATATATTGGCCTTGGAGGAGTTATAGCGCAAATTCACCAAAATGATACCCTGGCTAAAAGAGTTAAATTATGAGAACAGATTGCATAGACTTGTCTTGTATTCCCTTGAGTATAGAAGATTAAGGAGTGATCTAATTGATGGTAGTGGACATCTGGTACTTTCTCCACCCCAAAGCTGTTGGGGCTGGGGGTCAATTGAAAATTTTAAACTGAGATTGATAGATTCTTGTTGGATAAGGGTATTGAGGGATATGGAACCAAGGCAGGTAAATGAAGTTGAGATACAGATCAGCCATAATCTAAGAGGCTCAAGGGGATGAATGGCTCACTCTTGTTCCTATGTTCTGAAAGAAAGAAAGACTTACATTTATATAGTGCCTTTCACGACCTCAGGATGTTCCAAAATGCTTTAGATCCGAGGAAGTACTTTTCAAGTGTATTGCTATTGTAATGTAGGGAAACAGGACAGCCACTTTGCACACAGCAAGCTCCCAGAAACAGCAATGAAATGAATGACCAGATAATATGTTTTCAGTAGTGTTGGTTGAGGGATGTATTTTGGCCAGAACACTGGAAGAACTCCTCTGCTCTTTTTCAAAAAGTGCCATGAGATCTTTTACATCCACTTGAGAGGGCAGATGGGTTCTCGGTTTAACGTCTCAACGAAAAGATGAAACCTACGACGATGCAGCACTCCCCCAGTAGTGCATTGAGTTGCCAGACTAGATTATGTGCTCAAGTCTCTGGAATGGGACTTGAACCCACAACCTTCTGATTCAGAGGCCAAGAGTGCTACCCACTGAGCCACGGCTGACACATTATGACTGCATTAACACAAACATAATTAATTTCATACCTTTTTGCAAATTTGATGTCATAATAGGACATATAGGGGGCAAAATTGGGTGCCCTTGTGCCTCCCGTTAGCACCCCCAGGGTACAGAAATAGGAGGATAGAGCAGATGAATGCGTGGCTGGAGAGATGATGCAGGAGGGAGGGCTTTTGGTTCCTGAGGCATTGGGACTGTTTCTGGAGAAGGTGGGGCCTGTACAAGCCGGACGGGTTGCACCTTTTCAGGGCCGGGACCAATATCCTCAGAGAGTGATTAGAATGTGGAACATGCTACCACAGGAAGTGGTTGAAGCAAATTGCTTAGATGCTTTCAAAGGAAACTAGATGAGTACATGAGAGAAAAGGAAAGAGAAAGACATGCTGAAAGGTTGAGATGAGATAGATGGAATGGGAGGAGATTTGTGTGGGTATAAGCACTAACACAGACTAGTTGGGCTGAATAGCCTGCTTCTGTGCTCTATATTCTATGTAATCCTATGTAATAAATCAAATAGTTTCAATTTCCATCCATGGAAATATGTGTTAAAGAGAAATTATATAATTATATTTTAATCTTCGCAGCTAATCTATAAAACTCATCCATTATTGCATCATAGACAATAATATTAATTTTCATTCTCTTCTCCAGGGTGTCACAGATTTCTCACAAGAAGGGGCTTGAACTCAATGATACTCATGCAAATGACCAGTGATGGCTGGAGAAACCGATACAACAGAAAACTAGTAGGCATATTGGCTAACAAAATAACTATTGTGATGGCTAGTTTCATGGTAAACTACGAATAATATAGAAGTTCTAGTACTGAATAGGACAACAGGTGCCTGAAATTGAAGATGAGCTTGTTAAATGGACTCTTCCTTCATTCCTTCCCCCAGTATATGTGTTATTTTCCTATAATCCAGTTTGGACGATTTGGGACAGATTTATTCAAATATATTAGGTATTACATGGCAGTGTTTTCAAAAAAGAAATGTTACTTTTTTAATACTGTGAATTTCCATCATATGAATCTTTAAAAAGTACTGATCAACATTCTGATCAACATTCCGTCTTTTTGTCGTAAAATCAAGCTTGCAATATTACATTCCCCACCATCCAGAGAACAGCATGGCTTCTTTTTCTCGGCAGGATGACATCATCATAGCTGAATTGTACTCTGTGGAAATAACTTGCTTGTAAATTATTTACACAAAAAACTGCTATTGAAACGTAAATGGCAGAACATCAGAGGCCAACCTGCTCACATTGAAGTCCTCTTTCCCAGAATTCACTTCATGTTGAAATGGAGTGGCCCAGCTGCTGAGGAAAGTTGTAATCTGTCTTTCTATATACTGCAGCAGCAAATGGTTTGACATACTTGGTAGAAGATTTTGTTTGTAAGTAAACTACTTACTGTACAAACACAATATGCACGATTTTCCAAATGCTTGCTACCTGATAGCAAGGTTCCTTGGCAGTGGCGTGCATTTGGAGAATCAACCCTAATGTGTTTTACATCTAGGGCTTTCCATTTTCTCTGGTAGGGCACTAGTTAACGTATTCACATAAAATTACTTTGTGTGCTTTTAAATGCAATCATGAACCTGTTGATTTAACTGGGTTAACAATTTCTTTTAAATAGTGCACAAAAGAATTTTATGTGAACACATTAACTAGTGCATTACCAGAGAAAATTAAACCCCATGGATAGTTAATGGGGCCTTACGATATGGTCAAACCACCTAATCTCCATTTTATGATTGCTTTCTTTGTCCACAAGAGTGCAGAGAGAACTCTGCAGTGTATCTCCATGCATTATGTATACTGTGTGTGTATATATATATATATGTGAAAGTTATGAATGCCCCCTCATTAAAGTTAAAAATCCATCACTTTTGCCGCATGCAGAATTGCCAGAAATTGTGGCCGGAATTTTCTGTACCTGGTCGGGTGCGGGCAGTCAGTGGGGAGGGTCGCGACCCTGTTGCTGCTTCCATCCCACTGCAGAAATTGAATTTGCATTAATAGGGTCTATTGAGCCCAACCTGCGGGTCTGATGACATCATCGATGATGCGTTTTCAGTCGAGATATTTAAAGGAGCCGTGGCCACATTGCATTTGAAGGCTCAGCTAGGAGTGTGCTGGCAGCACACTGGCGGTTTTCATTGCTCCAAACAGTTGGAGAGGTGACTGCACAGAGGCAGAGGGCTGCACACTGGTTCTCCGATGACTCCCTCCATATGCTTGTGGTGGGAGTCAGAGCGTACAGGGAGGTCCTCTTCCCTTCCAATGGGCGGAGGAGACCTCCCTAGGAGACATAAGAACATAAGAACATAAAAAATAGAAACAGGAGTCGGCCATACGGGCCCTCGAGCCTGGTCCGCCATTCAATAAGATCATGGCTGATCATCCACCTCCACTTTCCTGCCCGATCTCCATATTCCTTGATTCCCCTAGAGTCGAAAAATCTATCTCAGTCTTGAATATTTTTTTTTATTCGTTTATGGGATGTGGGCACTGCATTTATTGCCCATCCCTAATTGCCCTTGAGAAGGTAGTGATGAGCCATCTTCTTGAACCGCTGCTGTCCGTGTGGTGAAGGTACTCCCACAGTGCTATTAGGTAGGGAGTTCCAGGATTTTAACCCAGCGACGATGAAGGAGGTGGTGGTGTTCCAATGCGTCTGCTGCCCTTGTCCTTTGAGGTGGAAGAGGTCATGGGTTTGGGAGGTGCTGCCGAAGAAGCCTTGGCGAGTTGCTGCAGTGCATCTTGTAGATGGTGTACACTGCAGCCACGGTGCGCCGTTGGTGGAGGGAGTGAATGTTTAAGGTGGTAGATGGGGTGCCAATCAAGCAGGCTGCTTTGTCCTTGATTACGTCAAGCTTCTTGAGTGTTGTTGGAGCTGCACTCATCCAGGCAAGTGGAGAGTATTCCATCAAACTCCTGACTTGTGCCTTGCAGATGGTGGAAAGACTTTGGGGAGTCAAGAGGTGAGACACTTGCCGCAGAATACCCAGCCTCTGACCTGCTCTTGTTGCCACAGTGTTTATGTGGCTGGTCCAGTAAAGTTTCTGGTCAATGGTGACCCCAGGATGTTGATGGTGGGGGATTTGGAAATGGTAATGCCGTTGAATGTCAAGGGGCGGTGGTTAAACTCTCACTTGTTGGAGATAGTCATTGCCTGGCACTTGTGTGGCACGAATGTTACCTGCCACTTATCAGCCCAAGCCTGAATGTCATCCAGGTCTTGTTGCATGCGGGCATGGACTGCTTCATTATCTGAGGAGTTGTGAATGGCACTGAACACTGTGCAGTTATCAGCGAACATCCCCATTTCTGACCTTATGTTGGAGGGAAGGTCATTGATGACGCAGCTGAAGATGGTTTGGCCTAGGACACTGCCCTGAGGAACTCCTGCAGCGATGTCCTGGGGCTGTGATGATTGACCTTCAATCACCACAACCATCTTCCTTTGTGCTAGGTATGACTCCAGCCAGTGGAGTGTTTTCCCCCCGATTCTCATTGACTTCAGTTTTACTAGGGCTCCTTGATGCCACACTCGGTTAAATGCTGCCTTGATGTCAAGGGCAATCACTCCCACTTCTGCTCTGGAATTCAGCTCCTTTATCCATGTTTGGACCAAGGCTGTAATGAGGTCGGGAGCCGAATGGTCTTGGCGGAACCTAAACTGGGCATCAGTGAGCAGGTTATTGGTGAGTAAGTGCCGCTTGATAGCACTGTTGATGACACCTTCCATTGAAGGGATAATTACAAGTCTTAGCCCTTTCGGACTACCCCAGATCAGGCGTATTCCCCAGATGTTTACCCTCAACTAAAGTTAGCGGTAGCCGGATCCCATAAGACGCTTAATTGGGTCTAAAGGTCAGACTACCTCTCCCTAAAGGAAAGAAACGGTCTAAAGATGTTACCGTCCTCCAGATAGTACTTTTAATAAGTTTAACTAGACTGTAACCTTACGGATATTATAAGGGTCCGGAATACCCCCCAGAATTCTGCAACTCCTTTGAGTGTACAGAATTTGAGTTCACAAGATGATACAGAAATACTCTTTGAGACTATTCTAAAAATATATAGATTTATTACAGAACCGACATTCAGATAACATTTATTATGGCAATCGCAACTTTAATCGTTCAAAATACAAATCGCTTACATTATCTTATTCTCAGAGATCCTTATTCTCAAATCTTAACTTCGTTACATTTCCACACTTCTACTTATTTCTTAATCCAGAATAACCACCAAAATCAAATAAGAGTACTTTGATCCCCGAGACTCAAAAGTTAAAAACGTACAGAGAATGTCTGTTAAGTTGAGAAACGCTTGCCTTCTCAGCGACTTCTGACTTTTCTGTCTGAAAAGCTCTATTTTTATACTCTTTTTTGGGTGGCTTATTCTTTGAAGTTTTCGTGTTTGTGTAAGCTTAATTGTATTAAGTCATTCTTTGCTGACTTTGTTCTATTCTTTATTGTCATTTCAGCTGTCAGCTTTTAGACTTGTGTCCTGTTTAGGTGTTTCCAAAACCATCATAAACACAATGACAGCAATGGTTTCTGTTTGATGTAATTCTTATCGAAGTCTTTCTATTGAATTTCTAATACTACTTTAACTAGTCTTTATCAGACGTTGTGACTCCGTGATATTCCAAGTTCAATACAAGAACAATATGATTGCTTGGTGTATCCATTGAAGTAATATTTTCAAAGTCGTCTTGTTTGTGTACTTTTTACAACTTGTAAATTAAAACCACTTCTCTAATATCTTCATGCATTTCTAATTTACTTCAATTGGTTTTTATCAGACCTTGGGACTCCATCTTTCAAGCTTAACATTAAAACTATTTGTTCAGCAGGCATCTCTTTTTCTTAATGTCATTTCTTCAAAGCCTTCTGTAGGTTTATATTTACAATATGTAAATTGAAAACACTTCTCTCAGTGTTTACTTGTTTTCTAGCTAGCTCAATTGGTTGCATATTTAATCGTGTTTCCTGTCTTTAAGTTTAACATAAACTATTTTACGACAGGTATTTCTTACTTGATGTAATTCTTTCAAAAATGAGAAGTCGCACAACACCAGGTTATAATCCAACAGTTTTATTTGAAATCACAAGCTTTCGGAGCTTACGTGGCCCCTTCCTCAGGTGAAGTAAATAAATACAGAATCGACAAAGCATATGTAGATAGAGAACAATGCATGTGTAACTTACAATGGCAGACGACTACATTTAAATCATCCTGACTGTTTATCTGCCGAGGTGTGACAAAAGGCAATCAGGTCAGCCAGGAAGGTACCACATCAAAGACATAGCAAGATACAACTGAGACAATGAGGTGGAGTCACATATGTTGGACCCCCTGTGACTCCACCTCATTGTCTCAGTTGTATCTTGCTATGTCTTTGATGTGGTACCTTCCTGGCTGACCTGATTGCCTTTTGTCACACCTCGGCAGATAAACATTCAGGTCAGCCAGGAAGGTACCACATCAAAGACAAAGCAAGATACAACTGAGACAATGAGGTGGAGTCACAGGGGGTCCAACATATGTGACTCCACCTCATTGTCTCAGTTGTATCTTGCTATGTCTTTGATGTGGTACCTTCCTGGCTGACCTGATTGCCTTTTGTCACACCTCGGCAGATAAACAGTCAGGATGATTTAAATGTAGTCGTCTGCCATTGTAAGTTACACATGCATTGTTCTCTATCTATATATGCTTTGTCGATTCTGTATTTCTTTACTTCACCTGAGGAAGGGGCCACGTAAGCTCCGAAAGCTTGTGATTTCAAATAAAACTGTTGGACTATAACCTGGTGTTGTGCGACTTCTCATTTTTGTCCACCCCAGTCCAACACCGGCATCTCCGCATCATGATTCTTTCAAAGGCACTTGGTTTGTTTAATGTTCTGTGCACCTGTTCGACGTGTTAGATTATAACACTTTACTTGGGTCATTCCATTGTTTTGATTCCAATGTTCAGACGCTCTGGAAGCAAACCTTGCTTTATCAATAGGGCTTGTTTCTTGGTCAATAACCCATTCCCATTTCAAAGCCTGTGTTCACAGCTTTGTGTTAACAACTGATCTTTATCTCAGAAGCCTGTATTGTGCCTTTAGCCTGTGTCGCTGAGGCTTTCAGACTTTTAAACCCAGTATGTCATTTATTAATAATTTCAGAAATCTGTTCTTAGTATCGTGTATTTTTCTGAATCCTGGCTATTCCTTCACACCATCACTTTGCTGATGATTGAGAGTAGACTGATGGGGCCGTAATTGCCCGGATTGAATTTGTCCTGCTTTTTGTTGACAGGACATACCTGGGCAGTTTTCCACATTGTCAGATAGATGCCAGTGTTGTAGCTGTAAGGGAACAGCTTGGCTAGAGGCGTGGCTAGTTCTGGAGCACAAGTCTTCAGCACGATAGCCGGGATGTTGTCAGGGCCCATAGCTTTTGCTGTATCCAGTGCGCTCAGCCATTTCTTGATATCACGTGGAGTGAATCGAATTGGTTGAAGACTGGCTTCTGTGATGGTGGGGACCTCAGGAGGAGGCAGATATGGATCATCCACTCGGCACTTCTGGCTGAAGATGGTTGCAAACGCTTCAGCCTTGTCCTTTGCACTCACGTGCTGGGCTCCACCATTATTGAGGATGGGAATATACTCAAAGACTCAGCATCCACAGCCCTCTGGGGCAGAGAATTCCAAAGATTCACAACCCTCTGAGTGAAGAAATTCCTTCTCATCTCAGTCTTAAATGGCCTACCCCTTATCCTGAGACTATGCCCCCTAGTTCCAGACACTCCAGCCAGGGGAAACAACCTCTCTGTCAATCCCCCTCAGAATCTTGTAAGTTTCAATGAGATCACCTCTCAGTCTTCTAAACTCCAGAGAGTATAGGCCCATTCTACACAATTTCTCATCATAGGACAGCCCTCTCAACCCAGGAATCAATCTAGTGAACCTTTGTTGCACCACCGCCAAGGCAAGTTTATCCTTCCTTAAATAAGGAGACCAGAACTGTGCACAGTACTCCAGCTGTGGTCTCACCAAGGCCCTGTACAATTGTAGCAAGACTTCCTTACTCTTCTATTGCAACCCCCTTGCAATAAAGGCCAACATGCCATTTGCCTTTCTTATTGCTTGCTGTACCTGCATGCTAGCTTTCTGTGTTTCTTACATGAGGACACCCAAATCTCTCTGAACACCAACATTTGAAAGTTTTTCACCATTTAAAAAATATCCTGTTTTCCTATTCTTCCTACCAAAGTGAATAACCTCACATTTCCCTACAATATACTTCATCTGCCAATTTACTGCCCACTCACTTAGTCTATCTCTATCCCTTTGCAGACTCTTTGTGTTCTCCTCACGGCTTACTGTTCCACCTAGCTTTGTATCGTCAGCAAACTTGGATACATTACACTCGGTCCCTTCATCTAGGTCATTAATATAGATTGTAAACAGCTGAGACCCCAGCACTGATCCTTGCGGCACCCCACTAGTTACAGCCTGCCAACCTGAAAAAGAACCGTTTATCCCTACTCTCGGTTTTCTATCTGTTAACCAATCCTCTATCCATGCTATTATATTACCCCCAACACCATGAGCCCTCGTCTTGCATAGCAACCTTTTATGTGGCACCTTATCAAATGCCTTTTGGAAATCCAAATAACTACATCCACTGGTTCCCCTTTATCTACCCTGCTAGTTACATCCTCAAAAAACTCGAATAAATTTGTCAAACACAATTTATCTTTCATAAAACCATGTTGACTCTGCCTAATCATGTTATGATTTTCTAAGTGCCCTGATACCTCTTACTTAACGATGGATTCCAGCATTTTCCCTTCTACTGATGTCAGGCTAACTGGCCTGTAGTTCCCTGTTTTCTCTCTCCCTCCTTTCTTGAATAGCGGTATTACATTTGCTACCTTCCAATCCGCTGGGACCGTTCTAGAATCTAGGGAATTTTGGAAGATCAAAACCACTATTTCTGCAACCACCTCTTTTAGAACCCTAGGATTTGTTGGCTTTTAGTCCCATTAATTTCTCTAGTACTTTGTCTCTACTTGTATTAATTATGTTAAGTTCCTCACCTTCATTAGACCCTTGGTTCCCCCCCATTTTTGGTATGCTTTTTGTGTCTTCTACTGTGAAGACAGATACAAAATATTTGTTTAATGTTTCTGCCATTTCCTTATCCCCCATAATAATTTCTCAGCTTCTAAGGGACCAATGAGACAAAAAGAGCCTGGCTCCAAATTGCAGAGGAGGTCAACAGCAGGGACGTGTTCAGGAGGACCTGGGTGCAGTGCCGGAAACGTTTCAATGATCTCATTAGATCAGGAAAGGTGAGTACAAAGACACACTCAATCTCATCCTGCTGCACCTCTCATCACATCCCCATCACTCTGCCTTCCCAACCCTGCTGCTGCACATCCTTACTCACACCAACAGACCTTGCACGTCCACGCATCCCTCTTTCTCCATCTACATAATCACATCCCCATCTGACTAACCACCCCTCACACTCAGCCTCATCCTAATGCAATCATACCAACTAACAACACACAAGGAGGCCACTTGGCATTGCCACCCGACTCCATCATAGTCTCCCTCTCAAGATGTAACCCAGCCATTCCTTACACTCATTCCATCACTCTCACACAACCTTCTCTTCTTTCCCTCCTTGCAGGAAAAGAGAGCCCACAATAAGCGGGAGAGGGAGAGAACCGGAGGTGGAACGCCATCATTGGCGACCCCAACATCAGTAGAGGAGGCTGGCTTGGAAGTCTCTGGAGTCGCCAAGCAGCTGGAGGTGGGAGAGGGAGCCATCTCAGCAACCTGGTGTCAGAATTACATATCATACAGCTACATGGCATACAGCAGTCACTCATATGGGGACTGATGACATCAGCCACTGAATGGTCATCATGTGCATAATGTTATCTGTACCCATTCTTCGTATGGCATATCGAACTCATCTCTTTACTCTCCCACAGGTCCATCAAGAGCCCCCCCCCCCCCCACCCCCACAACTGTGCAGGAGGAAGAGCAAGACAACTCCTCAGAGGAAGCTCCAGCCTCAGGGACCGCACTGTCATCAGACATAAGCGCACCCAGCACCAGCGCAGATACGCACACCTCAGTGGGCCCCACACGAGGTAGAGTAGTGTTGTCATCTGGTGTGTCACAAGTTACAAGTGAGCAAGAGGAGATGGTGGAGACAGGGACAGCAGTGGAGACTCCTCGCCGGAAAGCGCTGGACGCTCCCAGCTCTGCTCAGCTGCATGCAGACGCTGAGCCTCAGGGGCCATCCAGAAAGAGGGAGCTCCTGGAGGTGCAGCAAGAAGTACAGGAGGCTCTGACAGGTTTTGCGACCGTGATGTCTGCAAATGTTCAGAGAGTGGAGGAGTCCATCTCCAACCATAAGCACCACCATGTCACAGGCGATGGTGACTGTAGGCTCTTCCATGGATAGGATGGCCACCTGCATGGAGCGGTTAATGTGCCACTCACATGAGCACATGGTCTCTATGGAGAATAGATGGCAGAGGCTCATAGACCTCCTCTCTAGGAGGGATGTCAGCGTAGACCTGGGTCCTCAGGGCCCCACTGATGTGCAGCAAGGTGCTCTCCAGCTCCTTGCTAGCAGGGAAGTGCAGGTGGCCCATGAAAGGGATGACAGTGAGAGGGGACATGTAAATGGGGGCTCCTCTCAAAGCGCTCACACTTCTCCCCCATTGCCACCCCCTCAGTCAGAGCCCCAGATGCCTCCTCGGACAGCGATGGCCGAGTTTGCCCCTGCACAGTCGCAGGAGGAGCAGACTTTGGCGGGGCCATCACAGGTTCCAAAACCCAGAGGACACCCACCAAGAGTGTCTAAGCAGTCGCAGCAGAGAAGTGAGCAGGCTGTCTCTACCTCTACTGAAACCACAGGGGTAGCACCTCCTAGAAGTACGCGGAAGAGAAAGATGACACACAAGTAGATTCACAAGGGCAGCCACTTGGGTGTTTTAATCAATGTTAACGACAAGTTTCCGTTAATGTATTGTTAACCATTAAAATCTTTATTTTCACCATTTTCCCGTCTTGGACACATTTGTGTGCACCTTTGGATGTGGCTTAGTGGGTAGGAGTGAATGGTGAGACATAACAGTACCTCCAGCAATGGTGGTCAGTGTGAAAGGAATGGCTTGGTCATTGTGGGGATGGTTTATGGTGTTGCTGTGGGGTGGTGCCATATGGGTGTAATGCCTGAAGTTAAGTAAATCTGGCCATGATGAGGTCATCCCTGGCCTTCCGGACAGCAATGTGCTCGGGTGCTGGTGAGATCTGGCCCACAGGTTCCTCCAGCTCCTGCTCCTCTTCATCTTCCAGCTTATGCTCCTCCTCCTGCTCCTCCTCCTCCTGTTCCTCCTCTTCTGAAGAGGCTGTGCGCTCAGTGCCTTGCTCTTCATGCAGCGCTAATCATCGCTGCTGCACTATGTTGTGCAGGGCGCAGCAGACCACGACGATTCTGGAGAGCCTGGCTGGTGCGTACTGAAGGGCTCCTCCAGATCTGTCAACGCATCTGAAGTGCATTTTGAGCATGCCTACTGTCTGCTCTATGACACGTCTGGTGGAAATGTGGCTTTCATTGTATCTCTCCTGGGCCTCAGTACTTGGCCTCCTCAAGGGTGTCAGAAGCCATGTCTTCAGTGAATAGCCCTTGTCTCCAAGCAGCCAGTCGGAAAGTCTGTTTGAGGAGCGAAGAGCTGAGGGAGGGTGGACTGGCACAGGACGAAAGAGTCATGGTAGCTGCCAGGGAATCTGGCACACACATGCATGATGATCTTCCTATGGTTGCAGACCAGCTGCACATTGAGAGAGTGGAAGCCCTTGCGATTGACAATGACTCCTGGGTGATGATGGGGTGCCCTGATGGCCACATGTGTGCAGTCGATGACGCCCTGCACCCGTGGGAAGCCAGCCAGAGCGGCAAAGCCAAGCGCCCGCTCAGTAACACTGGCTTCATCAGTGGCAAAGTTGATATAATTGGCTGACTTGTCAAAGAGGGCATCAGTGACCTGTGTGATGCGTCTGTGGGCGGCCGACTGCGAGATGCTGCAAATGTCTGCTGCAGATCCCTGGAAGGAGCCTGAGGCGAAGAAGTTGAGGGCGCTGGTGACTTTGACAGCCACTGGTAAGGCATGGCCACCCGTTCCTCTGGGCTGCAGGTCTTGCTTGAGCTCTGTGCAAATGTCTGCGATGACCTGGCGCGATAGCCTGAGCCTCCTTTGGCACTGCTGCTCAGTCATGTTGAGGAAGCTCATCCTCTGCCTGTATACCCTGTGTTGGGGGTATCGCCTCCGGCGCGCTGCAGCCCTGCGCTGATGCCCTCTGTCCTGTGGAGCATCAGGTGGTTGAGGAGAAGGTTGGTGGTGTTGTTGTTGGTGCTGATGGTGTTCCTGGTGCTGCTGGTGTTGGGGCTCATCGTGGTCCAATTCTGAGGACCAAAGTGAGACAGTATAAACGGTACCCATGCTGATGTAATAGATGGCAGGTCAAGTAGAGATCAGAGGAGCAAGCTGTCAATGGTGTGACAGGTTGTAACAATGAGGTGAGACTGGATGGCGACTTTGCTGGAAACTCTTGCAGCCTGTAGAAAGCTAAATGTGTGCTGGGAATGCAATCAGCAACAGCTTCTGCCTGAGGACAGTGATCAGCTGTGAGGTGGGAGCTTTTATAGTACATTTCATGCTGTCAGCTAATCAGCGGGATCAATGGCCACTGAACTCCCACCTCAGGCTGACAGACGTGGTTCCCGAGCTACGTGAAACCCGTGGGCAGCCCGGGAAATTTGAAAAGTAGGCTGAAAAATGCTTTTAAGGGTCTGACAACTACCTGATGATGATTTCAATTAGGTCGTCCGCCTCTGCCGGTCGGGTCGCTGCCACACCGGCAAACGCAACCGAGGAAAAGGCACGTGGGGGCGGGGTGAAAAGAAAGTAAACCAGTTTGCTTAGGAGATACAACAGCCTGTCACTAGGCAGATCAGCACGTGCCCAGTATAGGATTCAACCTTTATTGCGTCACTAAATAACACAGAAAATTACAGAATTATAGAATCATAGAATGGTTACAACACAGAAGGAGACCATTCGGCCCATTGAGCCCGTGCCAGCTCTCTGCAAGAGCACTTCAGCTAGTCCCACTCCCCCACCCTTTCCCCATAGCCCTGCAAATTTTTTTCCTTCAAGTACTTATCCAATTCCCTTTTGAAAGCCGTGATTGAGTCTGCCTCCACCACCCTTTCAGACAGTGCATTCCAGATCATAACCACTCGCTGCGTAAAAAAGTTTTTTCTTACATCGCCTTTGGTTCTTTTGTCAATCACCTTAAATCTGTGTCCTCTGGTTCTCGACCCTTCTGCCAATGGGAACAGTTTCCCTCTATCTACACTGTCTCGACCAGAGGTCGTGGTCCACCAACAACATAGATAGAACGAGGGATGAGGTCCTGCAGGCAGACTTTAGGGAGCTAGGAAAGAGATTAAAAAGCAGGACCTCAAAGGTAGTAATCTCTGGATTACTCCCAGTGCCACGAGCTAGTGAGTATAGAAATAGGAGGATAGAGCTGATGAATGTGTGGCTGGAGAGATGGTGATGGAGGGAGGGCTTTAGATTCCTGGGGCATTGGGATCGGCTCTGGGGGAGGTGGGACCTGTACAGGCCAGACGGGTTGCACCTCAACAGAGCCGGAACCAATGTCCTCGCGGGGGGGGGTTGCTAGTGCTGTTAGGGAGGGTTTAAACTAATTTGGCTGGGGAATGGGCACCAGGATGTAGCATTAGAAAGGTGAAACAAAGTGCACAAAGGATTGGGAGAGACAGATAGCACTAGAGTAAGAAATAGTACGGTATTAGGTGGGGTGAGACTAAGAGAGAATACAAAAATGCCTAAGATAGGTTTACAGTGCATGTGTGTAAACGCACAAAGCGTGGTAAATAAGGTTGGTGAGCTGCAGGCACAAATAGCCACATGGGAATATGTTGTTGTGGCGATAATGAAGACCTGGCTCAAAAAAGGGCAGGATTGGGTATTACATATTCCTGGATATAAGGTGTTCAGGAAAGATAGGGAAGGAAAGAATAGAGATGGGGGGGCAGTGTTGGTTAAGGAGAATATTACAGTGCTGGAGAGGGACGATGTCCTGGAGGGGCCAAGGACAGAATCTATATGGCTAGAGTTAAGAAATAATAGAGATGCATTACACTACTAGGTGTATTCTTTTGGCCACCAACTATTGGGAAAGATATAGAGGAGCAAATTTGCAGGGAAATTACAGAGAGGTGCAAGAACTATAGAGTAGTAATAATGGGGGACTTCAACTGTCCTAATATAGACTGGGATAGTGATAGTGTAAAGGGCAGAGAGAGGGAAAAATTTCTGAAATGCGTTCAGGAGAACTTTCTTGATCAGTACATTTCTGGCCGAATGTGGAAGGAGGCATTGCTGGATCTGGTTCTGGGGAATGAGGTGGGTCAAGTGGAACAAGTGTCAGTAGGGGAACAGTTAGGGAAAAGTGATCATAGTATCATAAGGTTTAGATGAGCTTTGGAAAAGGACAGGGAGCAATCTAGAGTAAAAATATTTAATTGGAGGAAGGCAAATTTCAGTGGGTTGAGAACGGATCTGGCCCGGGTAAATTGGAATCAAAGATTGGCAGGCAAAACTGTAATCGAACAATGGGCTGCCTTTAAAGAGGAGCTGGTTCGGGTACAGTCGAGGTGCATTCCCACGAGGGGGAAAGGTAGGGCAACTAAAGCCACAGCTCCCTGTTGACGAAAGAGATAGAGAGTAAAATAAAGCAGAAAAACAGCACGTATGACAGATGTCAGGTTGAGAATACAAGTGAGATTCAGGCTGAATTTAGAAAGTTCAGAGGGGAAGTGAAAAAGAAAATAAGAGGCCAAAGAGAGTATGAGAATAGATTGGCAGCTAACATAAAAGGGAATTCAAAAGTCTTCTATAGGCATATAAATAATAAACGGATAGTAAGAGAAGGGGTGGGGCCGATTATGGACCAACAAAGAGACCTACGCATGGAGGCAGGGGGCATGGCTGAGGTACTAAATGAGTACTTTGCATCTGTCTTCACCAAGGAAGTAGATGCTGCCAAAGCCATAGTGAAAGAGGATGTAGTGGAGATTCTGGATGAGATAAAAATTGATGAAGAGGAGGCACTAGAAAGGCTGGCTGCACTTAAAGTTGATAAGTCACCGGGATGGGATGCATCCTACGATGCTCAGGGAAGTTAAGGAGGAAATCGCGGAGGTACTGGCCATAATCTTCTAATCCTCCTTAGATATGGGGGTGGTGCCAGTGGACTAGAGAATTGAAAATGTTGCACCATTGTTCAAAAAAGGGTGTAAAGATAAACCCAGCAACTACAGGCCAGTTAGTTTGACCTCGGTAGTGGGGAAGCTTTTAGAAACAGTAATCAGGGAGAAAATTAACAATCACTTGGACAAGTGTGAATTAATTAAGGAAAGCCAGCATGGATTTGTTAGAGGCAAATCGTGTTTAACTAACTTGATTGAGTTTTTTGATGAGGTAACAGAGATTGGCTAAGTGACAGGAAGCAGAGAGTAGTGGTGAACGGTTGTTTTTCGGACTGGAGGAAGGTATACAGTGGTGTTCCCCAGGGGTCGGTACTAGGACCACTGCTTTTCTTGATACATATCAATGACTTGGTGTACAGGGCACAATTTCAAAATTTGCAGATGACACAAAACTTGGAAGTACAGTGAACAGTGAGGAGGAGAGTGATAGACTTCACAGGCTGGTGAAATGGGCGGACACGTGGCAGATGAAATTTAACGCAGAAAAGTGCGAAGTCATACATTTTGGTAGGAAGAACGAGGAGAGGCAATATAAACTAAAGGGTACAATTCTAAAGAGGGTGCATGAACAGAGAGACCTGGGGTATATGTACATAAATCGTTGAAGGTGGCAGGACAGGTTGAGAAAGCGGTTAAGAAAGCCTACGGGATCCTGGGCTTGATAAATAGAGGCAGAATACAAATCAGAAGCTCCAAAGTTGCAGGATAATCTGTAGGTAGGCAGTAAGCTCAATGTTGTGTGAGAAAAGACAACTGTAGTGGGCAGAAAGGAACTGGTAGAAGCTAATTGAACATCTGTAGTTGTTCATCTGCTGCTGAAACCCTCATCAATGCCTTTGGTACCTCTAGACTCGATTATTCTAATGCTCTCCTGGCTGGCCTCCCACCTTGCACCCTCCGTAAACTTGAGCTCATCCAAAACTCTGCTGCCCCTATCCTAACTCGCACCAAAACCGTTCATCCATCAGCCCTGTGCTCGCTGACCTATATTGGCTCCCAATCTGACAACGCCTCGATTTTAAAATTCTCATCCTTGTTTTCAAGTCCCTCCAGGGCCTCACCCCTTCCCATCTCTGTGAGCTCCTTCAACCCTACAACCCTCCAAAATCTCTGCACTCCTGCAATTCTGGCCTTTTGCACCTTGCCAAGTTTCTTCATTGGTGGCCATGCCTTCAGCCGTCTAAGCCCTAAGCTCTTGAATTCCCTCCATAAGCCTCTCCAGCTCGCTACCTCTCTCTCCTCTTTTAAGATGCTGCTTGAAATGTGCCTCTTTGATGAAGCTTTTGGTCACCTCTCCTAATATCTCCTTATGTAGCTCGGAGTCAAATTTTGTTTGATAACGCTCCTGTGAAGCGCCTTGGGACATTTTACTACATTAAAGGCACTATATTACTGCAAGTTGTAGTTTTTCTGATTTCAACACTAAAGTGCATTTATTCTGGAGAATAAGAAGTAAGAATTCCTCTGGTCAGTGTCAGTGGCGACATCGCAAATGTTTTTGTGAAGATTTCCTCTCGGGTATTTCTAAACAAAATGTAATAACGGCCCAGAACTTCCTGGAACTTTTTGTCACAACTACGTCATAATTGTGTTATTTTTTCGGTGAAAATTCATGCGTAACTGGTTTACGCTGAAACTTCGCTCCACATGAATTTCCTTTGTTTCACTTCCAAGATACATCTGTCAACACTTTGCTGTTCATTAACATAGCTCTGCCCCCATCCAAAAGACCAGCTCACGCGAGTTTCCTGCATTTCTGTGAATAATGCACTGGTGTGGAAAGTGTTGCCGCCTTAAGAGATGGCTGCATCAGGCACTTGGACCAGGCCCCCTGCCCTTCCACTTGACACTCGACCTGTGGCTTCATTCATCAAGGCATCCACCAAATCCTGTAAGCCCTGAAAGTACCCTCCAGCCTGTTCTCCAATTCCTGGAAGTCTGCAGTCTTGGCTTCTTGGAGCTGGAGGCCTCGACTAGTCCATATCTGCCCCAATGTTCCCTCTAATTGTTTTTTCCTTTGTGGGCTCTATAACTTTGCTGCGTGACCGCGCATGCGCGGGACCTCTTCCAGCGGCAGCAGCTGGTGAGTGGTCTGTGCAAGACCTCGCGATCTCATGCACCTTCGGGGGAACATTAATCTGCCCCCTGCCTGGAGAGTCACTGCATGTCCCAATGCAGCTTGTACGTCGCCTCCAAGATTTTGTTGCATATCAGCGTTGTGGACTCCGAAGCCAGATCTATGAGCTGCCCCAGATTCCTACAGATGGTTCGCAGAGCAATCAAGTACCTTTGATGCTCCAGGAACATGCACTTCTCACGATGCGCACCCGTGAAGTTAGGGTCTCATGCCTCGTCGGTCTTTGGCTGCCTGCTAATCTGCCTCTCAAGAGAAATGGCCAAATTGTCTCTCCCTTCCAACTTTAACTGGTCCCCAGAACTATCTGATTCAGCTGGTGTGCTGACCTGGCTATGTCTCAGTGGCTGCCACCAGGGGCTGTCCCTGAAGTGCTGCCTGGAACAGGTGAGGTGGGTGACGCAGATGCTGATTCAGAGGGGGCAAGGAAGATGCACTCCTAACCAAGGAGAGAGGAATGGAGCTTTGGTCTTCTGTCTCCTCTACGTCAAGCTCCTGAAGGCTGCCTACAGAAATTTGGAGACCAGGGACCTCTTTCTCCTCTACCTTCAGAAACTGCTCCATCTCTTCCTCCACCATAATGACTATCCTGGGCGGTGCAGGACCTGTAGGAAGAAGATTAGACTTACTGTACGTGAAGTCATGTTGCTGTCAGGTGTGACAGGTGAAGGTGTGAGGTTGCCACATTGGTGTAACATGTTTCAGGGTTGGGCTAGTCAGTCAGCTGACTGCATGAGCTGGCTTGCCCTTCCTGGAGCCCAGGTACTGGTCCTGCCCGGCCTCTATCTCCTCCACAAAATTTTAGGTCCCCCTCCTGCCAGACCTGCTCTCCTGGTTTCTCATTTTATTCTGTGAAAATGTAAATGTTGTTCAGACACTAGAAACACTGAATAAAGGGATTTGTTAAAAAAAAAGACACAGTCTATCACTTCTATACAGTCTGTATCTTCAACTCCCAAGCCTCACTCTAAAGAATTTCTGTGCTTTTATAGTGCTCTGCCTGAGTTTCCTAGCGCCCCTATTGGTTTCACTGAAATCATGCTCTCTTTTATGCTTATATATATTTTCATAGTTTATATTCAGCTATGAGTTTCTCAGGAAATTTCGGTGTAAATTCCTGTCAGCGAGATCGGCATAAAAACAAACATAAATTTCAGGGTAATTTCAGCTTGAGGCAATACAAGAAATTCAAGACCTATGATTTTACTAGAAACATCAAGCAGAGAAAGTCTTCACAAGCACATTTCTGATGATACACACGATCAGAGGAATTCTTACCCGGAGGATCCTTTAATCTCAAGGGTAGTTTATAACTTGTTCACACTCCCTAGTGTCGATTTTCACTGCCTTCGTCTGATGTTAACGGGGCGGTAAATACCTCAAAATGTGGTTGGTCGCCTTACCTTTACGTTAACACTGGCGATGCAGCCATTTTGAAAGGGATTACCGCAGGGTGTCCAATGCCTCCGCCTGTTTTAGACTATAACTCATTTAAATATGGAAATCAGAGTCCTATGATGTAAATAGGACCCCGATTGCCATTTTAGGTTGGAACTGGTTGGAGCCTGCACCGTGCGCACTCCCACCAGTTTCACGGGTGATGGAACCGAAGAGACCCGCTAAAGGTGAGCGTTGAATTATTTTTGTGTGATCTGGAGAAGCAGGAATAATTTGGGCCGCTGCTGAACCGGGGCTCCCACCCTCCTTCATTGCAAACCCCCCTCTCTCCGCAACTTGCTTTGACCTTGAGGCCTCAATCTGGCGAGCTACCAGCCCACCTGCCAGATTTAAGTTAGGCCGGAGCTTCAAAATCGCGGGGTCCTCTTCGCTGCTGGAGTGGGCGACCAAACAGCGGACTCCGCCGATCGGTCATCCAAAAGTCAAAATAGAGCCACCGCCCCCCCCCCCCACCCCCACCCCTCTCCCCCAACTTTGTCAGAAAATGAATTTACAAAACCTAGTCATTTTTCCACATTCTCATCAAAGGATGTCTAATACCAGAAACTGCAGGGGAAAGAGTTGCTACTTTTATGTGTAGTTTCAAATACCTGATTGATTGCAGTCTAGTGATTGGTGGGACCCACTAATAGTGTCTGCTAGTTATCCCCTTCAGGGAGGACATTACTAAAAATTCAGGAACAACTGGTCTATTCAAGCTATGTTTCCACAAAAGGTATGACACAAATTAATTGTATTTTCTGCTTATTCTAGTTCAAGCGAAAATGAGCTGGATTCAGGGCTCAAGCTGACTATAGCCACAGGAACTCTCCTCACCATTTTCTTCTCAATTATAATAATAATGACTATTGTGGGAAATCTCCTGGTCATAGTAGCACTCTGCATGGATAAGCAACTAAGGTGAGATGTCTCCCTGTCCTCTTTAAGTTACGTCCAGTTTAAGTGGTGGTTGCACTTTCTTTTTCATTACTATTGATTGTGTAATTGTATTTAGCTTTTTTCTGGGATGACAGTGGTGGTAGGAGGAGCTCTGTTGTGAAACTCTAACACTGCAGTCACCACACAGAAGGAAAACATGTATATGTGATATAAATCTGGCCCGGAATTTGCGATGAGAATAACGGGAAGGCTCTCAGTGCTCACCGTTATAATGGAGGAAATCTGACAGCAATTTCTGGAATACGTACATGCACAGTTAAACAGGGAAATCCAGAATAACAACAGAAAACGCTGGAAAAACTCAGCAGGCCAGGCAGCATCCGTGGAGAGAGAAACAGAGTTAACGTTTCAGGTCGAAGACCCTTCGTCAGAACTGGAAAAAAGCAGGAAATGAAATAGATTTAAAGCAAGTATAATGCTGGGAAAAGGGGAAGGGGATGAAAGAACAAAAGGGAAGGTCAGTGGTAGGATAGAAAGCAGGAGAGATTAAGAGACATTGAGAGACATTAAGAGATAATCAAGGCAACCCAGAAGTTGCTGTCAGAGATACCCTGCTCCGCCACAGGGTGCGCTGTTGCAGTCCTCGTCGATAGACTCACATTGAAATGACTGCAACGGCGTGAACTTGCTGTACTTGCCCACTAGTTCTGTACTAAAAACGGCTTAAAATGTTAGGACTGGTGCATTCAGGAGTAAGTGAGTTTTTAATGGTGTAATAAGTGATAATTACTGCTGAACAACCTCTCTGGCACTTAAAAATTGATTTTACAAGTTTGGAGTCTCATTGCCTCAGAAGAAAATTAGTGTTGGATATTTTTTTTAAATTAAAATTAAAATACATTTTTTTTTACTTTTTCTGTCTGTCTCTTTTATCTCTCTCCCTTAATCCCATCTGTATTTCCCAATCTTTATTTTGCTTTCTGTACATGATTTAAATCTAATTTATATTTCCTGCTTTATACTTCCTGGTTTGGGCCAGAATATCTACCTGGAGACGAGCGGGGAGCGTGGGGGGGGCGGTGTCCGGTAGCGTGCGGGAAACCCGGAAGTTGCTGCAGCGCATCTGTCAGTGACCTTTTAACCCAGCCACTGCATTTGCATCTGACTTCCAGGTTTCCCGACCAATTAACATGAGTGGGCGTGATGACGACATACGCGGATCTATTTCAGCTGAGGTACTTAAAGGAACACTGCAAAGATGACAGTTGAAGGATTTTGGAGTTAGGATAAAGATAGGTAGTTGTATACAATGGAGACTCAACATTCCAAAGCTGCCTCTCGTTTAGTGATGCCTCCCTGGACCTCATGCTGCGAGGTTTCATTCCCTGCTGACGGGAGGAAGAAGCCAGCCTCACTTTCGAAGAAGGCACAGCTGGAGATAGCAGAGGTCAGCAGCAGGAGTGTGGTGTCACACTCTTAGATACAATGCAGGAAGAGATCCAATGACCTCATGAGGTCAGGAAAGGTGAGTACAGTGGCACACTCACCTACATCCTGATGTATGTGTCACCCCAACCCTCTCACTCTGCCTTCTCAAGCCTACTCCTGCACATCACTCCTCACACCAACGTACCTTGCACATGCACCCATCCCTCTCTGTCTATGCACTTCCTCACATCCCCATCTGACCATCCACCACGGACACGCATCCTCATCTTAATGCAATGTCACGCCTCTCCCTCATAGTCACCCTCTACACATGTTGCCCATCCATCTGTTGAACTCATTCCATGACTCTCACTCAAAGGGCGTTTGTTTCCCTCCTTGCAGGAGAAGAGAGCACAGAACACCAGGGAGAGGCAGAGAACTGGAGATGGCCCTCCAGTCATAGCAACGCTCACAGCTGCAAAGGAGGAGGCATTTGAAATAAGCGGAGTGTCGGTGTGCCTGGCAGTGGGAGATCGGGAGCCCCGGGCTACCTGGTGACAGAATTAAATATCATACAGCCACATGGCATACAACAGTCACTCATGTTGACTTGATGTCAGCAGCCAGTGGCATATGATCATGTGCATAATGTTAACTTAAAACATTCTTACCATGACCGTTCTAATTCATGTCTTTAATCTCCCACAGGCCCATCATGTGTCCCACAACTAGTCCAGCCAGAGGAGGAAGAAGACTCCTCAGAGGAGGCCGCAGACTCTGAGGGTGCACCGTCACAGGACGCATGCACACCAAGCACCAGCGCAGATACACACACATCGGTGGGACCATCAAGACAGATAGTTGTGTTATCACCTGTTGTCTCACAGATCACATGTGAGCAAGAGCAGATGGTGGAGACAGGGACAGCAGTGGAGAGTCCATGTCAGAGGGCACTGGATGCTCCAAGCTCTGCTCAGCTGGACACAGATGTCAAACCTCAGGGGCTGTCGATGCAGAGGATGATTCTGGAGGAGGAACAAAAAATGCGTGAGGCTCTGGCAGGATTTCCAGGTGCGATGTGCACACATGCTGAGAGAATGGAGGATTCTGCGCCTCCACCTTTGTTGTTCCAAAGTGCGGCCGCTGCTCAGTTCCGGAGTACGGACTACATGCACCTGGACTCTCACCCTTCTCTCTCTTGCCCTCTTTTGCTGTCTGTCTCTCTCTGTCCCTCCCTCCCTCTGTTTCTCTCTCTATCTCTCTGTTACTGCCTCTGTCTATCTCCCTCTGTCCCGGTCTCTCTCTCTGTCCCTGTCTCTCTCTCTCTGTCCCGTTCTCTCACTCTCTGTCCCGGTCTCTCTCTCTCTGTCCCGGCCTCTCTCTCTGTCCCGGCCTCTCTCTCCCTGTCCCGGCCTCTCTCTCTCTGTCCCGGCCTCTCTCTCCCTGTCCCGGCCTCTCTCTCCCTGTCCCTGTCTCTCTCTCTCTCTCTCCCTGTCTCTCTCTCTCTCTCCCTGTCTCTCTCTCTCTGTCCCTGTCTCTCTCTCTCTCCCTGTCCCTGTCTCTCTCTCTCTCTGTCCCTGTCTCTCTCCCTGTCTCTCTCTCTCTCTCTCCCTGTCTCTCTCTCTCTCTGTCCCTGTCTCTCTCTCTCTGTCCCTGTCTCTCTCTCTCTCTGTCCCGGTCTCTCTCCCTGTCTCTCTCTCTCTCTGTCCCTGTCTCTCTCGCTCTGTCCGTGTTTCTCTCTCTCTCTCTGTCCCTGTCTCTCTCTCTCTGTCCCTGTCTCTCTCTCTCTGTCGCTGTCTCTCTCTCTCTGTCCCTGTCTCTCTCTCTCTGTCCCTGTCTCTCTCTCCCTGTCCCTGTCTCTCTCTCTCTCTGTCCCTGTCTCTCTCTCTCTCTGTCCCGGTCTCTCTCCCTGTCTCTCTCTCTCTCTCTCTCCCTGTCTCTCTCTCTCTGTCGCTGTCTCTCTCGCTCTGTCACTGTCTCTCTCGCTCTGTCCCTGTCTCTCTCTCTCTGTCCCTGTCTCTCTCGCTCTGTCCCTGTCTCTCTCTCTCTCTGTCCCTGTCTCTCTCTCTCTGTCCCTGTCTCTCTCTCTCTGTCCCTGTCTCTCTCTCTCTGTCCCTGTCTCTCTCTCTCTCTCTGTCCCTGTCTCTCTCTCTCTGTCCCTGTCTCTCTCTCTCTCTCTGTCCCGGTCTTTCTCCCTGTCTCTCTCTCTCTCTCTGTCCCTGTCTCTCTCTCTCTGTCCCTGTCTCTCTCTCTCTCTGTCCCTGTCTCTCTCTCTCTCTCTGTCCCGGTCTTTCTCCCTGTCTCTCTCTCTCTCTCTGTCCCTGTCTCTCTCTCTCTGTCTCTGTCTCTCTCTCTCTGTCCCTGTCTCTCTCTCTCTCTGTCCCTGTTTCTCTCTCTCTCTCTGTCCCTGTCTCTCTCTCTCTGTCCCTGTCTCTCTCTTACTGTCCCTGTCTCTCTCTTACTGTCCCTGTCTCTCTCTTACTGTCCCTGTCTCTCGCTCTCTGTCCCTGTCTCTCGCTCTCTGTCCCTGTCTCTCTCTCTCTCTGTCCCTGTCTCTCTCTCTCTCTCTGTCCCTGTCTCTCTCTCCCTGTCCCTGTCTCTCGCTCTCTGTCCCTGTCTCTCTCTCTCTGTCCCTGTCTCTCTCTCTCTCTGTCCCTGTCTCTCTCTTACTGTCCCTCTCTCTCTGTCCCTGTCTCTCTCTCTCTCTCTCTGTCCCTGTCTCTCTCTCTCTCTCTGTCCCTGTCTCTCTCTCCCTGTCTCTCTCTCACTCTCTGTCCCTGTCTCTCTCTCCCTGTCCCTGTCTCTCTCTCTCTCTGTCCCTGTCTCTCTCTCCCTGTCCCTGTCTCTCTCTGTCCCTGTCTCTCTCTCTCTGTCCCTGTCTCTCTCTCGCTCTCTGTCCCGGTCTCTCTCTCCCTGTCTCTCTCTCTCTCTCTCTCCCTGTCTCTCTCTCTCTGTCCCTGTCTCTCTCTCTCTGTCCCTGTCTCTCTCTCTCTCTGTCCCTGTCTCTCTCTCTCTGTCCCTGTCTCTCTCTCTCTCTCTGTCCCTCTCTCTCTCTCTCTCTCTGTCCCTGTCTCTCTCTCTCTCTCTGTCCCTGTCTCTCTCTCTCTGTCCCTGTCTCTCTCTCTCTGTCCCTGTCTCTCTCTCTCTCTCTGTCCCTGTCTCTCTCTCTCTCTCTCTCTCCCTGTCTCTCTCTCTCTCTCTGTCCCTGTCTCTCTCTCTCTGTCCCTGTCTCTCTCTCTCTCTGTCCCTGTCTCTCTCGCTCTCTCCCTGTCTCTCTCTCTCTGTCCCTGTCTCTCTCTCTCTCTCTCCCTGTCTCTCTCTCTCTCTCTGTCCCTGTCTCTCTCTCTCTGTCCCTGTCTCTCTCTCTCTCTGTCCCTGTCTCTCTCGCTCTCTCCCTGTCTCTCTCTCTCTGTCCCTGTCTCTCTCTCTCTCTCCCTGTCTCTCTCTCTCTGTCCCTGTCTCTCTCTCTCTCTCTGTCCCTGTCTCTCTCTGTCCCTGTCTCTCTCTCTCTCTCTGTCCCTGTCTCTCTCTCTCTGTCCCTGTCTCTCTCTCTCTGTCCCTGTCTCTCTCTTGTAAGGGATTCTCCTGACCCTGCGTGTCTCGTAGCCTGTGAGGTTCACGCGGCTCTGTGCAGCCTGTATGTCAGTGCGGGTCTAGGCCTGGTTGCCTGTTCTGGTCTCCAGCCAGTCTGGGAACACTAGACACACCTGTGAGTGGTTCGAATCACTCTCCCTTACGGTTCTAGACACTGGACTTAGATGCGAGAGCAGTAATGGAGATAAAACTCATGTAGACTTGGTTTGAATGGTACGAAATGGAAAATCTTTATTGCATGATACTTAAAATTATGAAATACATGTCATACGCACAGATTAATGACAGTACAATCTTACAAACGGTTATAATCAATCTTAGGGAAACGAGGAACGAACGGCACAACGTAAATAGGGCACACATTACAAATATCCTTAATCTTTAAACCCTCCCCTATCAATATCTACCCTAAACTAGCTTCGTAGGATCTCGAGACTCATGCTCACCACTCGTAATAACTCGGAGAAATTCCGAATAGCTGATCGGATGTTTTTCACCGCAGCACCCACGTGTCGGTCAGGAGATCTCCTGGTCCCACTTGTTTACTGGCTTCTGCTGCTCGGGCTAGTAGGCTGGACCGTCTGCTGTAGTGAAGACCTCTGTTGGTGGACTTCACAGTTTAGTCGAGGAGCACCGTTGTCAATATCACTGATACGATGTGTTTGCACAGTCCAGTTATCATTGATGCAATATGTTTTGTTAGAAGTTTAAAGAAGAAAACTTCCTGTCGAGAAGACTTGGCTGATCGACCTACAGGCGCGGTCGGGATTTACTGACCGTGGCGATGGATATGGTCTTCTTCTCTTCTCCTCTCATCTCATCTCGGGCCTTTGGTTCCGCTGCCAGTTACCAACATAGGTCTTCGTTACGCGACACGAGGTAGATCCGAACGGATCAGAAAGTTCAACAGTCTTTTACACAGGAGCAGCCACGAGGTTACGAACCGACCGGATAAAACACAGGAGCAGCCACGATGATAAAAGCAGCAAGCGAGCGAGAGCGGCAAGAGCAAGAGGCAAGAGAGCGAATGGACGGTTTGGGGCCTGCAATTATAGTGCAAAAATCTTCCGTTTCCCGCCCAACTATAATGTCCATTCCTTTGTTTAGGGTTTGGCGCCCAAATGTCTTGTATGGGTGATCTCCGTCCTTAATGGGTTTCGGGGCTACTCATGAATGTTTGAGTACCTGTTAATATTTCTCCCATTGTTAAATCGGTCGGTGTTCTCCCTGGAGGGGTTTGGGGCTTCCAAGTGTCCTGTATAACTACCTGCTAACGGCTCTCTCATCATAGAGCCGTTGGGAGTTTACATATTAATGTCCTTTGGATGGGCCCTTAAGTACTTGGTACAATGGCTTTCCTTTGCACCTGGGAGACCGATTCCAGTATCTATGTTTATACTGCAAACCCATAATGTCCCGTGTATTATCTTCACTGTGCTGAATCGTTATCGATCTTGCAAAAATGTTTAATGGAACGCCATCTTGTCTGCCTGTTGAAAAGTCTAGAATGTTCTGTCACGAGGTGCGGCGGCCATTTTACAGGCTGCTTGTGTCCAATTTAAACCTGACAGCATTCTGCTGAAATAAAAGCTGTTTGAACGAAACTTTGTGTTTTCTCCTTATTAATCAAATCGCGATAATTGCGAATTCTACAGTCCCTCCTGTTGATGCGAATAACTCCGCTTATCGTATCAAAAATCACAGTGGTGAGCAATCTTATCTCGATTTCACTCCGAATCCAGTAAATTAATCCCATAAATTTTAACTTAACTAGGGTCTCTGTGTCGTCCTCATTTCCCAAGAAAATCACATTTTATCTCACCGTAGGCATCATTTGCCCTTAAACTTACACCACTTGTTTTCCTTCCCGGCGTAACCAGGCCGATACCTCACGCATCACCTGTATATTTGTCTTTTATTCAGGGAAAGGAAAAACAAAACCCAAAACCAAACAATCAACACCATCACCAAAATAAACAAATCCCAACTCTTAAACATGTCGAGTTTCCAACGTATTTACAATGAGTACAAACTTCCGCGGCGCACGTGGCGAGCGGGAGTGACGCCATTTTCCTATTACACGGTGCTCTCATCGTGCACGCGCACGTAACGTTCTCGCCACTCTCCCGTGTTCTCATGCTTGGTGAGGCGCTTGTCTCTTTTACAATGTATGAACAATAGGTACACTACAATAAACACCTGACAGACGACTAAAATGTGGGAGGCTATTCGGATCCATGAAGGCACTTCAATATTCGTGAACAGATTCCACCACGGTGGAACCACTATGTCCAAAATGTCTGTTCCTATCTCGACAGTTTTCTGCTCTAATGTATAAAAATGCTTCTGTGATACCGCGACGGCTTTCAGAAGTTTGGTTAAATGCTCAGGGAGAGGGGGAATGAGGTATCCAAAATGCGCGACAAATCGCTGCAAGTCGGTGAAATTCTCTTTTACTGTGAGATGAACAGTGGATGGTTCAGGGATTGGGATAATTCGTTGTTGCGCTACTTGAACTTCAGCCCTGGGTTTAAAACAGAAACTGCTGTCACTCACCGGACACCGGCTACGGTTTCCATGCTGGTAGTGTTGCGCTGCAGTGGTAACACAATATGTTCCACCCCCGATGTATGCTACCTGCGGAGGCACATGATCTTGTGCCATTGCCTCCATGGTGCAATTCATGGACTTGGCGCCAGCCGTTCTGAACCCGCACTGTGGTGTTAAAAAGGCATTCAAGTGCTGGGGGCACAGTATTATGTGTGCTCCCCTGCCACGACAACCAGAGAGATCTGTACCTGTCATCGTTTGCTCCCAGCGGATGACGTAAGGTGGAACCGCTGCATAACGAATGTGGGCTCCCCCCTGAATGACACCAATGTTCTCTACCCGATACACCGGGGCGGGCTTTGCTGTGTTGCCCAAAACCGGCATGCGTAATACTATTCCCATAATAGTATGGTTTGAACGTCCGCAGTCCACGGGGACTGGGTAAGCTTCTGAAGCTAGCCTGAGCTGGCACGGACTTAATGCGTTCTGAAAAGGGTGGAGCGCCCGCAGGTGTTTGTTACTTATCCAGGACGGAACCAAACCTTGTTTTAAATCCTCCAAATTACTGCGGCCCTCGCCCAGTAACCACGCCCCGTAAAGCACGCACACCTCGTTCTGCGCAGCTTGATCGGATGCATTCCGATCTTCCCTAATCAGGGCATTTACCGTACGCGCATGTTTCTCCAGCTCTGCTATAATTTCCTTTAAATGGAGAGTCATGGCTTGGTCCTCATGCAGACCCGACCCTACCACTTTATTCTCATCTGTTAGAATGTCTTTTAACTGTGTTTTTAAACCATTAATCTGGGTCTGCAGCTCCACACTGTCTAGAGCGTTGACCACAGATGTCCCTGTGTTAAAAGCAGTGAACGCATCGTTCACCACACCCCTTCTTTGTCTCCCCACCTGACCCAAAACTTCGTGTGGTGCGGTGTACAAGCTTGTCTTGTCAATTTCTGCAAAATCAAACTCGTAAAATTGTCTGAACATCTTGGTCAACAGGACCTGATACAACTGTTCCGTCTTTTTGGGGCACCACTCTGGTAACCGTACCTCAGTGAGATTTAAAATCACTGAGGCCACCGCGTAATGTACCCCCTGAAATAGTATCTGGTCTGTGGGGACCAGTACCAAACCGTTCCCGGGTCCCTTACTAGTTTTAGGGCACCCTTCTTCCTCAGTTAGAACCACCGGAATCGTGGGCGGGGCTTTGCGTGGGCGCGTAATGAGCTCAGTGGCATTTACTGGGATCGGGGAGAATGGGGCTCCGCACCCCCTGGTGCTCGCATCCCACCTCATCCCCTGTCCGTTATCCTGCCACTGATTAATAAAGAATATGGAGATGCCTTTGGGGCAAACGTACTTTGACCCCCACATACATACATAAATCCCCTCATCCGGTTCCCACCATTTGTCCCAACAGACTTTCACTTGTCCGTCTGTCCCCGTAATTGTCCGATGGGTATTATTACCCAGTCGTTCCCACTCGACCGAAGAGTTTCTCATAGTTTTGCTCAGCTTTCGCAGCCACCACCATCGGCTCAATGGGACATCCCCACTACAGGTCAAACAAATCCGTTTGCCGACGGTGACACTGATCCTGGGTGCGATGATCCGTACTTTGGGGCACATTAAAGAAGTCTCTTTGTAGGCGAACCCCGATGTGCTGGAATACTCCGTTGAGTTCGTTCCCAGCCATCCTGGCCACCTTCCCTTGTGGAAATAGGTGCTGGTCCCCTCTGCCTTCCGTCTTCCGGTCCCATCCACCGCGATGGGGGCCGTGTCCCCGGAACATCCAAACACCACGACATCCTTGGTGTGGCCTCGATAGGCCAATCCACATCCGATTGCCACGAGCAATACTAGAAGTCGTTCCATCCTTCCTTGGTTCCTGTGATCAGATAGAATGAGGTAGCCAGCCTCGCAAAAAGTCTCTGGCTTTTGTGAAGGGTGAGCGGGTCCCCTGACCTCGCCTCACGTAAACTTCAACGTTTGCTGAATAGACTTCCTCTAAACCTAGCCTTAAAACTCCCATCATTTTATCGTTTTCTGTTAAAACACTACAAACTTAGCCTTATTAAAACTACAAACTTAACCTTGAACTATAAACTTAAAACTTAACCTTGAACTATAAACTTAAAACCTTAAACTAATACTTTACAGTGCCGCCCGTTCTCAGGGCGGCCCCTTTAAATTCTGAGAAGGCTGCTGCGAGCTCTTCCCGACGGTGGGAGGGCACTGACCCTTCCCTCTGATCTGCCGCAGCCTGTTACTGCGCTGACCCTTTCCTCTGATCTGCCGCAGCCTGTTACTGCTGCAATGTGGCCTGTCTCTACCCGGGTTATCTTAACCTGAATTTTACGCCTTGGGGCAGTCTGGGGACATGACCACATCCTCCTGGGCTGGGGTTCTCTACTTGACCTACGGGGAGTTGCTATGGGCGGGGGTTCCGTGACGGACGGACCGGGTTCCGAGACCTCCAACGGGACGACCTGGGGTTCCATCACAGTCGCCGGCTCCGCCTCCGCTGACTCCGCCTCCCTAACCCCGGGGCTGGCAGTTCGTGGCTCCGCCCTGCTCGGCCCAGCAGGCGGCCCTTCACTCGTGATCTCTGCCTCCCCTGAGGACTGGACGTTCAAAGCGGGCGGCCACACCTCTGGGAACCACATTGGTACTCTCTGTGCTCCTATAGCGGCTGGCCCTGCCTCCTCTAGCTCCTCCCTCCTGTTGTCGGGACCTGCAGCTTGTGTGTCCACCCCGTGTGGATCTCTACCTATCGGCCCCATTCCTCCCAGACCGTTCCTCAGGAACCACCCGTCATCATCGCTATGCTCATCTGCACTATCCTCATCTGACCAGGGTACCCTGGGTTCTTCGTCATCTAACCCCCAACTCCAGAAAAACGCTGCATGATCGTCCGGGATGTCCCTTCCTCTGATGCAAGCTGCTATGCCTGCCTGTGTGCCTTGTGGTCCTACCTGGGGCTGTGCTTTCCCATTCGCAGGTCTGGCCCCTCCCTTAAGACAGGCCACCGCCCCTGCTTGTTTCTGTGAAATCTCACCTGCTGGAGGCTGCAGATTTCTATCCTGTTTTAAATCCTCATACTCCCTGCTCCTGGCTACCCTGTAGGCTGCTTTTATCTCTCTAAGCTGCCCTTCTAGCCTGAGCACGTCTAACTTTCCCATTGATCGGGCGTTCTCCTCCCGCAGGGTCTGCTCTCTAAGCTGCCCTTCCAGCCCATCTATTTTCCCTATTAAGCGGGCGTTCTCCTCCCGCAAGGCCTGCTCTTTTAACCGGGCCTCCTCACCGCAGACCCCCTCCTGTGCGTGTCTTTTAAAAGGACACAGGTAGGCAGGCTGCGCCGGTTCTAGTCATGGGGTACTATTAGACGGTCCTGCGGCACCTACGGGGCCGGTTGCGACCGCCACCTGTCCACGCGCATTCAAAACCATCTTGCGCATGGCTCCTAACACTGCTTCGAGGTCGTCGGGAGAGGTGGGTGCCTTTGCTTCCTTAGGCGGGACAGGCGCCTGGGCTCGGACCGCGGGATTTTTATCCTTGGAATCCTTCCAAGGGTTCCTGCAGTGCTTGCGCCAGTGCCCTGTCTTCCCACAACCGTAACAGGCATTACTTGCCTGTGGGGCGCGATTACCCTCCTGATGCCACTCTCTTTGAGCCGGGGCTGCGGGTCGTACCTCATGTACTCTTCCCTTAAAGGGACGTGTCGTCATACCCCTTATGTTACGGTAACCTAACGTGAGTCGATTCAAGACCGACTCTTCCGTAAGGTTGAGGTCATTGGGATCGAACCAGGCTTTTGCCTGCTCTCTAACGGCTGGTAAACTGTTGGCTATTATGCACCTAAGCCAATGAATTAAAGCGGCGCCTTCCACATCTTCGCGCTCGGGCGCACCTAGACAGCTGCGCTCATATACTGGCCACAGCCTGTCGGCAAAAACCTTCGGGGGTTCTCCCTCCATCTGCACTGTCTGTCCCACTCTAGCAAACGGACCTCCGTCGTTCGCTCCCACTACTTCTAGGACCTCATTTTTCAATTCCTCATAACTTTTGTTTCCCCTCTTGCTCTCGCCTGAGAGACACTGAAGGACCGAGCTGTCTAATGAGAACAGCAGCATTTTTGCTGTCTCCCCATCATCGCAGCCGTTAATGGCTGCGGCTTGCTCAACTTCCCTGAAATGTACGGAAGGGTCGTCTATCTCGGTCAGCTTCCTTACGTGGTTTATCATGGCTCTCAGCTGATGTGAACTGTGAGGCAACACCAGCTGTCCGAGGAGATCCCCCGGTTCTTCCCCACCGTTTCTGCTTGGGCCCCTTTTAATCCCCGTTACTGGATACAACGATCCCTTTTCTACTTCCTTTTCAACGGGCTCTTTTGTTTCTTCCGTTGCTTCCTCCCTAACCCAGGTTTCTGAATAGCTGGGTGGCGCGGAGGGCGCAGTGGCTACTACTTCTTCTGCTTTACTTGGTGGGGAATTTCTAAATCTCTCATTTACTAGCGGCTGGCGCGCCGACGGATTGATAAGGCACACCATGCCGTTCGCATTATTCACGGCCTTTTTGAGGCTCTCTATCTCTTTTTGGCAGGCGCTATGGTCGGCTCCCTGAAACTTATCCTCAAGGGCCAACTTATACGCCGACCTAACCCCCATTAAGCTCTCTTCTTGAGTTCTTATCTGGGCAGCTTGGCGGTTACATCTTTCCTTCATCCTACTCTCGTTCAATTTTGCTTCAGTGATCTGGCACTCGAGATACTCTACCCTTGTTTTAAGGTAACTGGAGACTTCCTGGCTTTCCTGGCGTAACTCATTTAAATTCTTAATGAGCACCTCCCCTCCAGAAACCTTCTCCTCCATTTCTCCCTCTAAATGGCTGATACGAGCTGTTAGCGCTGTAATGGTCTGGTTTGAAATCTGAACCTGCCTTTTGTAGCACATAAGCCAGACTGCTTTCTCAACTGCCTTTTTATGCTCCTTACTATCAGTCCACCTTTCAGCTGCCTCTAGTGGGCTCTTATCCGCTAACAATTCGCTTATCCACTTTTTAGTTAGATTAACCTTTCCAAACACATAATCCGCTATCTTTTCCTGCATAACATTTCGTACAGTCATTCCAAAATCTAACACACTACCCTCTCGCTGCCAGTGTCCTGCCGCGGTCGCCATTTTCTGTAAGGGATTCTCCTGACCCTGCGTGTCTCGTAGCCTGTGAGGTTCACGCGGCTCTGTGCAGCCTGTATGTCAGTGCGGGTCTAGGCCTGGTTGCCTGTTCTGGTCTCCAGCCAGTCTGGGAACACTAGACACACCTGTGAGTGGTTCGAATCACTCTCCCTTACGGTTCTAGACACTGGACTTAGATGCGAGAGCAGTAATGGAGATAAAACTCATGTAGACTTGGTTTGAATGGTACGAAATGGAAAATCTTTATTGCATGATACTTAAAATTATGAAATACATGTCATACGCACAGATTAATGACAGTACAATCTTACAAACGGTTATAATCAATCTTAGGGAAACGAGGAACGAACGGCACAACGTAAATAGGGCACACATTACAAATATCCTTAATCTTTAAACCCTCCCCTATCAATATCTACCCTAAACTAGCTTCGTAGGATCTCGAGACTCATGCTCACCACTCGTAATAACTCGGAGAAATTCCGAATAGCTGATCGGATGTTTTTCACCGCAGCACCCACGTGTCGGTCAGGAGATCTCCTGGTCCCACTTGTTTACTGGCTTCTGCTGCTCGGGCTAGTAGGCTGGACCGTCTGCTGTAGTGAAGACCTCTGTTGGTGGACTTCACAGTTTAGTCGAGGAGCACCGTTGTCAATATCACTGATACGATGTGTTTGCACAGTCCAGTTATCATTGATGCAATATGTTTTGTTAGAAGTTTAAAGAAGAAAACTTCCTGTCGAGAAGACTTGGCTGATCGACCTACAGGCGCGGTCGGGATTTACTGACCGTGGCGATGGATATGGTCTTCTTCTCTTCTCCTCTCATCTCATCTCGGGCCTTTGGTTCCGCTGCCAGTTACCAACATAGGTCTTCGTTACGCGACACGAGGTAGATCCGAACGGATCAGAAAGTTCAACAGTCTTTTACACAGGAGCAGCCACGAGGTTACGAACCGACCGGATAAAACACAGGAGCAGCCACGATGATAAAAGCAGCAAGCGAGCGAGAGCGGCAAGAGCAAGAGGCAAGAGAGCGAATGGACGGTTTGGGGCCTGCAATTATAGTGCAAAAATCTTCCGTTTCCCGCCCAACTATAATGTCCATTCCTTTGTTTAGGGTTTGGCGCCCAAATGTCTTGTATGGGTGATCTCCGTCCTTAATGGGTTTCGGGGCTACTCATGAATGTTTGAGTACCTGTTAATATTTCTCCCATTGTTAAATCGGTCGGTGTTCTCCCTGGAGGGGTTTGGGGCTTCCAAGTGTCCTGTATAACTACCTGCTAACGGCTCTCTCATCATAGAGCCGTTGGGAGTTTACATATTAATGTCCTTTGGATGGGCCCTTAAGTACTTGGTACAATGGCTTTCCTTTGCACCTGGGAGACCGATTCCAGTATCTATGTTTATACTGCAAACCCATAATGTCCCGTGTATTATCTTCACTGTGCTGAATCGTTATCGATCTTGCAAAAATGTTTAATGGAACGCCATCTTGTCTGCCTGTTGAAAAGTCTAGAATGTTCTGTCACGAGGTGCGGCGGCCATTTTACAGGCTGCTTGTGTCCAATTTAAACCTGACAGCATTCTGCTGAAATAAAAGCTGTTTGAACGAAACTTTGTGTTTTCTCCTTATTAATCAAAACGCGATAATTGCGAATTCTACACTCTCTCTCTCTGTCCCTGTCTCTCTCTCTCTGTCCCTGTCTCTCTCTCTCTCTGTCCCCGTCTCTCTCTCTCTGTCCCTGTCTCTCTCTCTCTGTCCCTGTCTCTCTCTCCCTGTCCCTGTCTCTCTCTCTCTCTCTGTCCCTGTCTCTCTCTCTCTGTCCCTGTCTCTCTCTCTCTCTCTGTCCCTGTCTCTCTCTCTCTGTCCCTGTCTCTCTCTCTCTCTCTGTCCCTGTCTCTCTCTCCCTGTCCCTGTCTCTCTCTCTCTCTCCCTGTCTCTCTCTCTGTCTCTCTCTCTCTCTCTCTGTCCCTGTCTCTCTCTCTCTCTGTCCCCGTCTCTCTCTCTCTGTCCCTGTCTCTCTCTCTCTGTCCCTGTCTCTCTCTCCCTGTCCCTGTCTCTCTCTCTCTCTCTGTCCCTGTCTCTCTCTCTCTGTCCCTGTCTCTCTCTCTCTCTCTGTCCCTGTCTCTCTCTCTCTGTCCCTGTCTCTCTCTCTCTCTCTGTCCCTGTCTCTCTCTCCCTGTCCCTGTCTCTCTCTCTCTCTCTGTCCCTGTCTCTCTCTCTCTGTCCCTGTCTCTCTCTCTCTTACTGTCCCTGTCTCTCTCTCTCTCTGTCCCTGTCTCTCTCCCTGTCTCTCTCTCTCTCTCTCCCTGTCTCTCTCTCTCTCTGTCCCTGTCTCTCTCTCTCTGTCCCTGTCTCTCTCTCTCTCTGTCCCGGTCTCTCTCCCTGTCTCTCTCTCTCTCTGTCCCTGTCTCTCTCGCTCTGTCCGTGTTTCTCTCTCTCTCTCTGTCCCTGTCTCTCTCTCTCTGTCCCTGTCTCTCTCTCTCTGTCGCTGTCTCTCTCTCTCTGTCCCTGTCTCTCTCTCTCTGTCCCTGTCTCTCTCTCCCTGTCCCTGTCTCTCTCTCTCTCTGTCCCTGTCTCTCTCGCTCTCTGTCCCGGTCTTTCTCCCTGTCTCTCTCTCTCTCTCTGTCCCTGTCTCTCTCTCTCTCTGTCCCGGTCTCTCTCCCTGTCTCTCTCTCTCTCTCTGTCCCTGTCTCTCTCTCTCTGTCCCTGTCTCTCTCGCTCTGTCCCTGTCTCTCTCTCTCTCTGTCCCTGTCTCTCTCTCTCTGTCCCTGTCTCTCTCTCTCTGTCCCTGTCTCTCTCTCTCTGTCCCTGTCTCTCTCTCTCTCTCTCTGTCCCTGTCTCTCTCTCTCTGTCCCTGTCTCTCTCTCTCTCTCTGTCCCGGTCTTTCTCCCTGTCTCTCTCTCTCTCTCTGTCCCTGTCTCTCTCTCTCTGTCTCTGTCTCTCTCTCTCTGTCCCTGTCTCTCTCTCTCTCTGTCCCTGTTTCTCTCTCTCTCTCTGTCCCTGTCTCTCTCTCTCTGTCCCTGTCTCTCTCTTACTGTCCCTGTCTCTCTCTTACTGTCCCTGTCTCTCTCTTACTGTCCCTGTCTCTCGCTCTCTGTCCCTGTCTCTCGCTCTCTGTCCCTGTCTCTCTCTCTCTCTGTCCCTGTCTCTCTCTCTCTCTCTGTCCCTGTCTCTCTCTCCCTGTCCCTGTCTCTCGCTCTCTGTCCCTGTCTCTCTCTCTCTGTCCCTGTCTCTCTCTCTCTCTGTCCCTGTCTCTCTCTTACTGTCCCTGTCTCTCGCTCTCTGTCCCTGTCTCTCTCTCTCTGTCCCTGTCTCTCTCTCTCTCTCTGTCCCTGTCTCTCTCTCTCTGTCCCTGTCTCTCTCTCTCTGTCCCTGTCTCTCTCTCTCTGTCCCTGTCTCTCTCTCTCTCTGTCCCTGTCTCTCTCTCTCTCTCTCTGTCCCTGTCTCTCTCTCTCTCTCTGTCCCTGTCTCTCTCTCCCTGTCTCTCTCTCTCTCTCTGTCCCTGTCTCTCTCTCCCTGTCCCTGTCTCTCTCTCTCTCTGTCCCTGTCTCTCTCTCCCTGTCCCTGTCTCTCTCTGTCCCTGTCTCTCTCTCTCTGTCCCTGTCTCTCTCTCTCTCTCTGTCCCTGTCTCTCTCTCCCTGTCCCTGTCTCTCTCGCTCTCTGTCCCGGTCTCTCTCCCTGTCTCTCTCTCTCTCTCTCTCCCTGTCTCTCTCTCTCTGTCCCTGTCTCTCTCTCTCTCTCTGTCCCTGTCTCTCTCTCTCTCTGTCCCTGTCTCTCTCTCTCTGTCCCTGTCTCTCTCTCTCTCTCTGTCCCTCTCTCTCTCTCTCTCTCTGTCCCTGTCTCTCTCTCTCTCTCTGTCCCTGTCTCTCTCTCTCTGTCCTTGTCTCTCTCTCTCCGTCCCTGTCTCTCTCTCTCTCTCTGTCCCTGTCTCTCTCTCTCTCTCTCTCTCTCCCTGTCTCTCTCTCTCTCTCTGTCCCTGTCTCTCTCTCTCTGTCCCTGTCTCTCTCTCTCTCTGTCCCTGTCTCTCTCGCTCTCTCCCTGTCTCCCTGTCTCTCTCTCTCTCTCTCTGTCC